>CM073131.1:50004065-50499065 GCA_037039145.1 Fundulus diaphanus
CCACCTGCAATAATGGATGTGTTGCAGCAAATACAAGAGGAGAACAGAAGGTTGCAGCTAATGGTGACGGACCTGAGAAGACAGATGGATGGGAGTGGTGCAACACCTCCCCGTTCACAGACCACACAGCTGTACCACCAACAACAGAGTCACTCCCCTGCCAGACGAGAGAGCACCAGGTCCCCACAGTCACAACACCCCATGCTACATTCACCACCTGAAAAACGACATCCACCACTAGGAGACAGGGTCGGACCACGGATGCCATCACCGCTCTTGCAGGCCGCACCACCGCCGCCAATAAGGGAGCTGCACCATCTGCCTGCAGTACCCGACAGAAATATAGCCGATCATGATTGGCCGCTGCCTCCCCCACCAGTAGCATTCTATGATGATAATTATGGGCCTCCAACAGATCAGCCTACACCCGTAGGGCAACCTGCTGATGTTGTGGAGAACCTTAGAGAACGTCTGCAGCAGTTGGAAGCACGACTGTCACCAGTCCCATCCATGCGGTCAGAACCACAATATGATATGGTGCCGCCATCGGTTGCACCCCCAAGACCCCCACAACGGCTAACCTCTGCAGTGCCACTGCCGAACAGCAACGAGAAGACATACAGGGGCCCGACGCCGTCTATCCCCAAGTTCACACGGGGTGACCCCAGAGAGTTTTCCAGACTAAAGCTTGCCCTCGATAATCTTCTTCCTGCTGACGCGACAGAGATGTTCAAGTACCAAGTGCTCTGTGACCACCTCAAGTTTGAAGAAGCTCTCCTGATAGCTGATTCCTATAGTAACTCCTTATTCCCCTACTCTGACACTATGGCTTCCCTGACCAAACACTATGGTCAGCCCCACCAGCTGTCTCTTCAGCGGATCGCAGAGCTAATGGAAGAGCCCGCTATCCGAGCTGGCGACACTGTAGCATTCAGGAGGTTTGCTCTGAGAGTCCGAGCTCTAGTCGGGATGTTGGAGCAGCTTGGTGAAGATGGACGCATAGAGTTAAGGTGTGGGTCTCATGTGGCCAGATTAACAAGGAAGCTCCCCCAGGATCTTCGAGCCACCTTCCGACGCCATCTTCACTCCTGGAAGGCAGGAATCCCATCTCTAATGGACTTCGCAGAATGGCTTGAATACGAGCTGGAAATCCAGGAGGATGGAGACCGGTTCAGCAAGATAGAGGACATCCAGATAGGGAGAAGCTGGGCAAGGAAGGAGCATGATAAAGACCATAAAGCCACTAGGAAGACCTCAAACGTGCTGCATGGCACTGCTCATGACACACCACCCCAAGTGGGTCAACCTGAAGTCTTGGACTACCAAGGGGCTCCGGAGAAACCCAAAGCTTACTGCCCCTACTGCAGTAACGCGCAACACTTTCTGGACCAGTGCTTAAACTTTAAGCAATTAACCAAGGAGCAGAAGACGACCTGGGTGAAGTCCAACAATCGTTGCTGGCGTTGTGGCCGACACCATCAGGCCGCCCAGTGCAGGTTGAGAGTCCTATGCAAGACGTGCAAGGGGAAGCACCTTGAGGCCTTGCATGAGGTTAATCTTCGGTCCGGCAGGAATGAGACCACACCAGTGAACGGCACTGGTGCAGAGGTGAAGTCAACCACAGATGTTCTGTACCTGGATCGTCGTGCCGGCTGCAATCAGGTCCTTCTAAAGATCAGTAAAGTGCTACTGCGCAATGGCGACCACACTTTGGAAACATATGCCATATTGGATGATGGCTCAGAGAGGACGATCCTCCTCCAGGAAGCCGTCCAGAAGTTGCAGCTGCAGGGAACTCCAGAGAACCTCACCTTGAGAACAGTTCGGAAGGATGTAAAAACACTAAATGGCTCATCGGTGACGTTCAAAATATCTCCAACTGGTCAACCAACAAAGACATTTACCATTGAGAGCGCCTTTACTGCAGACGGACTAGGCCTTGCGGAACACTCTTACCCAGTGAAGAGACTCCAACGCAGATATAAGCACCTCAGGATGCTCCCCCTGCAGCCATTCACAGCGGTTCACCCACTTCTGTTGATAGGATCTGACTGTCCGCACTTGGTGACCCCGATCGAACCTGTCCGTCTCGGCCCACCTGGGGGCCCAGCTGCGGTAAAGACCAGGCTTGGTTGGTCGCTGCAAGGGCCAGTCAAATCCCTCCAACAGGGCAATCGCCCAACACAGTGTCTGTTCATGTCCACCATCTCCCCGGCAGCTGAACTCTTTAACCAAGTAGAGAAGCTCTGGCAACTGGACATCTTGCCATACAGAAATGAGAAGCTAGTGACTAGGTCACGGAGAGACCAGGAGGCCATGAACCTTTTAGAGGCAAAGACTAGAAGAGTGGAGGTGGATGGGGTCCTCAGATATGCCACACCACTATTGCGGGTGAGTAACATGCCTACACTCACAGCGCGGCCTGAAGCGGTACTCGCCAGCTTACGTAGTACAGAGAAGCGCTTTAGCAGAGACCCAGAGAAGGCAGAGGCATACCAGGCAGAGATTGCGAAGCTGAAGAAAGCAGGCTATGTCTCAGAAGTTAGCCAGGAGCCGGAGAAGACCCCCGATGAGTCGTGGTTTATTCCCCATCACCTGGTGACCCACAATGGGAAGAATCGGATCGTGTTCAACTGTTCTTATACTTATAGGGATAAGAACCTCAACGAGCTACTGCTGTCTGGTCCAAACCTGGGTGCATCCCTTCTGGGTGTCCTACTGCGGTTCAGGGAACATTCCATTGCTGTCAGCAGTGACATAAAGGGAATGTTCCACCAGGTGAGATTGCTGCCAGAGGACCTCCCTCTGCTGCGTTTCCTCTGGCGTGATCTACAGAGAGACTCCCCACCTAGAGTGTACGAGTGGCAAGTCCTTCCATTCGGGACTACTTGTTCCCCATGCTGTGCCATATACGCCCTACAGAGGCATGTACGTGATCACACTCAACCAGGGGATGCAGTGCGTGGGTCCATCGAGAACCACTTCTATGTAGACAACTGGCTACAGAGCTTCCCTACCCCAGATATGGCCAGAGATGTTACAGATCAGTTGAGAGGGCTGTTACTGGAGGGAGGCTTCGAGCTGCGACAGTGGGCCAGCAGTAGGCCAGATGTCATCGGTCACCTACCTAAGGAGATCAGGTCAGAGAGCAGCGAACAGTTGTTAAACCACACCGACATGGACCCGCAAGAACCTGCCCTGGGGCTGCGTTGGTTATGCCACTCAGATTCGCTGCGGTATAAATCACGGCTGCTGGATAGCTCCCCTGTCACCATGCGGAACATCTATAAAGTATTGGCCAGCCAATATGATCCCATAGGGTTCCTCACGCCCTATACTACGAGGGCAAAGGTGATTGTTCAGCAGTTGTGGGAGAAGAAGCGAGAATGGGACGACCCTCTGCTGCCTGACGAGTTGCTCACAGCGTGGCAAGAATGGGAGAACGAGTTACAGTACCTGGACTGCATCAGTATGCCTCGCTGCTATGTTAGTCCAGCCATGGATCATTCAGCCTACAAGCGAGAGGTCCACATATTCTGTGATGCGTCTCAACGGGCGTATGGCAGTGTGGGATATCTACGCACAGAAAATGCAGAGGAGCATGTGGAGGTGGCTTTCCTGACAGCTCGGTCCCGAGTGGCACCCAAGCGTCAGCTCTCAATGCCACGGCTGGAGTTGTGTGCTGCACTTACGGGTGCACAGCTTGCAAACGTGCTAACTCAAGAGCTTACCTTAGAGATATCCAGAGTGGTCATGTGGACAGACTCCACAACTGTTCTTTCTTGGATCCAGTCGGACTCTTGCCGCTTTAAGGTGTTTGCAGGAACCCGTATTGCAGAAATTCAAGAGCTGACTGATAGCCATGCTTGGCGCTACATGGAGACGTCACAAAACCCAGCGGATGACCTCACCCGGGGAAAGTCACTGAAAGACCTATCAGGTGAGAATCGTTGGGCTTATGGACCCCCGTTCCTGCGGCAGCCACCTGACCAGTGGCCAGTGCACCCAGTCACAACAAGTGAGGACATCACTGAAGAGCTGCGAAAGCCAACGATCTGCCTGGTTAGCACAGTAACCGGCACCCATCATCCCATACCTGATACTCAGCAGTTTAGCACATTTGGTGAACTGGTGAAAGCCACTGCGGGGTACCTTCACGGTGTGGCAGCTGACGCTAAAGAGACTCCCACAGCAGAGGAGTTCAAGGAAGCGGAACTCAGCATCCTGCAGTCCGCCCAAAGAGACAGCTTCCCTGAAGAAGTCCAGTGTCTGGAAGCTGGGAAACCAGTCCCTTCCTCCAGTTGCCTAATCACGCTGGCTCCAGAATATGACGCATCAGTCCAGTTGATACGGGTTGGAGGGCGTCTGAGGCGTTGTCAGGAACTGGAGGATGACGTTATTCACCCTATAGTCCTTGACCCGAAACATGCTGTGACTAAGCTGCTCATCCGACAGGTTGACCATGACTTGAAACACCCTGGGGCAGAGCGACTCTTTGCAGAGTTGAGGAGGAAGTTCTGGATCCTTCGTGGCCGTGAGGCTATAAGAAGAGAACAGCGCTCATGCCCTGAGTGCCAGAGATGGAGAGCCCAACCTGTCAATCCCAAAATGGCAGACTTACCCCCTGCACGGCTCAGGCTACATCAACCAGCCTTCTACTCTACGGGGATTGACTGTTTTGGTCCGATGCAGGTTAAAGTCGGCCGACAGAATGAGAAACGCTGGGGCTTACTCTTTAAATGCCTCACGACAAGAGCTGTCCATATTGAGGTGCTGTCCACCATCAACACAGACTCCTTCCTGATGGCCTTGAGGAGGTTCATATCCCGTCGGGGGAAACCAACAGAGCTGCTTTCGGACCAAGGCACCAATTTCAGAGGGGGAGATAGGGAATTGCAAGAAGCTTTCAAAGCCCTCCATCCTTCTCTCCAAGCACAGCTGGCAGAGTATCAGATCAAGTTCCGCTTCAACCCACCTAGTGCCCCTCACCACGGTGGCTCTTGGGAGCGGGAAATCAGGTCTATCAAGGCTGCTCTGACTGCTACCCTGGGCTCACAAGTTGTCAGTGGAGAAGTGCTTACCACCATCCTGATTGAAATCGAGGGTATCCTCAATTCCAAACCCCTCGGTTACGTGTCATCTGACGTAGCAGACTTGGACCCGGTGACACCTAATCTATTGCTGATGGGGCGGCCAGACCCCTCCCTACCTCAGGCAGTATACCACGACTCAGAGCCGCTCAGCCGGCGGCAATGGAGAGCCTGTCAGGTGCTTTCGGACCGCTTCTGGGTTCGGTTCGTGCGCCACTACCTGCCCACACTGCAAACCCGATCCAAGTGGCAGTCCGACACGTCCCCTCTTCAGCTGGACACCATCTTGATGATCGTCGACCCTCAACTGCCCAGAGCATCATGGCCTGTTGGGAGAATCAAGCAGGTGTTCCCTGGGGCCGATGGTCTGATTCGCACAGCGGAGGTTGAAGTTCGGGACCGCACCTATGTCCGACCTGTGAGCCGTCTTATCAGACTCCCTGCTATACCAGAGGAGAATGAACAGCGATAGACTGGGTACGACAAATTTATTGGAACAAATTTGGGGGCGGCTGTTTTGAAGGCTGCATAGTGTAGCTGGGGACTTGGCCAGATCCGGCCACTAGGGACGCAATAGCGCCAATCGGGCTGAGTGCCACTGCAAGTAAGAAAGAGAAGAAGAGACTGACGACGGTGAGAAGCGAGTAATGCAGGCAGCAGGTTGTGTTTGCAACATTGTATCCGTTGCTCTGCCTCTTGTGGTTCAGTGTGCGTCCAGAGAAACGTAAGTTATGTTGTTTATGTGATATTTAGGCCGGCTGGTTGAGTTTATATCCGGTGCTACAGTTTATATTTCTAGCAGTGCTAATTGCTAGTTGCTTTGGTTGGTCTAAATGGTCAACTGGGTTATGTTATGCTGCTGACCATTTCCTTGTTGTTAGTTGACTACAGGACATATATTACTATTGTTTTTGTTTGTGTGCTATTGTTAAGTATATTGATGAATGTTATTGTTTGGGTAATTCCAGAACCACACACACACATTGGATTAAATTACCATAAAAGGACTGACTGTTGTCATCATTTTATAAGTCTTGGGGAAACTTAGTGCGTTCTGACAGACGCCCACTTTGTGATTACAAATCAGAGAAGCCAGTCTTTTAACTTTGAACCTCCGTAACAGTATTAGTTTTAGGTATCGCTAATGATCCCCTGATTTCTCCTTGTTGACCGGACTTCTCCTTTGAGTGAGTATAAGCCATCTGGTGAAAGGCTGAGAGCGAAGTTTTCATTGGTTTTGTGGTTATGCAATTATTTAAAAACGGATTTACTTTGTGTTTAGTGATCATAACATTTATTTTTATCAGCATTAATCGAATATTCTGATTTTTTTTGGGTACCAAATGTGTCTAAGGACAGCAGCTAGAGCTTCAGAGAGTGTCTCCCTACTTCCCTCAGCGCTGTCTCACAGGCAGCTGCGTTGTTCTGAAAAAACGTCATGCAGTCAAAGCAAATAGAGCAGAGAGGAGACAACGGTTGTCAAAAATATCAATACTCTGAAAAGTACCAATATTCAAACGCTGTATCAGATACAACACTAATTTGGCGTGGTATCAATTGTAAATATTTTAGCATGAGGCAAATGAAGAAGGAAAGCCCAAAGATCTTGACAAGCCTGTGTGCATAAAGCGCTTTAATGTGGTGGCAACAAAGTCCAACAGCACAACAAACTTGGCCAAACATCTCAAAGAATGGAAATCCTGGCCTTCATCATGAATTCTGACGGCATAGTAAATTATCTGTTTATATTTGAATTCATTAAATATATTACTGATGTCGGCTGAACCAGCGGTCTGCATAAATGTTGTTTGATTTGCCGGCTAGCATCCCACTGGTGCTTGTTAAACTTATGTAAGTGTGCAAATAAATGCCAAATAATTTGTCTCCCCTACAATCTGGCTCCCAAATATTAAATGATGATGTCAACCCACCCAAAATAAAGCACCATGGTATAAAAAAGAAATCCCAGAGGAAACCCTGAAATCCTTACTGTTGATAGGAGCAGCAGTTAATGGAAAGCTGGTATCAGTCTCCTCCTTCACCAGGAGCTGCTCTCCTTCCTGACGGGCCCCGGGTTCCTCCTGTTCCTCCTTTATGTGGAGGGGCTCTGACTCCTGCTGCTCCCCCTCAGGACTCTGTTCTTCAGGAGCCTCTTCTTTAACATCTGCAGCCAACACTGAAACACATTACATGCTTTATGAACAACTAGATCTTTAAAATGTTACAACCATGGGAAAAGATTCAATTTAGAGAAAAAGAAGATTTGATCAGCAGAGAAAACTGAACCTGAGGAACTGACAGTTTCAACCTAAAGATGATCACTGGTATCTTTACTGTCATTATGCTGTAGCAATGCAATATTCTGTTAAAACTTTCTATAAATGCTAAATTCTGCATCTGTTATTATAACTATTTTAAAAACTTTAGTAGGTTCTTTGTAATTTTTGGCCAGTTAAGTTATTAGAGCTACAGTGGAAGGTCCAGAGAGCCTCTTGTGGCTCTGGAGCCACAGTTTGCAGAGCCATGCCAGAATGGGCTGGACAAGGTTGGACTTAGAATTTAACTCTCACTACAACTTCAAATGCACACTTACAATGTACAAATAGATTAGAAACAAAATAACCTTCATACACCAGTCTATCACAGGGCAACACAGAGCCATTCTCACACACACTCACACCTACAGAGAGTTTAGAGAGGCCAATTAACCCGACAATTACCAGTTTGTTATTATATCCATTTTAAAAACATTAGTAGGTTCCAGTTAAGTTATTAATGCAACCGTGTCAGAGCATCTTGCTGCTCTGAAGCCACTGTTTGCAGAGCTCTGCCAGAATGGGTTGCACATGGAGAGCTTTAATGAGAGAAGCAGTCAAGGAGACAATAATAATAGTATTGGTAATATTAATATCTTTATTGTCATTGAATTATTCATTACAATGAAATTTGCTTTCTGCATTTAACTAGTCCCCTTGGGGAGCAGTGGGCTGCCATGTGTTGCACCCAGGGACCTATCTGGGGTTAAGGGTCTAGCTCAATGGCAGCTCTGGAGGAGATGCAGAGATCAGCAGCTCAGGTGGAACAATCTGAACACAGGACATATTTTCTGGTGCATCTCCAAAACAGTAAAATTTATGAACAAGTGGTGAGAAGAAAGCCAAAAGAAGTCCTGTTGGAGTTTGTTACAACCATGTAGGAGAAACCTCCACAATGTCAACAGATGAGACTAAAACTGATCAAACTGCCAAAAGCTTCATGTTTGGTACAGTGTGTTTTCTCTCCTGTTTTTATTGTAACACCGTGTAACAAATCCCCCTTGAAGAACGGTAGGGGAAACACTGCACTTGTAATAAATATACAAGATAAATTAAAAAGTAAAAGAAAACAGATTGAAAATGACTTGTTTAAAAAACATGCATCAAAGCAAAGACATATTACAACAGTTAAATATTTGAAGAGAAATTTACCATTTGTAGCCCTTTAGTTGGTTAATTATTAAACATTTTTTGATTATTTTTAAATTATTTTGTTGCATTTGATGGCACACAAATTTGTATTTTAGCTGCTTTCTGGCCCAGTATCCATTTCATTGACTAATTTGTTTATTATTAGTGTATCCTTAATTATGGCAGGATTAGTCTTCCATAGTACAGCCAGAAGAAAACACACAATCTTCTTTATATATATATATATATATATATATATATATATATATATATATATATATATATATATATATATATAAAGGCCTTGTTTGGAGGAACTTTTCCAGGCAGACAGACAAAAACCTGATGCTTAAGGATGCTACATGCTAAGCTAGCATGATTAGCACCTCCTATGCTAACTGCTAAGCTAGCATTAGCACCTCCTTTGCTACACGTTAAGCTAGCATTAGCACCTCTATGCTACACGTTAAGATAGCATTAGCAGCTCTATGCTACATGCTAAGCAAGCATTAGCACCTCCTATGCAGAGCTGCAGGCCAGTTTCCTGGGGGAAACTCTGCAACAATGAAGAGGAGGAATCCATCAGCTGCTGAAAACGGCTCCTAAACTTTAGCTCCATCCACACAGTTAGCATGAAGAAGGAAATCTCCAAACCTGATCGGTGCAGCAGAACTCTAGGCTGGAAAACATCCCCCATCATCGGTGTCTCCTCTGCTGCGTCCTGCCGCTCTTTGAGCTCATGCTTCCCTCCAGTAGTGATGTGTCCCTCCGTATCCAGGCTTCGAAGCGTGTGCTGTGTCTCAATTCGGCGGCTGCGTCCTTCGAAGGACCCAGCCTACACAGCCTTAGGACAGGGGTCACGAATTAAAAATCAGCGGGGTCCGAATAAAGAAAATCAACAACCAGTAAAGGTCCGGACACATTTGTAATTACAATCCGTTACTTCAAACAGTATTTAACACTGAAATAAAATGTTTATGCATCCACATAAAAATAACATAAAAATAGAACGTTTTTCTATTTTAAAATCCAAAGTGCTTTTTGAAATAGAGAACCACAATCTTTCACAGTTTGGTATATAGACAATTTCCTGACTTTCACATCTTTTATAAAACAACTGAACTTTTTTAAATTTCTTTTTTATGGCTTAATGAGACAAGTGAGCTTTAGGCTGCCCTGCAAGGGTTTTAAACCTTAGTTTGATTGGCAACAAAGCCAACCTCAAGCACATATCAAGGTGCTCCCTGTCACATTCAATATAAACCAATTTTATGATCATACAAGGCCAAACACAACCTTGGAAATGCAGGACACATCACCAACACTATCATGACATAATACATTTTAATTTGACACAGATTGCTTTGCCCGTTATTGTTCACCAATTAATAATTACAGTTTATAAAAAGGCATGATTTAACTTTTTTGAAGTTTAATAAAATGGTTATATTTTAGCCCAGTGACTGGAGACCTGTCCAGGATGAACCCTGTGTCCACGCTCCACTTTAACTTCATAAAAAAACTCTCTGAGAATCGCCTTTCTCTGGCCTCACCCAGGTAGAACCCGTTCTCCAGTCCATGTTGTAGCTGCAGTTTATTTGTTTTATCTTTTTGATGTAGTTTTCTTAACAATCTGTAAGCATCAAAATCCTTGTCATTTTATTTAGTGTCCTGGAGCGCAGCTGCTCATCAGGTGATCACTGCTGCATACTGACTGACAGCAGATACAGCTCTGCCTTCTTTGCTTCAGAACAGCGCAGCTTTTTCCGAATCGAACCCAGTCAAATGCGGCACATTGTTTCACAGCCCGACTCTTGTTCTTCAAGGGTCATGCTAAATTAGCATGAGCTAGCGCGTTACTCTTCTTTGTGTTTTAAATAAAACATAACAGCGAATCACGAGGAGATCCCTGGTTGGTCGCCGCGTTTATCAGCGAGGGAATAAACGCTGACAGACGACATGGCCACAGGTGGAAATAACTCATTGATTAACTGCAGGAGGAGATTGACACTTACCGAGGGAAGTTGTTGTCAGCTGCTGAACTTTCTGACCGGCTGGTTTGCATAAATCCAAAGAAACCTTTGACCACCGCTACTTTCATTCATACCATCTGTGGCCAGTTTAAAATGCTCTCCCAAAAGTTAAAATGATGAACACCGATAAACCTCAGACTGGCCATGTCCGCTTTGGAAAGACCCGCCCTGCTCTCATTCTGATTGGCTAATGTCTCGCCTCTGCCAGGTTTGATTGGTTGAGAGCAGCTTCAGTGCAAAACCTTGAATTAAAAGTCTAGACGGGACTTTTTGTGCTCAATTTCCAAATGACGGAAATCCGTCGCAGCGACGGAGAACTTTAACCCCCGAGTTAGACACTGTCGTCG
The DNA here is from genome assembly GCA_037039145.1 of Fundulus diaphanus. Taxonomy (NCBI): domain Eukaryota; kingdom Metazoa; phylum Chordata; class Actinopteri; order Cyprinodontiformes; family Fundulidae; genus Fundulus; species Fundulus diaphanus. Next base: position 50,014,982 of record CM073131.1, read on the forward strand.
GACAACATGCAGTAATATATAAATGTTTTAAATGAGGTTGGGTCCGGATTAGGTAGCAGCTGGGTCCGGATCCGGACCGTGGTCCGCTAATCCGTGACCTCTGCCTTAGGAGGACCCAGCCATCGGAGGATGCTCCGGAGGATCCTCAGCCGTTGGTAAATGGGACGGTCTAGCCTTTGGAGCACTTCCTGGTTGCGACACGACGTCATCACGTCTACCCCAAGCCCGGGGAAAACCAGCACCAGCGCCGATAAACGACGCAAAAAAATGGATATTGAATTATTTTTTTTATTTACTTGTTATTGGAGGAGGAGAGTCGGTTTACACGGCTTCGGCGGCAGCAAAACCGGCGACAAATTTTTCTCAGGCTGGGAGAGCGCAGTGGAGAGGTAACATTTACCTGCTATTATTTTCACCCACAGGGGCCTGCTAATGATCATAATATACCAGTTATTAAACAAACGCTTGTCAGCAGATTGACGAATATGTTTAAATATAAAATGTTATATTTATTTGTAAGACTTGATATAAGCTTATGTTTGTAACTTTAGTAATTTGAATTGAATAGTTAAATGTGTACAAACCCTGTAAATAACTGACTTAAATCACTACTTTCAGTATCACTAATGTGTTGAGAAGCCAAATAAAACTAATATTGAGAAATAAATCATTATTTGTCTAAATTGTTATCCCCTTACTGCCTGATTTTATTTGTAATTATATAACGAAAAAAATAATACAGGAAAAATAAATCTAAATATATAACGTAAAAAAAAAAAGTTAAATAGTGGATCTAGATGAAGTAAAATAAGTAAAGGCCAGAATTGTTTGGTCACAAATTAGCAACACCAGGCGTTAAGCGGTTAACATTCAGTAGAATTATATCAGCTAAAATGAAATTGCTATCATCTAATCCTGTTGTTCTTAATCTTCATGTCTCTATCCAGACAAGGCCGATGTACTGCTGCATCAACTTAAATGCACAACATCTGCCTGGGAGCCGGTGACATCATGGCCCCATACGATGAAGTGCAGGACGACATGCCAGAGGATGAGGAGGGGGAGAACGTGTTGGAGGCAGTCAGTGGTGCTCCCTGGCGGGACCAGCTGTCTGCCGAGGTGTCTGCCCTGGAGGAGGGTCTACCCGACCACGATTACATTTAGATGGCAAGTATAATCACTTTTTAGCTTTTATCATGTAAGGGTTATGAAAACAGTTGTAGTAAAGTCATTTTCTGCATCTTCTTAAACATTTTTAGGAACATGGCAGCGGTCGATTGGGTCAGCCCTGCAAACCCTGATGGACGATGTGGTGAACAGTGGAGAGAGGCATCCCCCACCCCCCAGATGATGTCCCACTCGCAGTCAGAAGACTCCAAGGTCATCTGTGTGGCATCCCATCCAGTCCAGCAGCACCACCAGGGACTCCTGCTCAGTCAAAATTGTATATATGTTCTTTAGTAATATTTATTTTATATCTTCTGTAAATAGTTGTAGTAGTTACTTTTAAAATCTAATGTAAATAGTTAAAATGTTTTTGATAGTTTATTGTAAATACTTGTTTCTCTAAAAATAAATTGATGTCACTGAGAAGTTGTTCTAACTTTACTTAAATTGTAAAGAAGTGATGAAACAGATAATGTAAAAGGTTAAAAGACTTTAAGAACACACAAACAACAATAACTTTTATAAACAATTTATTAATTTAATTTAACAATAACAGCAACACAGAACCTGAGGATAAACCATGGCCGGGTGGCAGGAGTAGGCTTCCCACTGACCCCCTGCCCTGTCCCTGGATCTTTGCATTCCTAAAGTAGAGGAAAACAATTTGTGTCAACAGATGCAATTTTCTGTAGTGTTTCTTTGAAGCTAGAAAAAAGGAGTGTTTCATATATATATATATATATATATATATATATATATATATATATATATATATATATATATATATATATATATATATATATATATATATATGTATGTGTGTGTGTGTGTGTGTATTTCATTACATTAGCCAAACCTGAACATCCTTTGTATTTTTTTTTTTTCAAGTTGTCCCACTTTTTTTTGGCCTGTTGTGGCTCAACTTCACCCTCCAGGCCCGTTTTTTGCAGGATTGTTCTAAACAAGAGAAACGAGAAGAGATAAACACACAAGGGTCACTAATATCACAACTATAAGATTAAAAAAAGTGACATCTGGGCATCATTTGATGTGATCAAAAGATTATATTTGTACGTTGGCGTTTGAACAGGACTTCTTTGAACTTGTGTGACTTTTACATACAAATGCAACATGTATATGTAATTATGTCTCAACTCTTACCTCCATCCGACTGCAGCAGTGTTCTTGGCCCCGGTAAAGAGGTGGTCATTTTGCCCACGGAGTTTTATCAACTCCTCTGTATGCTCCCTGCTCCCTAGAACAAAATGACATGTAAAGCATATTTCTGTTATGTCAACAGGCAAAATGACTTTTCTGTATAATTACGCCGGTGTTGTTCTTCAAGTGAATTATACTTTAAACCTTATTATACTGTACTGTAAATTAACTATACGTTATTAAGTATTCAAACAAAACGTTTGCAGTATTGACAGCCCAGTACAGCTGGACTGATGTTATTTCTTCAGCTGCATTAAGCTTTGACAGTTCTAATCATTTGTAATAAACTGTATGAGAATAAATTGATCGAATTTGTGAGGGACACAGTTATCAGCGCAGTTACAATAAGATGTAGGTTAAAATCAAAAATTGTGACATTTTTATGAAGGGTTTTAATGTTGTTGAACGTCTCGTATCAACAGATTAGCTCTAAGCTTTAGCTTTAGCTGGTCCTACAAATTCCGGTGGCTCCGTTACCGTCATGTATTTTAATAATGTTCAGTTAAAAAATAAAAACAAACTACTTACATTTAAAGCTGTACTCAGCACTACTGCCAGCGCTGCTGCTGCTTTCCAGTCTTGATGAAAATCCGCCTTCTTTCTTTTTTTTCTTCAACTACTAAAAAAAAAAAAAGCGAGCAAAGCACCTCGGGAAATCTTATGGCAGGCGAGGCCACTAAGGATGGTAGCGGTGCATCCTCAGAATTCGGGGAAAAGGAGGACGCATTTGAAGGCTGCATTTTAAGCATCCTCAAAATTTTGGCCAAATGGGACAGCCTCCGCGCATCGCTGTGACGTCACCGGCCTTAAAATGCGTCCTTCGAAGGACGCAGCCGACGAATTGAGACACAGCTTATGGCCGTTTCTCAATATGCGTTCTTGAGCGTTCTCGTGTGCTCGTGTGCTCGTGACACGTCATCAGCCTCAGCCCGAGCACTGTTCCAATCCAGAGAACGCTAAATCGAGAACGCGCCGAATTCCCCGGATGTTGTTCTCGCCCCGCCCTCTTTATCGAGCATGCATCAGAGCAGACTTGTGCGTTCTTCAGACTGACCGCTTGCCCAGAATGCACCGCGGCCGCAGCTTGATTCCAGACAGCGCAAACAGAGCTCACAGCGGTAAGTAATAAAATTATCTTTTCTGCCGCTGTTGTTGTTCAAAAGTACGTTTTCAGATCGTTTGAGGTGAGAACATTATACTTTTAAGCTTCCCTATGTGGCCTGTTTACAGAGTTAGTCCGTAATTTAAAAAAGTAGTGTGCATAATACCGCTGGTTATGATTTATTTGTTTTGTGTTTATCTGACTGACGTGTGTTGCTTTATTAACTCAATACTTGCTGGAATAAATTGAAAATCTCTCCCTAGGACGACAGCAGCATATAAAATAAATAAATAAATTCTATAAATGTTTTTCCTATCTAAGTGAGTTTCTTCTGAGTCAGGACACGAATAATTGAGAGGAGTAAGAGGGAAAGAAAACAATAGTAATAATAGTATATGAAAAAACAGACATTTATTTTATACAAATGTTTAATCTTTGGAACAGAATGAAGGTGTAATATATTCAACAAATGATTAACAGTTACTAACATGGTTTAAAACAAAGAAATAACTCCTATTAAGATCTCATACAAATAGACAACGCCTATAAACTTACAATTAAAAATAGTTGGAATGGAAATTAATTTAATGATTATTTAATGTATTTTTCCAGGTGGTGAAAAAAAAAAAAGAAATGAAGCAGCATGTGAACATGACTAGAACTGATCTACATTAGGTCAGATGTAGTCATGTTCACTTAAACATGCAGCCAGCTGGAGCAGCTCCCTGTCTTCAGCCGCCGCATGGTCATCCTCCTCTGGGTCCACCGTCTCGTCCTCCACGTCCAGCTGGTCCCCTGCCTCTATACTAATATTGTGGAGGATGCAGCAGGCGGTGATTACTTTTGGGGCAAACGTCGGGCAGACCTACAGCGCCCTTAAGAAGATGGAACGCCACCGTGTCTTCAGACCACCAAAGACACGCTCAATGATGTTTATCAGCCTTGGTGTGGTGCCTGTTGTAGCGTGCCTCCACTAGACCTGTACCAAATATAAAATTAACTTGTAATTTAGGTAATATGCTGATATGTCTTAATCTTCTATCCAATTAATATAATCTATGTATCAATTGTGTGTCATTGCTGGGTCTATTTAAGGACAAGAAGGTAAGAGATCTTACTGGCAAGCTGTTTCCCTATAGGATGCTCCACAGGCCAGCCAGCAGAGGGTCACCAGCACCTCTATCTCCTGTGGCCATCCATGGACCTTCTGGATGGACAGCAGCTGAAGGAGGAGGACGATGGTGGACCTGTTTAGCCTGAAGGCTGGTTTCAGGTCCCCTTCATTAAAAAATATTTGGAGGATCGGCACAGAAGTGTTTATCCTCACATATTTGGTTTCTGTTTCTTCCTGTAAAGAAAAAATGCCAAATGTTACCATAATTGTTTTTTTTCAGTTGTCACCTTTTCACAGCATAAAACTATACCTGCTTAACATGCAGATTATTATAGTTCTCAAGAAAGAAAAGGTAAAATGTAAAGTAAATGTAGCAAATGGCTTCCCTTCTCTGTTATTTTTACCATTTCACTGAAAAAATGGGCTGAACTAACTGCACATAATTTATAGATTAATCACTGTAAAGGTGGACAGACATAAAAATATGTTTTTTCCTTTCTTAATCAATGCTGTGAAGGTCAGTAGGTGCAATAAAGTAGCTTAACCCTACTGTTATTAATGTTAAAATTGGGTCTTCATTTTAATTATTTATAGAAAAATAGTCACAATTTCAACCTGATCACGTTTTTAATCCATCCTCAATGTTTTTTTAAAGATAAAAGTAGTAAATAGGCTGTCAATCTTAAAATGCCTACCAGTTGGCAATAGATGGGTGAGCAAAGCCTGCCTTCTGAGCCTCCTCTGCCGCATCTATCTTCTCCTTGCTCGGATTTGCCTTCTCAACTGCATCACCTCCTCTTCAGCCTGCTGGTAAAGCTGACCAACGACCGAAGCAACAGCTATATTGCTCGTATCGCTCATTTTGGTTCTATAAAGTGCTGATTTTTAAAGAAGATTCAATCGCCTCTACAACTACAACAATTACAACTCCCAACAAAGAAATTCCCGCTATTGCTGGTTTTAAACCCACAGTTCTGTAATTATTTTAGATATTTTTTATACTTTTTAGAAATTAATAAAAAAACGTTTTCAATAAGATATGATGGTGTAGTGTATAAACAGTTTTGAACGTTAAAGAAATGCTCAAGCGCTGTGGATGTGATGACGTCACGAGTATACTTCTGTTCCAATGCACAATGCGTGCTGCGTGCTCGCGTTCTCGTCAAGTCCGATCTTCCTGTGTTCTTACCGAGAACAGACTTGACGAGAACGCGAGTCCGTTCTCGCGTTCTCTTCTTCTTCTTCTTCTTGATTTTTTTTTTATTGGCGGTTGGCAAAAAACGTTTAGGTGAGCATTACCGCCACCAACTGGTATGGAGTGTGGACTGCATGACAAAAAAAAAAAAAAAAAAAAAAAAAAAACTATATCCTATTATACAACCTACTCTGTTTCAAAAACTCAAATATGACCTGGTATCCTCTGCTTCCTGATTCCTTTCGCAATAAATCAACAATATCAAGTTTAATTTTCATGTTACTAAGTTTCCTTGTCAACCTATTTCTCTGAATCCAATATTTATAACAATTCAAAATGACATGTTCCACAGTCTCATCTTCCCCACAGCCACATTTCCCTGTCTGATGTTTACCTATCAAAAATAATGATCTATTCAATCCAGTGTGTCCCATTCTAAGCCGTGAAATAATTATCTCTTCTCTCCTGTTCCTTTCTGTTATTCTCATTTGTCCAATTCTCTTTTGTATTTTATAAAGCCACCTTCCTTTCTTTTCTTCATCCCATAACTTTTGCCACCTCTCTTTGGCTTTTTGTTTAATTATACCCTTTATTTCTGTTATACCAAAACTAACATTAATATCTACCCTTACCTTATTGGTACTCTCCTTAGCCATTCTGTCTGCCATTTCATTTCCTTTAATCTCATTATGTGCCGGAACCCAAACAAAATTTACTACTAACCCCATCATATTTATTCTATAAAGCGTTTGTTGTATTTCAATTAATATATCAGGTCTACTGTCTGATTATTTTGCAAACCGATTAATGATGAACTAGAATCTGAGCAAATGATTGATTTTAATGGTCTTACCTCTTCCACCCATTGAGCTGCTAAAAGCAAAGCTAGCATTTCTCCTGTATACACTGAAACTCCATCACTAATCCTTTTTCCTACCTTAATATGAAACTGTGGTATGATAAATGCTATCCCTACCCTATTAGCTGTGTTTTTTGATGCATCTGTATATATTTGTATATAATTATAATATTTATTTAAGTGTTCTAGTACTATATATTTATTCATAATATGATATTTATCTTTTTCCTTCTTTTCTAATAATGAAAGATCAACTTTAGCATCAGGAAGTATCCAAGGTGGTATTGTTGTTAACGGAACTGTCTGACATATATCTAACTGATTTAAATTAATTTCATTAACTTTATTTTTTATTACCCATCCAAAGCTCTTTAATTGTTTCTTTTCCTTTTCCCATCCAGGTTTAAGCACCTCTAGTGTTGGATGATCCTTCCTTTGCCCCTGTAAATTTGACCAGTAGTTTAATGATAATTGATCCCTTCTAACTTTAAGAGGCATTTCTCCCATTTCAACTTGTAATGCTGCTGTTGACGATGTTTTAAAAGCTCCAGTAATATTCTTAAAGCCTGATGTTGAATAATATTTAACTTATGGAGGTTTGTATCTGCTGCTGAGTTATAGACTGACCTGATTAACCCAGTATAAATTGCTTTTAATGATTTTCTATCAGCTCCCCACTCTGTTCCAACTAAACACCTCATTATATTTAGTACCTTTCTACATTTATCGATTATTTTCTTAACGTGCACACCCCATGTCATTCTTTCATCAAACCACATCCCAAGGAATTTAAATTGTTTAACACTTTCCAAATCCTGACCATATAATTTTAAGTTAGTTTTTTCATCAATTCTTTCCCTTGTAAAAAACATTATTTTAGTTTTCTCTACAGAAAATTTAAAACCCCATTTATATGACCATTTTTCTACAACTGAAATTGCTCCCTGAAGTTTCTTTACAATAAAGTCTAAATTTCTTCCTCTTTTCCACATTGCTCCATCATCTGCAAATAATGAGAATCCCATTCCACCCTCTATTTCTTTAAACATATCATTAACTATCACTGAAAATTATAACGGACTTACTATACTTCCCTGTGGTGTCCCGTTTTCTATTTTCAAACTCTCAGAATAATCCTTCCCTATCCTCACCTGTATTTGTCTTTCTTCTAAAAAATTTTTAATCCATCTAAACATATGACCATTTATACCCATTCTTCTAATTTTAATTAATAACCCTTCCCTCCACATCATATCATATGCTCTCTCAATATCAAAAAACACTGCCACAAAACACTTTATTTACTTGGGCCTTTCTGATTTCATGCTCTAAGCATAAAACTGGATCCATTGTACCTCTCCCTCTCCTGAAACCACTCTGATAAGACGATATAAGTCCCTTACTCTCCATATAATATATTAATCTTTCATTTATCATTCTCTCCATTATTTTACATAAGTTGGATGTTAAAGCTATCGGCCGATAATTTCCTGGTTTTGTCTCATTTTTCCCTGGTTTTCTAATTGGAATAATTACAGCTTCCTTCCAACTCTTTGGCAATTCCCCATCTTCCCATACCCTATTATACATTTCTAATAAAATATTTTTAGAATTTTCACTTAAATTACTAATCATAACATAATAAATTTGATCTTTTCCTGGAGCTGATAATTTATATTTTTTAAAAGCCGTATTCAGTTCTGTTATTGTAAACAACATGTTCAACGGTTCGTTTTTATCTTCTATTTGCTGTAATAAATCCTTGTTCTCTAAAATAGTCTTTTCTCTTCCTTTTTTTCCTTCTTCACTAATATTTTCAGAGCTATGAATTTTAACAAAAGTATTTACTAACATTTTTGCCTTTTCTCTGTCGGTAACTGCTGTTATTTCTCCATCATTTAATATTGGATATCCACTCACTCTTTTAATCCCATTCATCCTTTTAATTGTTGCCCACACTTTAGAAATATCTGTCTCCCTTCCTACTGAATTACAGAAACTCCTCCAATACTCTCTTTTTGCATTTTTAATAATTCTTCTTACATTTGCTTGTAATTTCTTGTAGTTATTCAGATTCTGAAAGTTGTGATTTCTTTTTAATAATTTGAAAGCTTTATTTTGTTTCTTGATAATCTCCTTACATTCTGATGTCCACCAGGGCACCAACCTTCTTTCCCTTCCCCCACCTTTCTTCCTTATAGCCTGATTAGCAGCTTCTAAAATAGCATTACATATAGAAAATTTTATTTCATCGATACTACTGCTCATATCCACTTTTAACATTTTCATTTCACTACTGTTCCTAAATGTTTCCCAATCTGCTGACTTAAAACACCATTTCTTTACCCCTTTTATACAATACCTTTCTATATTTAACTTTATTTCAATCACAATAGGATAATGATCACTTCCTATAGTTGTTTTATTAATTACTTGCCATAAACAAACACCTGCTATAGAATTTGAAACTAATGTTAAATCAATTGCTGACTCTGTATTATCTCTAAAATTAATTCTTGTTCCACTTCCATCATTTAGACAAACCAAATTTTTAACATCCATTATTTCTTCTATTATATCCCCATTTTGATCATTATGATGACCCCATAGTGTACTATGCCCATTAAAGTCCCCACACCATATAACCTTACCCTCTAAATACACCTCAAGTTCCTCCATTAAATCTATTGAAAGTCTTTTACATGGATTATAGAAGTTGATTATTTTAAATGGCCCATTTCCTGTCCAAATTTCTGTAACAATGTATTCTAACTCTCTTCCTTTAGCCATTAGTCTAAATTGAATTCCCTGTTTTATGAATATTATACACCCTCCTCCAGATCCTCCCTCTCTGTCTCTTCTAATGCTTTCATATCCTTTTATGACAAAATCAAGATTTGGTTTAAGCCAAGTTTCCTGAATACATAAAATATCTAGATCTTCTTTAAATTCTCTAACAAATCCTTTAAACTCTTGTCCGTTTGCAATAAGGCTTCTAGCGTTCCATTGTAAGATGTTCAGTTTTTGTCTTCCTGTCCTCCTGCCCCTAGTCTCTTATTTATGTGCTCCCAGGATATGTCCTTTATACCAAAAAACCTCTCTGCCCCTTTCACAATTATTTTTATTTTTTCTGTTTTTTGCTTAACTTGATCTGTACAATTAATGACATATGCAATGAACAACAATATCTTTTCAACTGTTAGCACATTTTCAGTTCCACTCTGTCTTTGTTCTGGTGTTGGATTTGGTTGAACTTTCCTCATCACTTCTTTTGGCTTCACTCTTTTAGCAGCTTCTGCATAACTTATATTATTGGTGACTTTAACTTGTTCGATTTCCATTGCTTTTCTTCTGACCTCACATCCTCCATAAGTCTCTCTGTGTTGCCCTCCGCAATTACAGCAAGTATCCTTCCCATTTTTACATTCATCATAGCTATGCTCTCCTCCACACTTTGGACATCTTTGTTTTCCTCTACATGCTGCAGCGATGTGTCCATATCTCTGGCATTTATAGCACCTGAGAGGCGGAGGGATATATGGCCTCACAGGAAAGCACATACACCCGACTTTTACCCTTTCAGGAAGAACATTTGTTTGAAACTCCAGCATTACTGATAGGCTTTCCACTCTTTCACCTTCAACTGTTCTCATCAACCTTTTAATTTTGTTTACTTCTCCTCCATAAATACTGCATCTGAACTTTTCTAGATCTTCCTCCACTGGGATACCTGTAATCACCCCTCTTACTACTTTATCCTCTCCCACAATCTTTACCCGAGTAATCATTTTTTTACAAATACTTTGGGTGCTCATTACTTTATTTTTCTGTTCTTCATTCCTCACGGTAACCAACAGATTCCCATCTCTAAGTATCTTAGCAAATGTCAGCTCTCCAAACTTCTTTTTTAATTCTCTCGACAGAGCTAACGGACTGAGATGAATACCTTCATCCTTCTTTCTAAACTTTATTATTAGTTTAGCTTCCTCCCGAACTATTCTCTTACACACTACATTATTTTCATCCGAACTGTTTCCTTCCAGACTCCGTTTGCTACTTTGTGTCTCTGACACATTTCCTTCTCTCCTCTCTCTTCCCGACCCTCTACTACCACGCACTGGAGTCCAGTCTCCTAAATCCATCTCATCATCTCCTTCATCCTCAACCTGAGACGCCATAGCAGTCCAGTCACAAACCAGTTTTTACCAACCGCACACGTTCAGCAACTTTGTGTCGATTCCACTGAGCTATATTATACACTGGAGTGCTAATCGCAGTCTGTTTGAACGAGTCGCTTTGAAGCCACCAGCCGCCATATTGGTACTCCCTATTTCCCCCCAGTAACTAAGGAATATGTGCGCTACAGCATCGAATAACGAGGATTTTCTCATGTTCAGGGGGGGCTTAAGACTTTTAAAATGTCAAATGCCATATACTTTTATGTTATGTTCTAAAAATATCAAGTACTGAGAAAGCCATGTACTGAAATATTTTGCATTTTATTCATTTAAATATATAAGTTTAACATTTATAAATATATAAATAACAATATACAAAAACATATATTTACATATGTGTATAGATATATATACATATATACATATACACATACTTATATATACATATATATATATTTAATATGAATAACATGTAAAATATTTCAGCACCTAATTTCCTAGTAGTTAATAGTGTTAGTACATCCACTGACTGTAGAATTACCTGTGAAACGTTTTCACACAGTCAGAAAACTGCTGGTTGTTGCAACCAAATCCTATGGGATTCTGTGAGAGTAGGGAGTAGTAAGATGGCGACCATTGACTTCAGTTTTTCGGCAAAATCAGCTCTCCAGTGTATTATATAGCTCAGTGGTCGATTCCGCTCCAAGCCAGCTGTCGTCTCCCTAAAGCAGAACCCGGAAGTCCACCTGTCCAGCTTCTTCTTCTTCTTCTTCTTCTTCTTGATTTTATTGGCGGTATGCAACAAACTTTAAGCAGCATTACCGCCACCTACTGGTATGGAGTGTGGTTCGAAATGGACTATCAACTTATATAAGTATTTGTATCTTCCTACTCCTACCTTTAATATATAATTTAACTAATTGAATTTCCTATTTATATATACCTACATACTCTCATCCATTTTTATATATATCTTTATAATCCACCCCCCTAGATCATGCATCCATTCACACACACACACCTATTTTAATCATATTCTTTGAAATAATTTAGTTTTCTTTAAATATTTAATAATTATTTGTATATGTTTACTCCCCGAATTCTTCCTCAAAATATCTATCAAATTAATCTTTTCCTTAATACATTCAAACTCTCCTTTCATACACCTTCTTTCTCTTTCATACTTATGGCATTCTAACATAACATGTTCTATCGTTTCATATCTGTCACAATAATCACATTTTCCATTATTATGCTTTTGTATTTTAAAAAGTGTATAATTAAGACCTGTATGCCCTAATCTTAATCTTGTTATCACCCTTCCCTCCTTTCTATTTATTCTTTAATTTCTTTTCTCTCCTACTATCTTCTGTATTTTATAAAACCATCTTCCTGTTTTTTCTTCATCCCACCTTTTTTGCCATTTTTCCATCAGTTTTTCTTTAACCATACTCTTTCCTTCATATTTACTTGTTTTAACTTTAAAACTAATATTATTATGAATTGCCCTTTTTGCCATATTATCTGCCCTCTCATTTCCTTCTACCCCTATATGCGCTGGAATCCATACAAATACAACTACCAGCCCCATATTCTGTATTCTATACAATGTATAAAATATTTCTAATAATATATCCATCCTACTATCTGATTGAAAAAATTTTAAACTTAATAATGCTGAACTTGAATCTGAACATATCACTGTTTTTAATGGTTTTATTTCTTCCACCCATTGCAAGGCTAACAATATTGCCAACATTTCTCCTGTGTATACTGATAACCCATCTGTGCTCCGTTTTCCTATTTTTACATCGAATTCTGGCACCACAAAAGCTACTCCTATCTTCCCATTTATCTTTGACGCATCTGTATAAATTTGTAATATTTGTTTATATGTATCTGTACTGAATATTTATCTACCGTGTATGATTTATCTTGTTTCTTTTCTATTATTGACATGTCTACATTTGCTTCTGGTAAAATCCATGGCGGTATCGAAGCGTGTGTCGAGTAATCCAGGATGATTTCTGTAAAGCGCGCATCGAGTCTTGTATCAATGACGTATGTGGTGACGTTTGAAGCCTCGCGAGCCGGTGTAGTTTTTTTTTTTTTATTATAAAAAAATTAGAAAGTTACATTCCACGTTTGCATGAAGGGAAAACAAAAACAGCAAAAATAAAGTAAAGTACATAAGACACTTTTCAACATCAACAATTAAAGTACATAGCCAGAGTAACAAAAATTTAATATCAGTTAAATTAATTATAAAGTTAAAATAGATAAATGTTATAAATATTTTGATGCTGATTTATCCTTTAATCCAGAAATGCAGATTATATAATTTTTTAAGTCAACTTTGAAAACACTGAAAAGAGGTTTGTTCTTCATAAATTTTGATTTATGGATGAAGAATTTACCAAGCAAAATAAAAAGATTGACTATATATTGTATAGAGGGGTTTGAGTCAGAGAAATAAAAGAAAATGTAAAAACTATATATCAAAAGTATATTTGAGCCAGCTATTGAATAAATGGTCTAATGTTTCTATTTCCAAAGAGCAGAAGGAGCATTTTACATCTACAGTGGGGATAAATTGTGAAATAAGCTCATTACAGGGGTAATAATGGTGAAGGATTTTAAATGTTATTTCTTTTACTTTGTTTGTGATTAAAAACTTATGTGGGTTACTCCATGCTCTATTCCAGTTAATGTTTTCATACAGGGGGACCATTTGTACCTGGAGGCAGGGATAGAGTTTGCACATAGAAAGTTTTTAATAACTTTGTTGTTGACTTTTCTGTCTAGAAAAGATAAACCATTTATCGAAATATTGCTGGAGACAAAAGCATTCATTTGATCCAAATCTTTCTCGTCTCTAAGTAGGGTGATGATCCCATGGGGTATGGCTCTGGTTACAACGTCAAATTCTTTTCTTGGAGGATGGAAGTTAAATTTATGAGTGAAGTCGTCATATGTTGGAATTTGTTTTGAGTTATTTAACAGTTGGGCTACCAGAACAATATCATGTTTAAAGGCATACTATGCAACATTTTTCAGTTAATTAATGTGTTCCATACCGTTTTGGATGATTAAATGAGTCATTTCAGGTCGAACAAAGGTTTTCTCGGCCGCCCTGGGGGTCTGTGGGGGAAATACCGTACTTGCAATTGCAGGAGCCCTCGGCCCGCACACACAGAAGTCTCGCTTTACGGTGAGAACTCCATGTGTTTTTGTCCTGCCATTCACTATATGCACGCGCGAACAACAAAGAACCGCGTGTTAACGTCAAATAAACATGCAAGCATATCGAGTTTTATTATTATTATTATTATTATCATTATTATTATTATTATTATTTTTTTTTTTTTATTTTTTTTTTTTATGTTGGCGAGACGCTACCGCGGCGGCTGCGGCTTGGCGAGGCGGTAGCGTCTCGCCAACATAAAAAAAATAAATAATAATAATAATAAAACTGGCGAGGCGGCCGCGGCTGCGGTGGCCACCTCGCCAAGATAGCGCTGCGGGAAACCCTGATGTTCATACCTTCACTGTGTTAGTCATTGCTTGTACTGCCGTTTTTTCCACTTTTCGTTGCGTTCGCCTGTCTGCTAAGCTCAAAACAACCGCTCCTGGCTTGACGGAGAAACCAGAACAGCTGAGCATCTTTACGACAGTGCACTTTTACTTTCGCCCTCTGGGGGGAGCCTCGCTGGAAAATCAACCCCCGTTGCATAGTATACCTTTAAGGGGCCATGATTCAGTTTTACACTGGATTAATTTATTTTAACCTGCTTAGCAGGATAAGCTTGTTAAAGTAAAGTTAATAACTTGCAATATTTTATATCAGTAATGTCATTTTGACTAGTCAGAATGTCAATTTAAGATATTTTAAATGGAAAAGCTGAATAATTCAAGATATCTCTAATTCATTTAAAGATATCTTAAAAGGAATTTTGACTAGTCAAAATTACAATTCAAGATATCTTAAATTTAGTTTTTACTAGTCAAAACTACATTTCGCCTATCCAAAAATACATTTAAGATATCTTGAATTATGGTGGTATTTGAGATATCTTTAATTAGAATTATGACTAGTGAAAACTAAATTTAAGATATCTTGAATTGCAGTTTTGACTAGTCGTAATTTAATTGTAGATATCTGAAATGGGTATCTCAGATAGTCAGTAATTCATTCGAGATATCTTGAATTTAAGTTTCCATACCACTCAGTGGAAAATCTGATGTCATTTCGACTAGTCAGAATGTAATTAGAGATATCTTAAATTGCTAAAACGTCTAGTCATAAAACAATTTGAGATATCTCGAATGTAAGGGCGGTAAAACCGAATTTATGTTAAAACGGCTTGCCATAATTAGCGCCAATATGATGTCTGTGATAGCGCCCCCTTCGCTTCCGGAGTGTGATGACGTCATTTCCATATATGGTATGGGTTTGTCGCGTGGTCTTTCCCCGCCACTTTCAGCAACCAGGATACATACAGAATAAATAAATTAATCAATAAAATGGATACATGGCCAAAAAGTAGCTAAAATATAAATTTGTGTGCCATAAAATGCAACAAAAAAGTTTAAAAATATTCAATAATTGACCAACTAAAGAGCTACAAATGGTACATTTCTCCTTAAAGATTTAACAGTCGTATTTCATGTCATTGCTTTGATGCATGTTTTTGATTTAGACCACTAATTTCAATCCATTTTTTATGTTTAATTTATCTTGTATATTTGTTAACAGTGCAGCGTTACCATAATCACATTGAACAGGATAAATGCATATTTTTTCTGTTACAACAGAAAAAATATGCATTTGTTTATTTCACGTGGTGCCCTGAATACTTAAATATACTGAGAACATTTGCTTAATACAAATATGATGATGATGATGATGATTATTAAACATCTGTCAATTATTATAAACATTAAGCCAAATATAGCACATTCTCCACAAGCAAACAGTTCTATGGTCATTTATTACCAAATGAAATATGTGGGGGAGTTTATTCTTGGAAAAGGCATTTTTGTTCCTAGATAGACCCCAGAATGGATCAGAAGCAGATCCCAAATGTAACAAAATTAAAACTTTATGTTATAATGTATATGTTACACTAAAAAATATTCTAAACTCTGGCAGATCTAGATTTTAAGAGATTTTCATTCAGAAGTAGGAAGGAAGAAAGGCAGAAAGCCTTCAAAATGTAACCATGTATAAAGATACATGATAGAGACAGTGTTGAGAATTAAAAAATATATCTTAGTGGGGGTGTCTCCCTTCTCTGTTGCTGGGTAGAATAACAGGGCGTTTTATTGCCCTGAGGGGATGGTCAGCAGGAGAGGGGGTCAGTCATCCTCCCACTGAGCCATGCAGGAGGAGTTTAAAAGTTGATAAAAGGAATGTCTGGGTAAAACTTACTTCAGACAGACAGACTTATCCACCGCGGTGAGAACAACATCTTGTAAATGGTATGTACTCTGTCTCCATATTTAATTTCTATGAATTAAATATGTATTTAAACCGTTCTACCTCTGATTAATGCTTCCCCATTTATAGCCAAATCCGGAACTGGGAAAGATGGGTTTGTAATAGACATGTAACAGCAGGCCGGTAAAACCCCATCTTAACATGGTGCCGAAACCCCTCGGATTTTGGCTGTGAGTGAGGGTCTGTTTGAAAATTGGACACGAAAAGAGGACTAATTCTGCAGCATCACCGGTCGACCGAAAAAAAGTAAGGAGATTTTTCTCCATTGGCAAAATGATGTGTAGGCTAAATTAAGTGATGCTGTGGTTTAAGAGACTCAATTCTCAAAATATCAGAGGCTGAACGGTATAACTAGGTTTGAATGGAATTTATGTTGAAACCGAGAAATGATTGAATGGGATTTATGTGTTTGTTTACGTCAGAAAAACTTAGAATTGGATATTAAACTAAATGCCAAGAAGCCTTGAAATGGTGAGGCGAAAAATAAAATAAAACGAAATAAAAAAGATAAAAATATAGACAAAAAAAAGGGATATGTTCGGGGATTGGCCAACGACAACCAGACTGTCAAACTGGTAATTTTATGGCTGAGGTGTGCGCTACCTCTTGAGAACTTGGGACACTCATAAAGAAGCAGGGGATAGGTTTGTAATAGAGAAAGAAAGATAAGAGATTAAAAAAAAAGGAGCTCCAGGGAAACAAATAGAAGTTTGTTTTCTAGTTTTCGAAAAACGGGGTTTTTCGTGAACACGACGATTAGACGAGGAGATTTTAACATAAGGAAACGTTTCGTCGAGTGGAAGGGTATTAAAAGGAGAGGACCCTCTGCGCGCGCAAGGCTGTCTGTCTTAAATGTTATGTTTGTTATGTCTTGTCTGATGTTTTGAATGTCTCGGTAATATGGGATCCATGGTTTTGAGAGAAGGAGAGATTGGTTGGACCCTGCAACTCAGCGGAGAGTGGGTGTGTGTGTGTGTGTGTGTGTGTGTCTTCATGAGGGTGTGAATTTCTCTGCGTGCGTGGGCCTACAGATAAGAGCGGTGACTGGGGCGCAGTTTAATTTTGTTAAGTAAAAGTGATAAGTAAAAATATGGGTGAAAAACTAAGGGGAATTTGGAAATCATTAGAAAAAAGGTCGATGCATTAATAATGTTTGTTGAAGTGCAGGAGAATTTCAATGCAGTAAAACGTTTGAGGTATTGGCTGCAAGCTGATTGGGTGAGTTGCATTGGAGAGAGACCACGGCCTGCAGTTTGGTGAGTTTTGGAGAAAACTTTTTATTTTGAACTGTAGCCTAAAAGTTAGAAAGTGGTTAGAAGTTTGGAAAAGTTGTTAAAAAATTTGGCAGGACATTGAACATCTGTTTGAGGCATTATAAATTGGGAAAACACATAAAAGGGAAAATGCCTTCTGTTAGAGTGTAATTTTAACTAGCATTATCTATTGCAAAATAGCGTTTTAAAATGCCTAATGAATATATATACTTTCAGACATGAAATATAATTTGCGATTAAATAGTGATTAAATGGTTTTCATTGTTTGATAGCCCTAGTTATAATAGATAAATAAATAAATATAATTCATCAGACTTAAATCTAGCTGATTAATAGGGAGCAGGAAATAGCCACCCTATAAACTTTTGCTCATTTGCAGGCCTGGGAAAAACACAGTCTGCAGAACTAAACAGAGTTAAAAGTAAGGTTAAACTGTACCTTAATAGTGTGTGCAAACGGATATTGCGGTTAATTTGACAGATTTTGTTAACACTGCATTTAGTCATGAGTCAGTTTTGCAGTTATCCTCAAATAAAGCAGCTAAAATTGAGGAATCTATGACAAATGTTAATGGCGTGTATCATTTTATTATAGATACTGATATTGCAGAACGGCAGAAACTAGTGGATACAGAAAATATTACGGGATCATCACAGGACGGTCCCCAAATTATTCATTATATGTAATCACATTTTCATAGTCCCACGAAATGCAGATGCCCTTGTCACACAGTTATTTAAGAACACAGGAGTTTTCTAGTTGTTCACTTGGTAACATGCAACTTCTGGTGAATAAACTCCCCAGTATCAGTGCTGGTGGTCGAACATGGCTGGCTGAATTACGAAATTTAACCAAAGGCTCACAACTGGCTCTCGGTGAGTTTAGAGCCATTTTAAGACTTTCTGTGTCTGCGCCTGTAATAACGGATATTGAAAAGGTTGCTCAAACGTTTCATATGCCTGATGAAACTTTATTGTCTTCAGTAATTTCTTCCTTGGAAGTTGCAATTACACAGCACTTTCCTTTATCCACATCAATTGAGCTTCCTAAATTTGACTGGGACCCACGACAGCGTCCTGCAGATTACATAACTCAAGCTGCAGAGACATGGATCAAACACACGGGTGTGGATCCTAAAACAAATTGCTCCAATCTGGGTGAATTATTTAGAGGTGCAATTTTGGATGGGGTTCCTTCTTTAGTGTCCCTGCTTATGACACAAAATCCTGATATACCTGGGTGTTCGTATGCTCGCTGGGAAACCTGTTTGATCGACTATTTGCATGTGGCTCAAAGGGAGGACAGGAAGTTGAAGCAGGACTTAGAGGACTTGCAACTTCAATTACTTAAATTACAATTACTAGAAGCAAGGCGGAAAGTGACCAAGAGAAAGCAGGAGATGACACAAAGAACTGTCTCTGCGGGTGTATCATGTGGTGCTCAGACCCTGACGGTTCCACCACAGTCTAACTTCATTCATGGAGGGGGGCCACCTCCTCCGCTTTTCTGTTCTGTATTTGATTCCAGATTTGCTGTTCCTGTGTATGGACGCGGATCTCATTGTGGCAATCAGTGCAGACATGGAGACAGGACCAGGAGACCGAGTAGACGGGGCGGACATGTCAGAACTTTTCGACCATCTACAGACATCTGCTTTAAATGTGGTCTCTCTGGGCACTGGGCCAGGGACTGTTTCGCATCACTAAATCCTGGCATGAAATCCTGGCATGAGCTCCCATCCGGAAGGTCAGTACCCCAGCAAAGGGATAACGCACCCATGAACAATGTTCCCTCACCCTTGAGGAGTGGCCAGCGCTCATCAACAGCGCAGATTCCAAGCTGTCAGGGGAAGTGACTGTATGAATTTTTGCGCACATTGGAGCCACCTGTTTCATCAAACACTGAGTTGTGGACTGAGACTTTGTCACTGAGGTGCTTGCAGAGACGTTGCAGCGACCTACTGCCACACTGGGGGAAGAGATGTACAGTTCCATGCATGGAAGCCTTTGAATATGAAGTCTCACCTCCATCTCGTGTTTGCCTGATTTGTCACATGACAATTCGAGTCCATCTCAGGTGCCGCAGCCTGGTATCAAACATTTTTTTTGTTAAGGTAATTCAGACTGTTATTTCTAGCAATATTCTTCTGACCAAATTTTATGGTATGTGATTTCTAATATTTTTTCTGTGTCTCCATGTTTGAGCTCCTAGGCAAATGGAACTGGAGTTGGCTCAAACATTTCTTAAGGCAGCCGATTGGGCAGATACGAACACTTCAGGTTTGCGCTTTTGAAAAATATACTACTGTCTCTTAAAATTTTTTACTATATAACTGATGTGTTCCTTTTAAACATGAGTTTTAATTCTATTATGTCCAGGACCGTATTGCTCATAATTAACAGCAGCTGGCGTATGTTTCCATATCTTCTATGGGCAGACAATCCACAGGGGTGGGAATACATTCACGTGCTCCACTTCTACTTAGGTTTCTGTGAGTTCTAGATAACAACTGCATGTCATAAATTTCCACAAGGGGGTTGCGACGTCCTGAGGGGACAGGTTTATTACATGGGCCTCTCGGTAAGCACAGATGTGTCCTGCTTGGGACATTCTGTTTTTAAACAACATAGGTTAAACGGATCTGTTAGGTTATTTCTTAAATAGCTCTCAAGTATTGAGATTTTTCTATTGTACAATATAACTGTTGCATGCTAAAACTTATCAGATTTTCACCAGACTTTGCCGTTACCAGGTGTTTTATTCAGGTAAAACCCAATATTTTATCAGTATGTAAGTACCTTGGAACGTTCAGCATTTTCATACCATCAACTTGCTGTGAGCACATTAGAATAATCATTATTTCAATGGGTACACTGATCTTTTTGGAGGACTTCTTGTAGATCTGTGGGATTATGAAATTGCATTATGTTTTGATCTGAATCCAGGATATAGGGCAGTGTTTTTCATACTTCAATTCAGATAATTATTTGCAGTTAATTGATTCCCTGTGATGACTAATACTATTCTTTGTTAATGTTTTGTAACAAAATTAATTTTGTTCCAAGCAGAGGGATATGACATAAACATTTATATGATAACACTATATTGTAAAGTTATATAGATCTTAAACTTTATATCAACCCTTGGCACAAGTAATTTAAGGGAAGGATTCTTGTGCAGGACACCACGGAGGTATGTAACTGCGTTGTAAATCAGATAACGGTTGTTTAAACAAAGAGAAACCCCCCACAAAAGACCTTACCCATGGCTCTCTGGAATGTTTGTTAAGTGACTCCCAAAACAGAACTATAAATTACATTTAATGAGCGGAGTGTCAGACACCACGTATCTGCTAGAGACAGATTCTATGAGGGGGTTCTTGGAAAAAGGCTTAAACAGTTTAAGCAGGCCAAAAAAGTGAATGTTAAATTAAACAGAAAAACTACATAAACTACAAAAAACTGGATAAAACAGAGATAAACAGAGGGTAATTTAATGCATATTTAGTTTACTTTAAAACCATTGGTGTGTCAGGAAGGTTTGTTAAGGATTCAAAGCCACGTATATCTGTTGCAGTGAACTGGATCAGGATTTGTAACAACTGGATAAAACTATAGGTGAACTAAAATGAGGGTTTGCTTTTCTTCTCATATTAAAAATAGGAACTTTTTCGCAGCATACACATCTGAGTATGGAGGAAATGGTACAGAAGTGAGGTGTGGTGAATGGTAATCTTTAATCTTTAATTCAGAGAACATTCTGACATTCTTACAGGATAACAGTGTTATGGAAATATAATCACTTATATATAATAGTGTAGCTTAAAGTAATATAGAGGTTAACTTTAACCCAGTGACCTAAACAGATGAGGATGTATGTAGAACAAAGGTTGGTTTCACACTTCTGTGAGCATGTGTCAGGAACAGGATGCACCGAGGCCATATGACAAGCTTGTGACCAGATAACGCTGTTAAAAATGCTTACATGAGGCTTTTCATTGTTTTAGTTAACTTCCAGGAAACAAGCCAGGAACCAAGCTAGATCACATTTAAGGGTCAAAGGTTAGGAGACAGATGTTCTCAGCAGAAACTTAGGAAAAAGAAAGTTGGTCTAGCCTCCGCTTGGCCTATGTAAGTTTGAAAAGGAAGGAACGATGTGTACGTTTTGAGAAAGGCTTCAGATCCAGGCAGAGAATTTAAGGTATCCGATGCTGTGATAAAGGTTGTGCCTCCCACTTTGGAATTCCAAGTTGTAATAAATATATATTTAACTGTTGTTTTTGCCTCTGAATTCACTGCCTCTTCTCTTAGTGCCAAATCCTCAACGAGGGTGAAACGAGACGAGTTAGGTGAATGGGCCCCACATGCGCCTTGTTACTATACTTTGATTTCACAACTGCATTAACTAATTTTTGATTTTACAGACAGGGGAATCTTCACCAGAGATTAACGTATTTGTGTGGTCGTTGCATTTTCTTACAGGACAGCGTAAGGACGGGGAAAGTGAAATTGCGATAAAATGTCTCATTAACTATTACATTTCTAAAATAGGATGGAGATGGAACAATGGAAGATGTGAAGTGTGTTTCTTGTGGGAGTGTTCAGTTAATTTCATTACAGGATATGATTCCATATGACTGAAAGGAGCTTTTCGGGACCGAAGTCAATCTCCGGAATTACAGCCACATAGAGGATCCAAGGGGAACAACACCGGACCAGCTTTCGGGTCAGACTGGCTGACTGGAAGGGTTTTCAACTGCCACCCACCCGTGCCATCCGGCAACGGGGCAGCTCGAGGCGCCGATAGCCACCCACGGAGGGGCAGCTGGAGTTTATTTTGTTTTCGTTTTTTATTTTTTAATAAAGATTAACATACAGTTCTGTGGAGACCGCGGTTGGAACACTGACTCTTTACACCATCTTCTTTAAAGGCGAGAAGAAGACATCTCCGAGATGCAAGACATCATGACAACAATTGAATGCATTTTGTAAAAGAGAAAAAAGAAAATGAGAGTTTTGTAACCACTGCATATGTCTTATAAGTTCCATATTCATAAGGTATTCAATATTAGTATTGTTAGAATCTTGGTTTTGCATTGCATGAAAATCTGTTTTTTATTCTGTGGTTTGATCTGAGTGTAGTGCTTTCATGGGTTATCTTTATTTCTAAGAAGTATTTTGTTAATCTAGGTTAGGACTCTTAAAGTCATATTTAGATCATATAATAGTTTTTGGTGGTTGCACATTTATCTTAGCTTTGCACCTCTCGGATAAAGGTGCTTACTTTTCTTAATTCTAGTAGGTTAGAGATTCGGATAGGTTTAGTAGCTTTTTAGCTTATACTTGGGTTATTTCACATTTAAGGGGAACATTTAAACTTCATTTGATTTCATAAGTCGCCAACAGAGGGGACAGTGGGTTACAATATTACATCTTACTATTTACATTTTGTTTAAGGGTTTCAAGACATAGACTTAGTTTAGCCTAGTTATTGGTTTGATTTGTTAATCAAAACAGAGGGAGTTGTTGAGAATTAAAAAATATATCTTAGTGGGGGTGTCTCCCTTCTCTGTTGCTGGGTAGAATAACAGGGCGTTTTATTGCCCTGAGGGGATGGTCAGCAGGAGAGGGGGTCAGTCATCCTCCCACTGAGCCATGCAGGAGGAGTTTAAAAGTTGATAAAAGGAATGTCTGGGTAAAACTTACTTCAGACAGACAGACTTATCCACCGCGGTGAGAACAACATCTTGTAAATGGTATGTACTCTGTCTCCATATTTAATTTCTATGAATTAAATATGTATTTAAACCGTTCTACCTCTGATTAATGCTTCCCCATTTATAGCCAAATCCGGAACTGGGAAAGATGGGTTTGTAATAGACATGTAACAGCAGGCCGGTAAAACCCCATCTTAACAAGACAGAAACATAAAAAAGAGACAGATGTATAAATGAGACACGAGCTGGCTGCTTGCAAAAAGCTGTATTCTTAGATATTAATGGAAATCTAAGTTAAAGAAATCGTAGCATCACCCACCCCCAACATGTGATGCAATTTATGTATGTGATTATATGTGATATTTACATCCCAACATATTAAAACATGTCCTCTTTAATTCTGAAACAGTGATCTATTTCAATTAAATTCAATTTTATTTATATAGCGCCAATTCATGAAACATGTCATCTCGAGTTACTTTACAAAGTCAAAATCAATCATATTATACAGATTGGGTCAGATTATACAGATTGGTCAAAAATTTCCTATATAAGGAAACCAGTTGATTGCATCAAAGTCCCGACAAGCAGCATTCACTCCTGGGGAAGCGTAGAGCCACAGGAAGAGTCGTCTGCATTGTACATGGCTTTGCTGCAATCCCTCATACTGAGCAACGTTGAAGCGACAGTGGGAAGAAAAACCACCCATTAACGGGAAGGAAAAACCTCCGGCAGAACCGGGCTCAGTATGAACGGTCATCTGCCTCGAACGACTGGGGGTTACAGAAGACAGAGCAGAGACACAACAAGAGAGACAAAAAAGCACAGAAGCACACATTGATCTAGTAATCTGTTCTACATTAGATGGTAGTAGCGTGTGAGCCGTCTTCTCTGGATGATGTCACAGCTAACAGAACGCCAGACCAGGTGTACCTACTATGAAGGTGTACCTACAACTTCATTTCCTGCTTGAATGTTGATCCTGATGGTAGATCATCTTTATATAATGTAAAGATCTCTTTCTCACTCTCATTGTTCATCATGTTGTGCAGTTACACACTGTTTAAAGTTAATGTTTCTTAAATAACCCTCTGTCTGTTAAGTATTGTCTGGTGATAATCAGCTCTTAAGCTGATATCAAGACAACGGTTGAAAGGGATGAATTCGAGCACTAGCGATCTTTAACAGCAAAACCTGCACACACATAGAATAAAGGAGTGGCAACTTCTTTTCAAGTTCAAGAATTTAATAACAGAAATAAAATGAACATCCAGAGAACATCACTGTGTAATGCTGTTTACCTGAATTAACACAATATTTCGATTAATAAATCCTCTCCACTAGGCTAGCGAACTTAACTAAACTACTAAGCAAAATGAAGATAAAAGAAGTTAAGCTAAGGAACTATTTACATGCAAAAACAAACAAAAGACAAAGCAAAAGTGGTTGATCATAATCAGAATACTTCAGTGAATCCTGGTTCACTGCAGATCTGATTAAAAAAAAAACATGGAATGGAGTTAAACATTTGGGCATGTGTTTCAACCCATTCACAATGCAAAGCCCAAGTTAAAATGAACATTATTTTATGAAATAATATTCTGAGGACCGGTTCGTCCTGTAGAATCATTTAATTCAGAATCGCTTGCCTTTGTTTATGCGATTCTACCTCCGGCCGCCAGGGGTCGCTGTAGCAACTCGGTGGCTAAGAGGTTACAACATGAAGTTATCAAAATTGCCTTTACCAACATTAATAAGCAGAACAGTTACGCTTTATGCTTTAAAACGAACTCCTTTGAAATATCCGGAACCGGATGCTAGCAAGGCTAATAGCATGTTGGCTAGCGGACGCTCGGCGCTAACAAATGAAAGCTTTTGGTTTATTTTTAGTCATAATGAGTGACTGGATAACATAAACATTAATGTCCCATCAATGCATGAAACCCTTGTGGAGATAACCTTTCTGTTTAAAACCTCAAAAAGACACACTCACATGATAAGGTGACCAGATTTCTGAAATCAAATCTGGGGACATTTCTTGCTCGTGGATAAAAATCAATACATCTCATCAAGATGGAATTAGGAAACGGGGACAGGAATGGTTATATTTATTTTTACATATTTATTAATATTTAAACAACAAAAATCAAGTGTAAAAGCCAGGAATATGCCTCTCAACACTTTTAGTATATCCTAAGATTAATAGATTAAATAAATCAACAGTGTTATTAATAGAAAACTAGAACTGTGTCTTTGGGTTGAGGCAAAGTGGTGGGGGTGGGAGTGGAGGGGTCAAGGGTCGTTAGCAGGGCTTTCTAATTTTGTGGGGCCCAAAGAGCTCTGCTGCCTCCTAAGGGGAGAGTGACATAAGGAAAAGAAAAACCAGTAAATACAAACATTTAGCCTGTGGCTGTATGTGGAGACAGAGTTCCCCCATCTTTTCAAAAAAAGCAACAAATACTCATTCTGTTCTCATCTACATACCTATGACAAATAGGTTTTTCTGCGTTAACATCAAAAAGTAGCGGTCAAGCCTGCAGGTAAATGATGATACATGTTTCTTACTGTCACCTGGCCACATCAGGGGCCTGTGCATCTCAAAGAAGCAGATTAATTTCTCCCACTAATGAGCTATAAGCACAGCTCCACTACTGCCTGAATTTAGGCAGCTCCTTTGTTTCCTGTCTTTCACTACTGGACAAACTGATTAATCCAGGTGTGTCTGGCTGGTTACTGAGGTCAGACACACCTGGATTAATCAGTCTGACCAGAAATGAAAGACAGGAAACAAAGGAGCTGCTGAAGTTCAGGAAGAAGTGGAGCTGTGCATAGAGCCTGTTTGGGACAAGAAAATGGGCTGTGGTGATGTGAGGTGAAACAAAGGCACAGACTTGGAAATCCTCCTGACATGACTGCAAGTGATTGTGTAAGTTTATACATGCTCATGCTGCACTACACACACAAAGTGTGTATAACTACATTACGTGTATGGTAGTAGTTGATGTGCCAGTATATTGTTTGCTCCTATAAGGTGAGTTGACTCTGGTCAGTGAGTCAGCTAACATGAGATCATCTCTGGTTTCTTCAAGGCATTCTGTGTCTGAAGAGCCATCAGCCCCAGTATCCAGGTCTGGATAAAATAAGAGGAGAAGAGGATATATTATGTGCAGAACAGAAGTTTTTAAAACACAAGAAAAAAATACAACTAAACTGCCTCTTCATTCTGCCACAGCTAGGGCAGTCCAGTGAAACTCATGTTCAGTGCAGAGACTCAGGAGAGGTTATATCCTCAGACATTGGGCTTCTCAACTCAAACCTGAGTATATCATGTCAGCGCTTTATCACTTGAACTTTTATTAATACTCTTAAGTAAATTTTCCTCCCTTCTCATCAATTGTTCTCTCCATCAGTGTTCCTATTTTCCTCCACTCTTATTTAATCTCCTTTCTGTCTTCCTATCCTCTTCCTCTCTCATCTTGTATCAATCTTACATTATTCTAAAACAGAGATGTTATATATTTAAAATCACTTCCAAAAACATTAGAATGTACAACATGAAAACTTCCTATTATTATTATTATTATTATTATTATTATTATTATTGTTATTATTATTATTATTATTATTATTATTATTATTATTATTATTATTTCATCTGATTAAATACAAAAAATGCTAATTACCACAATATTAGGAGCTACAAGCAAAAACAACATAATAAATGTACATTAAACAGGTGGTTATCTCTTCCTCCATCATTCTCAGATCATGCAGATCTTGTCTCATTCAGTTCTTCTTTTACTGACTCCTATTTTTTCATGAAGAACTTTCATATATCCAAACTGAGCAGTAGAAAAGCTAAACCTAAGCCTGGAAGTCTATGCTCATAAATCACAACCATAACTCAGCAAAAAAAACTTGTAATAACTCTACTTTTGTCTACTATCTGAAATATAAACTAAATGTCACCAATCAGTTCTAAAACATCTTTAGACGAACCCTTGTTGATCCCTGGAGAACCAGCGTACCAGATTAGCGCCTTACAAAGAGTTTTCAATCATTCTGTTATATTTTATATGAGTGTCTTTTACTCATGTGAGCAGCAACCCGTGGTCTTGTCTTACTTTTTATTGATTGATTTTTTTTTTAATCTGGACAAAAACCAAACATTTCTCACAGGATCAGCTTGATCCAAATAAAATGAATCGTTTAAAACACTTACTATAACGCAGCAGCTCCCCATCAGTTGCCACCGGTTGACGACGAACTTCCACTTCTTCTTCTGTTTTAAAAGTGGTGCGCTCTTCTTCTTCCTCCTCTTCGTGTTTTAATGGTATCTGACATCCAAAAGGATAATTACCAACATCTAGTGGTGCGCGCTGTTCCTCGTCTTTATATTATTAGCAGCGAAACCAGCTACCGTAACACATTTTCCCCCTCGGTAAAATCGGGGACATTTCCGGGGACAGCTTTAGCCGGGGACAGGTGGTCCAAAACGGGGACAGTCCCCGGAAATCGGGGACAGTCCCTGGAAATCGGGGACAGTCCCTGGAAATCGGGGACGTCTGGTCACCCTATCACATGATGGCGTGAGCTATTTTCGTTAGCCCTTTGTTTTAAAGCACCATGTGTACAAACAGCTTACAAAACACTTCCCAATAAACCTTTCTAACTTCACCCTCAGCTCGCTGCCCAAACCTCTGTCCTTTGTCAGTTCTGTCCAGTTTTGGCCATTCACGGAAGGAGCATTGAAGGAGGAAGTTGTTGGTTTGCCTCTTGGCAGGCTAGGGTTAGCTCTGCAGCAGCATGTGGCTAACAGCGTGGTCGGGTCGGAGGCCTGATGACCTGGAGATAGTCTTTGACTCCGTTGGAGTCCGATTTAAGCAGATTCTCCTCGTGGACTCTGCTGCTGGCTTTCAGCAGAATCCAGGGGTCTCTTCCCTGTGTGCTGAGGAGAAATGCAACAAAACTGTTTTGCCAAGCAGGATCCTTCTTCCTGCATCTGATTTTGGGGTTAAGACAGCCAACTTAACCTGATCTGCCCGGACACTTTTCTTCCGGCGATGAGAGACCCCTCTCCAGATGCTGGATGTGCGTCGGGTCAGGCCCATGCAGGGCCCATGGTCCGAAGCAGCTCTTTCCTGATCTGAGCAGGTGGTGATCTGAAGAAGTCTGCAGGAGTGAGCTGAAGGGAAGAGGCTGAAGAGAAGAAGAGAGATTCTTGTCTGTGGGAGGAAGGTTTTATATCAGCAGGAGGGGTCACAGCTGACCTCCTGCTGGGAAGAAGGGCCCTCAGGAGGAGAGAGAGAGGCTGCCCTCTGTGCCTGTGTATCCTTTACAGCAGGAGTTGGGTTCCTTTGTGAAATCTTCCACTGTTCAGGATTCAATCTGTGATCAATTATTCATCATGGCATATTATGGCTTAACAATCATGCAAGTTGCTTGGAAATAGTTTTAATAATGCAGGATCTGAACTGTGAGCAATTAAAATTCCTGCTCGGACAGACCCGGCTGCAGAAACAAATTTCCATTTTTCAGGGGGGCACACTTTAAAAAAAAAAAAAAAAAAAAAGCATTTTACATGCTTCAGGCTGAACGGTGGCTCTGTGACAACTCCTAGAGTGCTAAGAAACAAAATCTGAAAAAATCGAACAAAAAGAAATAGTGTATTCAGTGTTGTGATATTACCGCCAGGATCATCAAAATAATTGATCTCAGAATGAATTCTGAACAGTGGAAGGGTCACAAAGGAATTCCACTGTGCCCGTAACACGAGACTCTCAGGGCTTGGACGGCCCTTTCTCCCAGCAGGAGGTCAGCTGTGAGCCCTCCTAACAGATAAGACACAGCACAGACAAAGAGTCCCCACTTTTTCCCACTTCTCCCACTTCTTCAGACCACTTCAGCACTCTGCTGGAACATCTGAAAGATTGCCTGGGCCAAAAACACTTGATCCAGGGTCTGCTAGATTCGACTGCCTGCTTCAGCAGAGGACCTGACTGAATCCAGACAAACAACATGTCCGGGCAAATACAGAGCTAAGTTGCAGTCCTAACTTCACAATCAGATGCAGGAAAAAAAATCCTGCATCTGAAACAGCTCTGTGTATTTTTCCTCAGCCTGTACAGGGAAGTGAACACCAATGGAGCTGAAGGCTTGATGCTGAGGAAAACCCCTGCTCATCGAACTGCAGCCGGTTAAGAGAACGTGCTCACACCAGGCCTCTGACCCAACCACGCCGTTAGCCACATGCTGCAAGGCTAACGCTAGCCTTCCAAGAACCGAGCGCTAGCCCGCTAGCGCTAGCCAACAACTTCCCTCCTTCAACGCTTCCCCGTGAATGGCCAAAACTGGACCGAACTGACACGAAACAAAGGACAGAGGTTTGGGCAGCGGTCTGAGGGTGAAGTAAAAGGTTTATTGGGAAATGTTTGTAAACCGTAGGGTTTAGAACAAAGGGCTAACCGGTAGGTCGCGCTAGCTAACAGGATATTAGCCTTGCTAACATCCGGTTTCGGACCCCTAAAAAGGAGTCAGTTTTAAAGCGTAAAGCGTAACTGTTCTGCTCTGCCATCCTGCGATGGTGTTATAAGCCTTATTCCCGCATCAATATGGTATATTAATGCCGTTTTTCAAGGCAATTTCGGCAACTTTATGTTGTAACCTCTTAGCCACCGAGTTGCCACAGCGACCCCATGCGCCCGGAGGGAGAATCGCATTAACAAACTCGGTCGTTTCTGAATTAAATGATTTTACAGGACAAACGGTCCTCAGAATATTATTTCAACAAATAATGTTTTGTTTGACTTGGACTTTGCATTGTGAATGGATTGAAATACATGGCAAATGTTTTAACTCCATTCCATGCTTTTGTTAATCAGATCTGCAGTGAACCAGGAGTCACTGAAGTATTCTGATTATGATCAACCACTTTTGTTTGTCTTTTGTTTGTTTTTGCATGTAAATAGTTCCTTAGCTTAGCTACTTTTTATCTTAATTTTGCTTAGTAGTTTAGTTAAGTTTCACTAGCCTAGTAGAGAGGATTTATTAATCGAAATATTGTGTTAATTCAGGTAAACAGCATTACATAGTGATGTTCTCTGGATGTTCATTTTATTTCTGTTATTAAATTCTTGAACTTGAAAAGAACCTGTCACTCTTTTATTCTATGTGTGTGCAGGTTTTGCTGTTAAAAGATCGCTAGTGCTCGAATTCATCCCTTTCAACCGTTGTCTTGATATCAGCTTAAGAGCTGATCATCACCAGACAATACTTAACAGACAGTTATTTATGAAACATTAAATAACTTTTAACAGTGTATAATTGCACAACATCAGTGTTACCAAATTAGGCAGGTTTCCACTCAATTAGGCTTCTTTTGAACACAATGAGCTGGAACTAAAATAGCTTATGGGCAGGTTGTAAAAATTTGGAGAGCTTTTCACATTTGTTGGGCTTTTAGAAAGAATTGCTAACGACCTATATATCAAAATAGTTTTCTATGTCTGGAAGAAAACTAAAACCCTTTTAATAAAATGCCATCTCATTGAACTAATTTTACTGGTCAGTTTATTGTTTAAATGAGTCGAATCTGACATCATTAATAAATAGTAGTTATAATTAATAAAATTGTTATAATAAAACAAGAAAAGAATAATGGTTAATCAAGTGTCACTATGAAATTGTATTGGTCAATGTAAATCCCCCTAGAGGGGTTTAGTTCTACTGATAAACTTAAAAATATTTCATGGCTGTGTGAAAGAGAAATGTTTGATTGAGCTATATAGACCAGTTCATTGTTATTGTTTTGATCCGGGGTTTTCGCGCATGCGCGCCGGACTGGTTGGCAAAAGACGAACACAATGGCGGACACAAACAGAGAAACTAACGAGTTCTCCACGTATTTTTCTTCTTAAGATAACGTATCACAAGATTGTTTTAAGAGTAGGTTGATGGTTGATGGTATCAGATTACCAGATCCACACAGCAAAAGCCTGAAGGGACGGAGCGAGTCTGTGAAATGCTGGCCAAATGTTCCTTACTGCGACACATACAGCTGCCTTATAAACACGCAGGCCAGTACAGACTAGAGAGCACGAAAGCCCCTGAAACCACTGGACGGCTGCAATTATTTTATATCAGGAAAAAGGCTCCAGCAACGTGACGCCATGAGGGATTAAGCGGGTCAGAAAATGGATGGATGGATGTTCAGACATGTTTGTAACAGCACAAAGCGGCGTCGGACACAGGCCTCAGCAGAGAGGAAGACCCACCCGGTAGGTTAAAAAAAAAAAAGCATTGTTCACTACGGATTATTTTGGTGTTTTTGTCTTGTTAAAATGGGTGGGGGTGTCGGCGATATTGCAGCGTAAACACAGAAGTACTAGCGCCCGTGAACGGGGGCGTAATAGCAGCAGCCACTTCTCCGGCCCGTGTAGCGATCGCCACCTCCCCTCCGCCACTATTTAAGCAGAACAATGACTAGAGCAGAATTAATTTGTATTTACCGGAGATGAAGTGTAGACTGCAAATTCTGTCGTAGTATGATGGCTCCCACAGTCCATTGGGATTGTCTGCCTGCGCTCTTTTCATTGAAAATATCCATTTCTTTCTTCGTTCTTCGGCCTTCCTCCTTCGGTAAACGGCAGAAACGTACATCCGACGATTTGGAATGCCTCTCTGTGCAACCGGGAGCACAACAAGTCGTAGGCATTGTTTAGATTCCAAAAATAAACGAACTAAAAGTACGCTTTAAATCACCCGTTTTGTCATGTAGTAGATGAGAACAGTACTGTTTTTTTGCCTACCACCGTGACCCGGATGTAGCGCTGACGTCACGCGTGAACTACCCTATTCAGTAAGAGAAATTATGTTTATATTAAGGTAGATGTATTGCTCATGTTGGGAAGCTATTGATAAAAGTTTACTTTTTGTTTTTTTCCGGTTGATATATCATGATTGTTAAAGTGATGTGTGTTATTTGGTTGATTGTACATTTTGTGTACATTGTGGCATGTTCTCATGTGTTTAATACTTCTGTGCTTTTAACATAGGAGAGCTTGAGATTTGGGCTTGTTTTTTTTCTTTTTAGTTGGGCAGGTTTTATGCTGGTTTGGGATGGAAACTAACAGTGAGATACATCAACCTGTAGAGCTGTGTCTTGACTCAAAAGTCAAGCATTAGCATACATAAATATGAGCACTGGTGTCAGGCTAACCACTGACTGAAATGAAAATTCATACTAGAACAGGTTCTGTAATTACAGCAGCTATGGAGCACAAGGATCAGAACAAGGCAGAGTTCCCTTCTGCCTGCAAGTAACTCAAGTTTCTTCAGTTTAGCAGTTTTACTCTTGAGTTCTGCTCCTTGTGCTCCTAGCTGTCTAGCTAACTCTCCTAGCGTCCATGTTTACTCCAGTGTTGACTTCAATGCTGACGTTTCAAA
This sequence comes from Fundulus diaphanus, assembly GCA_037039145.1. Lineage (NCBI taxonomy): Eukaryota > Metazoa > Chordata > Actinopteri > Cyprinodontiformes > Fundulidae > Fundulus > Fundulus diaphanus. Next base: position 50,047,749 of record CM073131.1, read on the forward strand.
CTAATATTAATAGCGCTGCTTCCAGCTCGCTCTTGCTTGCTTATTTGTCTCTTCTTGTAATTATTTGGTAATCAGACCGAATATCCATCCCGCACTACCTACACCGACGGTGACCACAGCCGCGCCACGCCAGCTTCTCTCTGAAGGCTATTTGTATGACCAAGCGACCCGCCCCTCTCCAGCTGTAATTGGCTAGCATGTTGTCTTCAGTCGTTGATTTGATTGGTTGAATAGGGTTCCGCGCACGTGATGTCACCATCTCATGAGCAGCGCCCCTTGCCGCTAAGGTAGGACAAACAGGTTGAGAGCGCACGTAGCAACCAGCCATTACACATGCAACAGATACGATATGACCGACTTTTCAGCTGTTAAACTATCGCAAGAGGATGTACCAGGCTCCCAGTTTACTGGTAGAACTGTCGAACAAAATAATTTTGGACACCACACTTTGTGATTACCTGTTTCTAAATGCTACCCCATATATCCATACCATTCCAGTTTTTTAGTAAATGTCATGATTGATGGAATCAAATGTTTTCTTGAGATCAAGAAATACACCAGTTGATGATTTACTTTTATCCATTCTGTGATTTCTTCTGTTAACTGAATCAGTATCATTTATAGTGATCTGTATTCTCTGAAACCATGTTGACGCTGTCAGTTTGGCAATGCTTTACAATTAGAAAATCCAGACTTTTTAAACCATTTTTAGATTATTTTATAACCCTGTCAATTATTATGATTATGATTATTATTATTACAACAAACTACTTATTCGGATTTATGATACTTGGATTCCTCCTTTTTGGACTTGGGGGGGGGGGGGTGGTATGTAATGTATCAGCACCTTCAGAAGCTGCTGGCGGTCAACATGGCCTTGATGAGACTGCCAGCAGCAATCGACGTGATCACTAAGGCGTTGAATGAACAGAACTTGAAACTTGAGAAGCTGACTGCGGTGGTGGTACACAGAGGTGAGATTGGATAAAACCTGGAAGTGTGAATGTTAATTAGCCCATCGATTGGAATATTGAAATTGGATCCAGGAGACAGTGACGAAAAGACTCTAAAGCTGAAGGAAAAGTTGGTTTCAGCTTGTTTCTCATAACAAATTCTGTTTTTAAATCAGACTCCCCACTATCAAATTATCCCGAGTTGTTATGGCGACATCGCACAAATCCCCTGCCCCACCCCTTCCCTGCTAACATCTGTGGATGTTTTCCTGAACTGTTGGCTGCCGGATAAGACCAAGGACAAATGGCCTCTGGAGAGCTCCACGGAAATATAAACATTTTCACCCATACAGATACACAAAACTGATGCTCACAAATACAGCTGACTTTACCCGACTAGTCTCCAATGTTGACCTTCTGCATATATGTGTCTCGTGTTATTTTGTGCTCCTCGTGCAATGAGGTTTTTTGTCGGATGCTTCACATTATTTGTGGAAACATAAATTGTGAAGCACCTGTCTTTTTAATCTCCCTCCACTTCCCCCATGTAAAATCTTTCTTCAACAGATTTCAAGGGCAGAGCCTGTGGACTCCGTGTAAAGCGGGGTCCGGGGCAGTTTGGAGTAACGCACCTAACGGCTGCGCTGAAATAGCAGCGGCCGACTGGCTGCGTTCCTTGGCAACGCAAGGCCTCAGTCAATCGTTCCCCCAAAATGTTTAAGTGTATGTGATGGACGGTTGTACTGGAACTGAATTTTCGACTGCAATGCAAATTGTAGTTGACAATAAAATTGATTGATTTATTGAAATGTGATTAGCAGCATATTTAAAGAAAGGAATAACCTTTGCACTTTTACAAATTAGTTACAGATGTAGGTCAGCACGTCCGCAATATCATCAATTATCACCTTAATAAGTGTGAAGTTAATTCCATTCCAGTACATTGATATATTTATTCTTACATTTATTGACTAAATATATTTCTTGTTATATAGTTTTCCAGAATGTCCTCATCCTGTAGGTTCAAGTAATTTATTTGTTCAACTACTTTTGCAGAACAAATAAACATTAAAAGGCAATGGTGATGAATACTTTTGCAAGAAACTGTAAACAAGCAAAGGCATAAACAGTTAAAACTAACCACTAAAAAAAGTAGTTAAATCATAGAATTAAATCTAACTGAATTATTTATTAAAATGTGCCTCAGTTCAGGCTGAGATCAAAATTCTTTCTAATTTGCATAATGTGTTTTTGTGTTTATTGCAGATGCTGCTCTGAAGCGGATTGTTAAAAAAGATTCTTTAGACCAAAGACCTCGTGCCGACCTGCATCAGCCAAGTCCCCCTCACATAAAGGAGGAACAGAAGGGAGTCTACATCAGTCTGCGAGGAGAGGAGCTCAATGGGAAGAACGTGAATAATGCCATCAGGTTTCCAGTTGCTGCTCCGATAAAGACTGGATAATGAAGAGTCTCTGCTGCTCTCACAGCTTTATCCAGACCAAATTAAAGGCAGAGAGCTTCCAGAGGAGACTGATGGAGAAGAATCCGTCAGGATACAAGATCATGGAGATGCTTTCAATTCTTTAGAGACTGAAGACACTGAGAAGGATGAAGGGGACAGTGATGTAGAACACAGTCTCTCAGAGCCGAAACGCTTGTCAGACACTGGATATAAGACATGTTCTACAGAGAAGAAAAATGTGGACTCAGGAAGGAAAGTCCAGCAAGGAGTGAAGCTTAGCTGCCAAGACTGTGGTAAAACATTTATTGGAAAATATGCTTTAAACAAACACATAAGAATCCACAGAGGACAGAAGCCTTTCTATTGTGATCTATGTCAAAAAGGTTTTAGCCGAAAAGCAGATTTAAAAATACACATAAGAATCCATACCGGACAGAAGCCTTTCGGTTGTGATCTATGTGGAAAAAGTTTTAGGCAAAAATCAATTTTAAATAAACACATGACAGTCCACACAGGACAGAAGCCTTTCAGTTGTGGTCTATGTGGAAAAGATTTTCGGCAAACATCAACTTTAAATAGGCACATGAGAATTCACACAGGACAGAAGCATTTCTGTTGTGATCTATGTGGAAAAGGTTTTAGCCAAAAAGGGCATTTAGAAACATACAAGAGAATCCACACAGGACAGAAGCCTTTCTGTTGTGATCTATGTGGACAAAGATTTTATGAAAGCCGATATTTGAAGACGCACATGAGAATCCATACAGGACAGAACCCTTTCTGTTGTGATCTATGTGGAAAAGGTTTTAGCCAAAAAGGGTATTTAGAAACACACAGGAGAATCCACACAGGACAGAAGCTTTTCAGTTGTGATCTATGTGGAAAAGGTTTTAGCCAAAAAGGAAATTTAAAAAGACACATGAGAATCCACACAGGACAGAAGCCTTTCTATTGTGATATATGTGGAAAAAGTTTTATCCAAAAAGCACAGTTAAAAATACACACGAGAATCCACACAGGACAGAAGCCTTTCAGTTGTGATCTATGTGGAAAAAGTTTTAGCCAAAAAGAACATTTAAAAATACACACGAGAATCCACACAGGACAGAAGCCTTTCTGTTGTGATCTATGTGGAAAAAGTTTTAGCCATAAAGCGTATTTAAAAATACACACAAGAATCCACACAGGACAGGAGCCTTTCGGTTGTGATCTATGTGGAAAAAGTTTTAGCGATAAAGGATCTTTAAACAAACATATAAGAATCCACACAGGACAGAAGCCTTTCGGTTGTGATCTATGTGGAAAAAGTTTTAGCCGAAAAGAACGTTTAAAAATACACACGAGAATCCATACAGGACAGAAGCCTTTTTGTTGTGATTTTTGTGGACAAAGATTTACCCAAACATCAAATTTAAATGTACACAAGAGAATCCACACAGGACAGAAGCCTTTCAGTTGTGATCTATGTGGAAAAAGTTTTAGCCAAAAAGGGCATTTAGAAACACACAGGAGAATCCACACAGGACAGAAGCCTTTCAGTTGTGATCTATGTGGAAAATTTTTTAGCGAAAAAGGATCTTTAAACAAACATATAAGAATCCATACAGGACAGAAGCATTTCTGTTGTGATTTATGTGGACAAAGATTTACCCGAACATCAAATTTAAATACACACATGAGAATTCACACAGGAGAGAAAATGAGTCTGCTATGAATACTAACTCAAACACAGCTATAGTTTGCTGAGAGATGTTTGTGTGTTGTCATCAAACACATAAGGTTTTCGCTTGGTAGTTTCGGCATTTCTCTTGTAGCTAATTACTGTGAATGCAGTAGGCATTCACAGTTCTTGAGATCCTGTTTCTCTTTATTCTTTATTACTGTGAATGCAGTAGGCATTCACAGTTCTTGAGATCCTGTTTCTCTTTATTACTGTGAATGCAGTAGGCATTCACAGTTATTGAGATCCTCTTTCGCGTTTTTACTGTTTAAAGTTTGATTCGCTTCTCCTCCTACAGTTTTTCTCCGATTTCAACCATTCAACTTTTAAACTATTCAGCTTCTTCTGGAATCGATGGCTATATCTTTTTGTACTTATACCTTTTCAACTTTTTAAAATATTCAGCTTTTTCTGCAAATTTTCAGCTTTTTTTTCTCCCATAGGAAATGAATGTAATTCACTAAAATTCCGCTCATTTCAGCTGCTTTTTGACAACTTACTGCTTCAGCCTACTTTCAGCTAGAAACGCCATTCAACTTTTAAAATGTAGTGATATCTTTCAGCTATTATGGTATATTTCAGCTTTTTCATATCTTTCACCATTTTCATATAGTACCTCCTTAAAATAATTTTGGCTTTTCAAGAAATTCAGCAAATAACATGCGTTGCTATGGTCGTCAAGGAGGCAGTTATAGAGTGCGCACTCTAGAATTTCAACAAATTCTTCTTCTCCGAACAACTTCTTCTCACTCGCTCAATTTTCAACCTATCTACATAAATTATACATCAAAACGTAGGAATTTTTGTTTGGATTCAGGAAATGTAACCCTCATTGGTGTAGCATTTATAGATTTTTCGCAAATCACCTCAGAGCGACACAAACCCGAAACCTCCCCCATTCATTTCCTATGGAGCGGTTTTGAAAAATGACGTCTGAAAATCCAAAACATCACACGTTTTCGCATCGTCGCTACTCCTAAACCGTTTGATGTACAGGCATGAGACTTTCACACATGAATGTCCCAACCCTTCTGGCACTCACAAAAAAGGAATTTTTTGGATAACTGTTACGGTTTTGCCGCAGGAACAATTTCTTCGGCAGTAGCGAATGTGCAAAATCCTGAAAATTTTTTAGAGCTGCATTTTTCCACATGATCCACTTTTTTACATCGTCGCTATGCCTACACCGATTTTTGTACAAACATAAAAATGAGCAACATAGTCCTCAAAAGCCTGCTGATACTCACAGTGAAAGAATTATTTTGATATCTCTTATACTTTTTCAGATAGAGCGATTTGTTCGGGACCGTTTTTAGAGGATTTTTGAAATTCCTTAAAAATCCCCTTTATATCATAATTTTTTACGCCTTTATTAAAATATTTCCTGCAAAACCCGCTAACAAGTCTTCTTCCCCTATCCGTTAAGAAATAAACGCAGAAAAAATTACGTATCTACCATTTACGGATCAGGAGATATGGAGCGTTGTGCGAGGCAAAGTTCTCCATTATAACCCAATGGGACATATTTTGAGCAGTGTCTGCACTTCTGTAGATGGGCAGCTGCTGGTGTGTCAGTGAGTTTCCATGACGATGGAACTCTGAGGGCCAGAGGGAGAGGCTCCATTGAGATAGAATGGCAACTTTCGACGCTCACCGCAGTTGCTGTGATTAATGTAGGAATCTGAAATTCGCACAGTCACTTCCTCTTGACATTTTAAAATTTTCAAGTGACTTTCAGCCATGTATCAGTTTTCTGACCCATTTTGGATTTCACATGCTTTCCTATTGGGCCTTTGCTTCCAACAGGACCTGGCATGATGCCCAGACACGACCCAATTGGCCATTACAGCACCACCCACCTGTGGGAAATGGCGCTACACGCCATTTTGGTCAAATGTTGAGTTCTGGGCCCAGATGTGGTGAGGCTGAGTTGCCAAAGGAGGCCAATCTGACCCATGAACTTTGGTGACCTTTGGTGACAATAAGTATTGGCACCCCTTTTTGAGGCACTTCCCAGTACAGGATTTGGACCAATATGACAGAGTACAATCACCCGATGATACTGAACACAACCATGTTAGCGGCTAACGGTTAGCATGTTGCTTATCGGAAGTAGCTCTAGGAAGCTCGGACAAACTTCTGCTTTACAGAGTCTGTACCTCCTTTATACAGAATGCTCCACAATAAGTTTGGGCCTCGTCACGTAAAGCATCTCCAAGTTAGGAGATGTCAAACATCAAATGCTTTTCAATGGGGGCGAAACCCCTTATACTCCCTAGAAATGCAGGCCCACATATGGCTACAGTATATTCAAGTTTGAAATTCTACTTCTGCTTTGTTAAACGATTCAGTGTTTAGAATGAGTTAGGAAATGTTTGGTGCCTTTCCCTCAGTTTTCTCTTCTTCTAATCATTCAGCTATTGTTCTTTCATGTTCAAATTATTCAACTCTTTCAAATTCTTCAACTTTTTCAACTTCAACTTTTTCAACTTCTTCACCTTTTTCAAGTTCTTCAATGCTTTTCAGCTATTATTTCTCTTCTTTAAAGATCTTCTGCATCTTTTGCTCAATCATTCAGCTATCTGCAATCACAGTGCATTTTCGCAGGAAATGCAAATCTTTCTAGTTACTGTGAATGCAGTAGGCATTCACAGTTATTGAGATCCTCTTTTGCATTTTTACTGTTTAAAGTTTGATTCGCTTCTCCTCCTACAGTTTTTGTCCGATTTCAACCATTCAACTTTTAAACTATTCAGCTTCTTCTGGAATCGATGGCTATATCTTTTTGTACTTATACCTTTTCAACTTTTTAAAATATTCAGCTTTTTCTGCAAATTTTCAGCTTTTTTTTCTCCCATAGGAAATGAATGTAATTCACTAAAATTCCGCTCATTTCAGCTGCTTTTTGACAGCTTACTGCTTCAGCCTACTTTCAGCTAGAAACGCCATTCAACTTTTAAAATGTAGTGATATCTTTCAGCTATTATGGTATATTTCAGCTTTTTCATATCTTTTACCATTTTCATATAGTACCTCCTTAAAATAATTTTGGCTTTTCAAGAAATTCACCAAATAACATGCGTTGCTATGGTCGTCAAGGAGGCAGTTATAGAGTGCACACTCTAGAAATTCAACAAATTCTTCTTCTCTGAACAACTTCTTCTCACTCGCTCAATTTTAAACCTATCCACATAAAATATACATCAAAATGTAGGAATTTTTGTCTGGATTCAGGAAATGTGACCCTCATTGGTGTAGCATTTATAGTTTTTTCGCAAATCACCTCAGAGCGACACAAACCCGAAACTTCCCCCATTCATTTCCTATGGAGCGGTTTTGAAAAATGACGTCTGAAAATCCAAAACATCACATGTTTTCGCATCGTCGCTACTCCTAAACCGTTTGATGTACTGGCATGAGACTTTCACACATGAATGTCCCAACCCTTCTGGCACTCACAAAAAAGGAATTTTGTGGATAACTGTTACGGTTTGGCCGCAGGAACAATTTGTTCGGGAGTAGCGAATCTGCAAAATCCTGAAAATGCTTTAGAGCTGCATTTTTCCAAATGATCCACTTTTTTACATCGTCGCTGTGCCTAAACCGATTTTTGTACAAACATAAAAATGAGCAACATAGTCCTCAAAAGCCTGCTGATACTCACAGTGAAAGAATAATTTTGATATCTCTTATACTTTTTCAGCTAGAGCGATTTGTTTGGGACCGTTTTTAGAGGATTTTTGAAATTCCTTAAAAATATCCTTTATATCATAATTTTTCACGCCTTTATTAAAATATTTCCTGCAAAAACCGATAGCAAGTCTTCTTCCCCTATCCGTTAAGAAATAAACGCAGAAAAAATTACATCTGTACCATTTACGGATGAGGAGATATGGAGCATTGTGCGAGGCAAAGTTCTCCATTATAACCCAATGGGACATATTTTGAGCAAAGTGTCTGCACTTCGGTAGACTGGCCCGCTGCAGGTGTGTCAGTGAGTTTCCATGACGACGGAACTCTGAGGGCCAGAGGGAGAGGCTCCATTGAGATAGAATGGCAACTTTCGACGCTCACCGCAGTTGTTGTGATTAATGTAGGAATCTGAAATTCGCACAGTCACTTCCTCTTGACATTTTAAAATGTTCAAGTGACTTTCAGCCATGTGTCACTTTTCTGTCCCATTTTGGATTTCACATGCTTTCCTATTGGGCCTTTGCTTCCAACAGGACCTGGCATGATGCCCAGACACGACCCAATTGGCAAATACAGCACCACCCACCTGTGGGAAATGGCGCTGCACGCCATTTTGGTCAAATGTTGAGTTCTGGGCCCAGATGTGGTGAGGCTGAGTTTCTAAAGGAGGCCAATCTGACCCATGAACTTTGGTCACGTTTGGTGACATTAAGTATTGGCACCCCTTTTTGAGGCACTTCCTAGTACAGGATTTGGACCAAACTGACAGAGTACACTCACCTGGTGATACTGAACACAACCATGTTAGCGGCTAATGGTTAGCATGTTGCTAACCGGAAGTAGCTCTAGGAAGCTTGGACAAACTTCTGCTTTACAGAGTCTGTACCTCCTTTATACAGAATGCTCCACAATAAGTTTGGGCCTCGTCACGTAAAGCATCTCCAAGTTAGGAGGTGTCAAACATCCAATGCTTTTCAATGGGGGCGAAACCCCTTATACTCCCTAAAAATGCAGGCCCACATATGGCTACAGTATATTCAAGTTTGAAATTCTACTTCTGCTTTGTTAAACGATTCAGTGTTTAGAATGAGTTAGGAAATGTTTGGTGCCTTACCCTCAGTTTTTTCTTCTTCTAATCATTTAGCTATTGTTCTTTCATGTTCAAATTCTTCAACTCTTTAAAATTCTTCAACTTTTTCAACTTCTTCAACTTTTTCAACTTCTTCAATGCTTTTCAGCTATTTTTTCTCTTCTTCAAAGATCTTCTGCATCTTTTGCTCAATCATTCAGCTATCTGCATTCACAGTGCATTTTCGCAGGAAATGCAAATTTTTCTGGTTCTTTATTCTTCTTTTTAGTGTTTATTCTTCCAAATGCGTTTTTACTGTTTAAAGTTTGATTCGCTTCTCCTCCTACAATTTTTCTCCGATTTCAACCATTCAACTTTTAAACTATATCTTTTTGTACTTTTAACTCTTCAACTTTTTAAAATATTCAGCTTTTTCTGCAAATTTTCAGCTTTTTTTCTCCCATAGGAAATGAATGTAATTCACTAAAATTCCGCTCATTTCAGCTGCTTTTTGACAGCTTACTGCTTCAGCCTACTTTCAGCTAGAAACGCCATTCAACTTTTAAAATGTAGTGATATCTTTCAGCTATTATGGTCTATTTCAGCTTTTTCATATCTTTTACCATTTTCATATAGTACCTCCTTAAAATAATTTTGGCTTTTCAAGAAATTCAGCAAATAACATGCGTTGCTATGGTCGTCAAGGAGGCAGTTATAGAGTGCGCACTTTAGAAATTCAACAAATTCTTCTTCTCCGAACAACTTCTTCTCACTCGCTCAATTTTCAACCTATCCACATAAATTATACATCAAAACGTAGGAATTTTTGTCTGGATTCAGGAAATGTAACCCTCATTGGTGTAGCATTTGTAGATTTTTCGCAAATCACCTCAGAGCGACACAAACCCGAAACCTCCCCCATTCATTTCCTATGGAGCGGTTTTGAAAAATGACGTCTGAAAATCCAAAACATCACACGTTTTCGCATCGTCGCTACTCCGAAACCGTTTCATGTACAAGCATGAGACTTTCACACATGAATGTCCCGACCCTTCTGGCACTCATAAAAAAGGAATTGTTTGGATATCTGTTACGGTTTTACCGCAGGAACAATTTGTTCGGGAGTAGCGAATGTGCAAATTCCTGAAAACGCTTTTCAGCTGCATTTTCCCACATCATCCACTTTTTTACATCGTCGCTGTGCCTACACCGATTTTTGTACAAACATGAAAATGGGCACCATAGTCCTCAAAAGCCTGCTGATACCCATAGTGAAAGAATTATTTTGATATCTCTTATACTTTTTCAGCTACAGCGATTTGTTCGGGACCGTTTTTAGAGGATTTCTGAAAGTCCATAAAAATCACCTTTATATCATAATTTTTCACGCCTTTATTAAACTTTTTCCAGCAAAAACCGATAGCCTGTCTTCTTCCCCTATCTGTTACGAAATAAACGCAGAAAAAATTACGTCTCTACCATTTACGGATCAGGAGATATGGAGCGTTGTTCGGGGCAAAGTTCTCCATTATAATCCAATGGGACTTATTGTGAGCAAAGTCTCTGCACTTCGGTAGACTGGCCCGCTGCAGGTGTGAGTGAGTTTCCATGACGACGGAACTCTGAGGGCCAGAGGGAGAAGCTCCATTGGGATACAATGGCAACTTTCGACGCCCGCTGCAGCGGCTGTGATTAATGTAGGAATCTGAAATTCGCACAGTCACTTCCTCTTAACATTTTTAAATTTTCAAGTGACTTTCAGCCATGTGTCACTTTTCTGTCCCATTTTGGATTTCACATGCTTTCCTATTGGGCCTTTGCTTCCAACAGGATCTGGCATGATGCCCAGACACGACATAATGCGGTACCGCGCGCGAGCTATTTTTAGAAACACAACGTCACGATGACGTCACATCACGTGGTACGCAGTAGGGCAAACTCCCAAACCGCAGCTGTTTTGCTGTGGAAGAGACGTGCGTTAGCCTAGGTTTTACTCGGTAAACGACTGCTTTTTCCAACATCTAAGACCATGGTTTATAAACATTGTTGCTATGGGACGTGCAACAGCGACTCGAGGTACGCTGATCGGCCGCATATGAAGGATGTTTTCTTCATTAATTTCCCGAAACTCAAGAGTGCCAAGGAGAAGTGTGTGCGTTGAGTACACTTGTGCGGGCGGCCTACACAACATTTCAACCCGGAAAAAGTTACCAAATTAACCTACATATGTAGCAAGCATTTTGTCGGTGGAAAGGGTGATGATAGCATATAGGCTAGCATGTTAGCAGGCGCTAACATGGTACCCTGCTACTCAAAACAAACGCCCTGAATCTCTTAAGCGAAAGATTCTGAGATGTGAACAATCGTTTTGTAGCTACCTATTGGCAAGATATACAGATTCCTGGACGTTGATTGCAAACAAACAAAAAAGGCCGACGTGAACGGAGCACGGTGGAAATCATAACAAAGGCATGAACGCCGAGCAGGGAAAAAAACAAAGCTTACCGTTGAATCAACTCGGCCCGTCTTCCGGTTTTTTTGAGCCCTCGACACTCAAGCCACCGTTTCAGCTGAAGGTTGGTGTGCTCTTCCACAGTGCGACCAGTAAACCGTGCGCCTGGGACATCGTCTTGGGTAAGTTTAATGGCTGCAAAGTCGGTCATATCGCTGGTTCTGTTGCGCTTGTAATGGCTGGTTTGTATGTGCGTTCTACGACTGTTTGCCCTACCGGTGCGGCAAAAGGGGCGTTACTCTTAAGGCCGTGACGTCACGTGCGCGGTACCGCATTGGCCAATACAGCACCACCCACATGTGGGAAATGGCGCTACTGACCATTTTGGTCAAATGTTGAGTTCTGGGCCCAGATGTGGTGAGGCTGAGTTGCTAAAGGAGGCCAATCTGACTCATGACCTTTGGTGACCTTTGGTGACATTAAGTATTGGCACCCTTTTTGAGGCACTTCCCAGTACAGGATTTGGACCAAACTGACAGAGTACACTCACCTGGTGATACTGAACACAACCCTGTTAGCGGCTAACTGTTAGCATGTTGCTAACCGGAAGTAGCTCTAGGAAGATCCTACAAACTTCTGCTTTACAGAGTCTTTACCTCCTTTATACAGAATGCTCCACTATAAATTTGGGCCACGTCACGTAAAGCATCTCCAAGCTAGGAGGTGTCAAACATCCAATGCTTTTCAATGGGGGCGAAACCCCTTATACTCCCTAGAAATGCAGGCCCACATATGGCTACAGTATATTCAAGTTTGAAATTCTACTTCTGCTTTGTTAAATGATTCAGTGTTTAGAATGAGTTAGGAAATGTTTGGTGCCTTACCCTCAGTTTTTTCTTCTTCTAATCATTCAGCTATTGTTCTTTCATGTTCAAATTCTTCAACTCTTTCAAATTCTTCAACTTTTTCAACTTCTTCAACTTTTTCAACTTCTTCAATGCTTTTCAGCTATTTTTTCTCTTCTTCAAAGATCTTCTGCATCTTTTGCTCAATCATTCAGCTATCTGCATTCACAGTGCATTTTCGCAGGAAATGCAAATTTTTCTAGTTTATAGATTTGTGTTGCAAGTTTTTTTTATTTATTTTGTTCAGACTGGGCTGTAGCACATTTGTATTGTCAGTCTATGCACACTGCTGTAACCACTAGGCTCATCAAATTAATATGGCTACAGGATGTGCCCCGACACCTCATTTCCGGTCGATCTTTCACAACAGTGACCTCCAGACCCAGGGGCATGGGCGGGCATTGGGGGGCCGTGCCCGCCCTGGACTGGAAGCTCGCTCTTCTTTTTTTTTTTTTTTTTACTTCGGAGTGGCCATCGTTCTATTAGTACTGTCTTTGATGTGTCAGTTATACTATTTAATCAATCAAATCAACGACTGAAGGCAACATCCTAGCCAATTACAGCTGGAGAGGGGCGGGTCGGTGGCTCATACATTTATAGCGTTCAGAGAAGCTGCGGCTCGGCTGTGGTCACCGGCGGTGTCGGTAGTGTGGGATGGATATTCGGTCTGATTACGAAACAATTACAAGAAGTGACAATGAAGCAAGCGAGAGCGAGCTGGAAGCAGCGCTATTAATTTCAGTTTGAAGCGTCTGTCTTGAAGTCAACACTGGAGTAAACATTCATGCTAGGAGGGTTAGCTATGACAGCTAGGAGCACAAGGAGCAGAACCAAGCAGGAAAACTGCCAAATTGAAGAAACTTGAGTTACTTGCAGGCAAAAGGGAATTATGCTTTGTTTTGATCCTTGTTCTCCCTAGCTGCTGTAATTACAGAACCTCTTCTAGTATGAATTTTTACTTCAGTCAGTGTTCAGTCTGACACCAGAGCTCATGTGTATCAGCGTGTAGCTTATGCTAAACTTTTGAGTCAAGACACAGCACTACAGGTTGCTTTATCTCAGTTTCCAGCCCAAACCAGCATAAAACCTGCCCAACTTAAAAGAAAAAAAAAAACAAGCCCAAATCTCAAACTCGCTCGTATTAAAATCACAGAACTATTCAACACATCAGAAAATGTCATTAGCACACAACTGTGCTGAAGCAAAGAAAAAGAATTTGTGCACATGGGCTCCACACAAAATGTATAATCAGGCAACCAAATAACACACAGGATCACTTTAACAATCATGATATATCAACTGGAATTTTTTTTATTCATAGCTTCTCAACATGAGTTGTAAATCTACAACTTTCTAAATATAAATAATAAATCAAGTGACTTAGAGAAATGTATTATGATTGTTGTATGCACAGGGTGTACTGTATACTAAAACGAAATTTTATTGCACACAACTTGCGACACTGTAGTGAGATTGCAGTTGGAATATAGATAACATTACAATATAAAGTGCAGCAGTGTTCAGAATGTGACAGTGTAGGATAAAAAACAGTTTAAATTAATGGTGCAAAAAGGCATTAATATGAAAGAATTCAGTCTTGTGCAAAATGAAGTAAAAACGTTGAGTTGTGTGTTTAAATGGATTATCAAAGTTTGGCAACATTGGTAGTGCTAAATAATGGTGCGAGTGTGATGCTGAGTCCAGTTTAGAGTTCAACAGCTTGATGGCAGCAGGGAAAAAGCTGTTACAGAACCTGATGGACCTGCAGTGGATGCTGCAGGAAGTACAAGCGCTTCTGTGCCCTCTTCACCAGTGATGTGGTGTTCACAGACCAGGTAAGGTTGTCTGTGTCCTAAAAGTTACTGATATTTACTGAGCAAATCGCTATTTAAAATGTTATTTCACCAAACAATGTTTTGACTAATTCAGGTTTGCTTTGTGAATGGGTTGAAACACATCAAATGTTCTAAATTAGTTAAGCTAATTTAACCTCAACCCATATTCTTTAAGATGAACTTTGGTTCCCTAACTTGGATCTGCAGTGAACCAGGATTCACTAAATCATTCTGATGATGGTTTTCAACCATTTTATTTGTCTTTTTTTTCTATAACGTTTACATAGTTGAGTTCCACTAGCCTAGCAGAAAGGATTTGTTGGTTGAAACAGTGTTAAATCAGATTAACAGCATTCTATAGTGATGTTCTCTGGATGTTAATTTATATCTGTAAAAAAAATCTCTCTTTTATTCAATATGTGTACAGAATTTGTTGTTAAAAGAATGCCAATGCTCAAATCTTCCTTTCAACTATTGTTCTTATATCAGCCTTTTATCAACCATAAAAAAAAACACTTGAGTTACATTGGCAATGGCATGATATCAAAATGCTAACGGAAGCTATGTCAGTCAGCTCCATGTATTAAAAACACAATGTAACCGCCTTAACACAAAACTTTCCCTGTTTGTTTTACTGCCAAATCTACCAAAAGTCTTTACTTAATTAATTGAACCCATAATTGCAGATAAATGCTGAGACTATGATCTTGTGTGATGAGACTGACTCATGAAGCTTTCATGATTTTTATTTTATTTTCTTATGTTACTATTTGGTTTAGAAATGTGTTTTTATTTGTGTGATTATTCCTTAATCAAAGGGCAAAATGTAAAGGAAAATTTTCTTGTGTGCTTCTAAATTTAAACCTTGTGCAAAACATGTCACCTTTAACAGAATGGCATATATAGTCTATATCCAGTGTTTGCAGAGATTTAAGGTTAATCAGAGTTCAGTATATCAGTGTGTGCTTACATGTTCATGAAGTATTCTTAAAACTGTATTATTTTATAGGTCAAAGTGAGGAGATGATGGTAATTTAGAGTGGATGAGGAGAGCTGTTTCTTCCCTGGGTTGTAGGAGGGGTTAAAGGTCAAAGGTCAAGATGAAGCTGTTATACGTCACATGAGGCTCTTTGTTAGTTTCTCCATGACAGGCTCCTCCTGTTTGTGTACATCTGTTCCCTATAAAGACAGGGTTTGTCTTACTAGATATGCATTTGGCGAAGAATGTACCTTGAATGCTGTTTGCCTTCAATAAAGACCGGTCTCAGTATTGAAAGAGTATCTTGCTTCTTGATAATCATTTTTTCCATGACAATTTTTTTTCAAACCTAAATAGAGGAGTGAAATTATCACCTTGTGCAGACGAGGCTACATGGATGAGGGGAAAACCTGGTAGAAAATATAACGGAATTAAGTAGAACACTGGTTATATGGATGGGGTTTCAAACTCAGCAACCAAGTCTTGTTTAACCTACAAATAAGAGACTATTTTTGGGAAAATAACATTATAGGGATAACCGTTAGAAATGGTAACAGACTGAATAACTGGGGTTATGGTTAGATAGTTCATACACGTGGAAAACTCAAATGAAATATTTAGAAACTAAATGTAAACGGGTCAAGATTTCTGAAAGTTGTGGCGGTAATCAGATGGAGGAAGATTAGCATGCGCTGTTAAATATATTCAGGGCTCTGAGATTATCATTAGATTATGGTACACATTCTTTCCCCTTTTTGTTTTTTGTTTTGAACATGTGCAGCAATTCGAATTGTCTCATTATTGAAATGTGCTTTCTAAATAAACCTGCCTTGACCCTCCAATCAAACCGGAAGAGGAGCAAACGGCACATTGTCTGGGTGGGTGGGATCAGTGGAGATACACTGGACTCATGCTGCATAAATTGAGTTTAGATCAGGGGTTAAAGTTCTCCGTCGCTGCAACAGATTTCCCTCATTTGCGAAAGGAGTGCAAAAAGTTCCATCTACATTGTTTTAACTTAAGATTTATACAGAAGCTGTGCTCAACCAATGACATCTGGCAAAGCCGGAGCATCAGCCAATCAGAAGGAGAGTAGGACGGGTCTTTGCAGAGCGGACATCTGCCAGTCTGAGGTTCATCGTTCAATCATTTTAACTTTTGGCAGAGGGTCTCAAACTGACCACAGATGCATGAATGGAAGTTGTGGTGGTCAAAGGTTTTCTTTGGATTTAAGCGAACCAGCAGGTCATAAAGTTCAGTGGATTGAACATCTGACAACAACTTCCCTCGGTAAGCGTGTCTGTCTGCTCCTGCAGTTAATGAGTTATTTCCACCTGTGACCACGTCACCTGACAGCGTTTATTCCCTCCCTTCCAGTAACTTATCGGATAATCCATGTCAAGAAATTTTAAAACCAAGTTGGAAAAAATAAATTAAATTCTTTTGGATGGTCAGCAGATAGTACTATAAAATATCTTCGATTATCCCAAATAAATGTCAGTAAAACAGTTATTATATCATTAATTCACCCATCTCTGTTTCCTGATATTGATACGGATCTAATTTTGCAGTTTAAACGGAAAAACAAGGAGAATATTTCAGATCCAAGTATGGTTCAGCAATATTTAGATAAAATATGTTGTATATGCTTCAAAAGATTCAAATAATAGGAATGCTGTTTTGTTTGTAATCCAAGAATTTAATTTTAAATCAGGTAAAAGAATCAGTGATGGGATTTCAGTTTACACAGCAGAAATGTTTGGTATCATGTTGGCCTTAGAATGGATTGAAGACATCAGACCATTAAGAAGTTTAGTTTGCTCTGATTCTAGTTCAGCGCTATATTAATTTAAACACAATCATTCAGACAGCAGACCTGATCTATTAGTAGAAATTCAGCAATTATTGTACAGAATACAAGCAATGGGATTGATAGTTTCTTTTACATGGATTTCTTCTCATATAGGAATAAAAGGGAATAAGATGTGAGGCAAAGGAATCCCACTCCTGCTGCAAAGGATACAGAGAGCCAGCAAGGACAGCTCTCTCTCTCTCTCTCTCTCTCTCTCTCTCTCAGCAGGATGTCAGCTGGGACGGCCCTTCTCCCCAGCAGGGGTTCCCTCTTGCTATAAAGTTTTCCCCCACAGACAAAAGCTCTCTCCTCTTCAGACCCTCTCAGAAACTCTTCAGACTCTCTCCGGACACCAAGCAGCTCAGACCAGGAAAGAGCTGCTTGGTGACCATTGGCCCTGCAGGGCCTGACCGATACACAAGCCATGTTTGAACCAGAGTCTGCTAAACTCGTCTGCCTGCTCCAGTGGAGGACCTCCCTGGCATCGGAGGAACTGCTGGGACAGAGCTTAGTTTCACTCTGACTGCTGCGCAAACCAGCCGCAAAGTAAGGAATGCCGAAACAGCTTTGTTAATTTTTGTCAGCTGTTGCAGGAAAGCAGACGCGAGACGGTGGATGCCTTCCCTCACCAGACAAGATGAGCGATCAGACTATTAAATGGACATCAGTCAAGGCCTCCAAGCTATCCCGACCACGCATCGCCAAGCTGCCCGACCACGCTGTTTGCTCATAGCTGCAGAGCTAAACGGCTCGCCCGCAGCTGAACAACCAACAACTTTCCTGCTTTTACTGCCTCCCTTGTATGACCAAAGAAGAACTCACACAAGGCAAACGACGGGTTTGGGCAGAGAGCTGAGAGAGAGAAGATAAATGGTTCGTCTGGAAATGTTTGTAACTCGCTTGGACACATGGTGCCTTTAGAACAAAGGGCTAACGGAGGTAGCTCACGCTAGCCTTCAGTTTATGGTATTGCTAATATCATTTGAGTGTGTTTTTATAAAACACACTCACACTTGTTAGAACCATAGGGTTATAACAAGGTTATCTCCACAAGGGTTTCATACATTGATGGGACATTAATGTTTACATTATCCAGCCCACTCATTATGACTAAAAATAAAGTTAAAGCTTTCATTTGTTAGCGCCGAATGCCCGCTAGCCAAAATGCCATTAGCCTTGCTAACATCCGTTTCCGGACATTTCAAAAGGAGCGTGTTAAAGCATAAAGCTTAACTGTTCTGCTTGGCTATCCTTCGATGGTGCTATGAGCCTTATCCCCGCATTAATATTGAATATTAATGTCGGTTTTAAAGGCAATTTTGATAAAGATCGTCCATAAGGTTTAAACGATTTTACTGGGCAAATCAGTCTTTAGAATATTATTTACTCAAAATAATGTTCTGGTTAACTGGGCTTTGCATTGTGAATGGATTGAACACATGCCAAATGTTTTAACTCCATTCCATGCTTTTGGAATCAGATCTGCAGTGAACCAGGATTCACTGAAGTATTCTGATTATGACCAACCACTTTTGTTTTGTCTTTTGTTTGTTTTTGCATGTAAATAGTTCCTTAGCTTAGCTTCTTTTTATCTTAATTTTGCCTAGTAGTTTAGTTTGAGTTTCACTAGCCTAGTAGAGAGGATATACTGATTGAAATATTGTGTTAATTCAGATAAACAGCATTACATAGTGATGTTCTCTGGATGTTCATTTTATTTCTGTTATTAAATTCTTAAACTTGAAAAGAAGTTGTCACTCCTTTATTCTATGTGTGTGCAGGTTTTGCTGTTTAAAGATCGCTAGTGCTCGAATTCATCCCTTTCAACTTTAAACAGTGTATAATTGCACAACAGACTAAATCAGAGGGTTAGTCTTTATTATTGAGATTTCTTAAAAAGACTAATTTGATAAAGAGGATTTAGTACAGATAAAAGAAAAATACATTAAAAAAAATAAAATAAACTGCAGCTACAACATGGTCTGGAGAACAGGATCTAACTGGGTGGGGCCAGAGAAAGAAAATTCTCAGAGAGCTTTTATGAAGTTATTTTTCATTTTTACATTTAGTGGAGAACAATGTGAAGCGACATTATAGAAACAAGTTGCACAACAAGCAGCTGAAGAAAGCCTCCTGTTGATCTATGGACTCATTTTACTCTGACCCAAAAACACCTGCCAGACAGACAAGCAAGAGAAGCCAAGATTTACTTCAAAAATATTTAACTTTACGTAAAAATTTAATATTTTTCTAGTTTAAAAAAATCGTATTTAAAGCAAGTTAGCTTTTTTGAGTTATTTTATGAAACTTTTTGTAAATGTAACATCCCATCCATCCATCCATGGATTTTCTTTACCCGCTTTTCTGTACAGATGTTACGTCAAGCCGTATCTGATGGGGAGACGCGGCTCGACGTCACAAAGGATCGTGGAGCGTCAGTGACTCTCCAGCAGTCAATAGGCGAGAGGCGAGCATCCAGAGTCCACCCTGGACAGGTCTCCAGTCACAGGGCTAACATAGAACAGGTTTAATAAAGTGTTAAAAACTGATTATTGTGATGTGTGATCTGTGTTAAATTAAAATGTACGACGTCATCATAGTGTTTATGTGTCCTGCATTGTCCAGGTTGTGGTTGACCTTGTATGATCATAGGATTGGTTTATATTGAATGTGACAGTGAGCCAGTGGAGTTAATGTTCAGGTTGGAAGTAGATGATGTAATGATGAAGCTGCTGTCTGTTGTACTAGTTGAAGTTTATGGAGGTTTTCTGGGAGAGAGGGAGGGAAGGGAGCTGAAACTGTAAAGTGGAGAGGTGAGTGGACAGTGGACCAGTTTGGCAAAAGTGTTAAGGAAGAACTTGATGCTGCAGAGATGAAAGTTAACCAGGTGATGTTCTGGATGTGGAAAGTAAAGGAGATTATGGAGAGGATGTCCAGGATGATACCAAGGCTCTGAAGTTGAAAGGAAGGACAGACACAGGAATTGTCAATGGATATTTTAAAACTACCTGATTTGGTTAAAGTTGACTTTGCACAATAAGTAAGCGAGGTCACTAATGTGGCCTGACGTCCACGGCCCTGAGAATATATGAGCTGACCTGAAAATATTTTCAGTCAAACTGATTATTTTTGCTTTAACCCCTGGTCTAGATCCTCCAGACAGCATCCCACAATTCTCTAAGCTGTTCTCACCACCGGTGCTAAATCCTTCCTGATGGAATTATTTTTACTATTCTATATATATTACTTTATTTACTATGTTCATTGCTTTTATCACATATTTACTCGTTATTTCGTTATCATTATTATTAGAAAGGTTTTAAGGTTTGAGTTTATTCATATATTAAAGTTTTTTTTCAGATGACTAATATCTCTCATGTATTGTTTATTAGTATTGTCGTTTATTTACTGGAGCGTATACCATGCTTCATCCCACCTCATTCTATGTGTTTCCACTGTCTGTCTCTCTTATTGCAGAAGGCCTGCAGAGATATGACTCTTTTCCAAGAGTTGAACTGAACTGTGTGACCAACGTTGTATTATCTTGAATTTTGTAACTAAGGATCTCCATTTTTAACAATAAAGAGAGAGGAGGCGCAGAATGTGTTTTCAGAGCAGTAAGGAGTTGTAACTGGGCACGTCTTTGCTGTTCTCCTCTCAAATAAAACCAAACTAAGGTTGTCTTTTCTTCCCTTTGTTGTTTAATGAATGTTTTAGGTGTTTGAACCTGACACTTCCTTTCCTACAGCTTCCATATGATACATTTATGCTGAGACATAAAACACTTTCTATGGTAGCTCTGTAGAAGTATTTTAGCAGTTTAGTGGAAAGTCTAGTCCTTTTCGGTTTCCTGAAGAAGAGCATCTGAACCTTACAGGACACCAGCCCTCGAGGATATTAGTTTCAGACAGGTGGTTTAATGTCTCTCCTCTGTGTTCTGTGATAACACTGAATTAAACATTTATTAGTTGATAATAAAATGTTAATGTATGCAAAAAGAACAGAAACAGGTTCATAACATTTATCACATGTACTGTGATTCATTTTCTGGGTGGTTTTAGTGACTCTGAAAGGACGCAGTTGATTATATGTGTAAGCATTGGGAGTTCTAGTTAGATCAGCATATTTTCATCATTAAAGTTCAGTTAACAGTAACAGTTGTACATTCTGTACTTTTCCTTTGTGGTGTCACCCCTGGTATATGGGAGGGAAAGGGTTGAGTTCTAGCGTTGGAGAGGATAAGCGAGGAAGATCATTTAAAACAGGAGAGCAAGAACAGAGAGGGGCTCAAAATGAGCAGACAGGCTGAAGCAGAATTCAAAGATATCATTACATTTTAATAAAATCACTAACCCACTCAAGCTATCCTCAGAGATCCGAGACAAAGTTTGCGATATTTTTCACGCCAGGATGTTGTCTAATAGGAACGTATTGATCTTTTGTAAGTCTGAAGTCCAGAAAGTGAAAACTCTGAAGCTCAGTGAATTGGGTAAATGAGAAGTTTAAGGATTTTTGCTAGGGCTCGGTCAAGAGTCTGATCTAGGTCCAAAACGAGTTATTTACATTAATCCAGACATATATGAGGGAGACCTACTCAAAACCCTGAGGGGGAGGAACTGTGGTGGGAGTAAAGACGTTTAAGACTAGGAGAGGAAGACTTGAAGAAAACTACTTTGGTACTTCTCATATTTAAAGAAGAAACTATAAATCAATCAGTTACTCTAGGATCCAAAGTGTACCCTGTGAAACCAAATGTGTGTCAGAGGTCTGGACATGTTGCAGCAGTCTGCAGGGGTGAAGGGAGGTGAGGTAAATGTGGCAAAGAACATGATCAATCTCAATGTACAAATGATAACGTGAATGATGTAACTGTGGGGCAACCATGGCTTTTGGAGGATGTGTTACCCATATCCAAACCCAAAAACTAGAGGATTTTAAGAAGTTAGAAAGCATCTCTTATTCAGAGGCTGTAAAGCTAATTAAGGCCTGTAGAGACACAGATAACCAGGTGTCGCCCATTTGCTCTGGGTGTTTTTTTTTTGAACGTCTGCAAACACCTTAAAGCTACAGTTGTTAATCTGTTCAGAAATACTTCTTAATATACCGGAGAAAATTCTCATTTCATCCTGCAGTGATTAATACATTATGTATTCAGAAAAGGACAGGACAGGATCATCCAACCCAAAACATAATAAACCCTTGTTGGGAAAAAGAAATAAAAGATATTAAAAATCTTGGTTGTATTATGAATCACAAAACAACAGAATTCAAAATACTTCTTTACCAGTAATACAGGCTTGGATACTTCCAGATGTCATAGAGAAGTCAGGAGAAGGAACTCATTGTAAATTCACATTTGGTACAGAATTATATCAATAAATACTTTGGCCTTCCAGTATATACAGGAGAGATGCTTGCAACATTATTAGCTGTTAGAAATTAGACAAATGAGATCAGTAATATGTTCAGATTCTATGGTGTCTTATTCTAATGACACCATAGACTATTCAGAGCAGACCAGATATCTTAATAGAAATTCAACAAACACTGTACAAAATCAATATGTTGGGTTTAATGATATTTATTTATGAACATCAGCTCATTATAGCCTCACAGGGAATGCAATGGCAGATTAGGCTGCACAGAAAGCCACTAGACCCTTATCAATAGGTTTGGCGGTTGATGTTAGTACAACAGAAGCTAAAATCTTAATAAAAATTAAGGAATGTATATCCATCCATCTATCCATTCATCCATTTTCTGACCCGCATAATCCCTCATGGGGTCGCTATACATTCCTGCTGCTACCAGATTATATAACGCTGCAATATAATAGTAACCATAACTGTAATAAGTAACGTGCAATAACTAACGTACAATAATGTGCAACTGATGTGACTTCAATCTCTGGATTATACGTATAACTGTATAACTGTTACAATTACTGTAATAAGTGTTTTGCAGTAACTATGTGCAATAATGTGCTGTGGTATATTGTCAACATAAAGGTCACTCATTCCTGCTGCTACCCGATCATACTTTGCTGCTTTATAACTGTAACCATTATAGCAATTACTGCAACCATGCACCATAGCTGCAACAATAACTGTAATAAGTTATGTGCAATAAGATATTTATACAAGGTGCTATAACCTGTGCAATAATCCTGAGCAATAATCCTGTATAAAGTGTATAATAACACATGTGCAATAACCTATTTATACATAGGATTGTATAGAATTGTATATAGCTGTATAACTGTATTTAACTCTTTTTTCTGACTTTTGACTATTGAGGGACAAGTGAATTTCTCCATTGTGAGATCCTTAAAGATTATCTTATTTTATCTTATCCACTGACTGTAAAATTACCTGTGAAACGTTTTCACACAGCCAGAAGTTCTGCTTTAACTATGGACGGAATCAATAATTATTTTCTTTAAAAAATTGAGATACCACAGTTAAGTTATGTTTTAACTGCCAGAATTAATAAAGATTTCAAAAGGACAAAAACGTGAGAAACTTCTGCTGGTTTAGCAAATAGCGCCCCCTTCACTTCCGGAGTGTGATGACGTCATTTCCATATATGGTATGGGTTTGTCGCGTGGTCTGTCCCCGCCACTTTCTGCAAGTGTTCATGCCGCGCAGCCACGTTGATCCTCCTGGTTCTTTGTTGTTCTGCTGTGAGTCCAGAAGCTGAAAGAGAGCAGCAGCTGCTGCAGGTGATGAAGTCTGGAAAGAAGTCCAGCAGCTGGAGGCACAGCGGAGAAACTGGAGGGAAGCAGGAGCTCAAAGAGCGGCAGGACGCAGCAGAGGAGACACCGATGATGGGGGATGTTTTCCAGCCCAGAGTTCTGCTGCACCCATCAGGTTTGGAGATTTCCTTCTTCATGCTAACTGTGTGGATGGAGCTAAAGTTTAGGAGCCGTTTTCAGCAGCTGATGGATTCCTCCTCTTCATTGTTGCAGAGTTTCCCCCAGAAAACTGGCTAAGCCTGCAGCTCTGCATAGGAGGTGCTAATGCTAGCTTAGCATGTAGCATAGAGGTGCTAATACTAGCTTAGCATGTAGCATAGAGGTGCTAATGCTAGCTTTGCATGTAGCATAGGAGGTGCTAATGCTAGCTTAGCATGTAGATAGAGGTGCTAATGCTAGCTTAGCATGTAGATAGAGGTGCTAATGCTAGCTTAGCATGTAGCATAGGAGGTGCTAATGCTAGCTTAGCATGTAGTACCCTTAAGCATCAGGTTTTTGTCGGTCTGCCTGGAACATTTCCTCCAAACAAGGCCTTTTTGGTTATTTCTTTGTAGAAAGAGGATTGCATATCTTCTTCTGTCTGTTGGTCTGTCGAAGTCCAATGCTGCCATAATTCAGGATATATCCAGAATAAATAAATTAGTCAATAAAATATATACTGGGCCAAAAAGTAGCTAAAATATACATTTGTGTTCCATAAAACGCAACAAAATAGTTTAAAAATATTTATTCAATAATTGACCAACAAAATAGCTACAAATGGTAAAATTTAAGTCGTATTTCATTTCTTTGCTTTGATGCATGTTTTTTATTTAAACCACTAATTTAAATCCGTTTATTTGAACTGTTTAATTTATCTTGTATATTTATTTGAAGTGCAGTGTTTCTCCTACCGTTCTTTAAGTGGGAACTCCACCCTGCCAACAAAATCGCTCTGCTCAATGGAACTGATATCAGGAGCATTACGGTACACCGTGTCACTACCTGATAGGACCCCTTAGCTGTGAACAAGACTGCCTGACTGTAATGTCTAATCTAGAAGTGCATTCATGTAAAGAGCCCCACACACTAAGGCGTAGTTCACTGCACCAAGGTCCATGTGTACTCAAAGCGTACTCGAGACGGACTCTGCGCGTACCGATAAGTGTCGCGCTAGCAACAATAAACCTAATAAGTTAATTCAGTATAAAAGCTACATTTATTTTGGCCTAATGTTAGAAACAGAAAATTGTAGTCCAGCTACTCTGTCCTCCTGATAGATGGATAGAGCAGGGCAATCAAACTTTTTTTACAGTAGCAGGCCACACACTATCAGGTAGGAGGGTGCACTTATGCTGGTGCCCGAGCCCTGCAGGGGAGAAATAAAAAAAAAAAAAAGTTTCTCTGATGTATTTTAGAAGCTTTCAAGAATGGTGTTTATTTAAAGAATAGAGTCAGAGTGAATGTTTTAAATTGAATAAAGGGCAAAAATAGAAGTGAATAATCAATTCTTCAAAAACAACCTTTTGTTTTAATTATTATTCTTAAAACATTTTTTTCACATATGTTTTAACAAGGTATGGTAATCTCCATTTGCATAAAATGAGTTGAATTTGAATTACTAGCACCATATAAAACAGCTCAGATTAGATGAATATATGACAATTTACTAACTTCAATCCCAGAGAGCGGTAGTACCGCAGATCGTCACTAGGAGGCGAGGAAACCAAGGAACCGAGATAAGCCTGGTGTGTAAACGGTCGGCTCGGCTTGGTTAACTGATCCAAGCTCAGACTGGTTTAACAAGGGTGGTGTAAATGGGGCTTAAGAGTACAGAACTAGTAGAAATAAGAAAATAAAGTCAAAAGAATGTTTAGATATACAATACAACAATGTAGCTGGTCATGCATGTGAATTGAAAGCTTTTAGTGTTACAATTTGATTTTCCAAAATATGATTGTGGTGGTTGATAAAGTGTGTAATAACATGTCCTACTACTAATAATAGAGACTGAGGTTCAGTCAGAGTTCGAGTCAGATTCTCTATGATATAGGTCTATTCATCTTATTATTGTTCACAGTTCTGTTCTAAAAACGATCGTAACGTTTCTTCACGAAAAAAGTCGAATTTTTATGATTAAAAATACAGGGTTTGAATTTGTAATTTATTTCAGTCATATCACTGTCAAAATGTCTTATCTCACTGTTTAATTTGACTCGCACTCATCACACGCACAATATCATATCATGGGTGAGGATTCTAGAGACGAAAACATTGTCGTATACAAACCTGGCGAAGTAGCCCGTGAATTTTTGGAAGGTGATCCACGAACCCAAGAATCCAGCGTAGACCTACTATGTTTCATTTTCCTGCTCGCCATTTTGGTGGAATCAGTGATCAGGTGCTGTCAGGACTAATCGACTCCCCCCAAGAGAGAAAACACGCTTAGTTCCGCAAAATAGTCACATTCAATTCAATTTTATTTATATAGCGCCAATTCATGAAACATGTCATCTCGAGGTACTTTACAAAGTCAAAATCAATCAGATTATACAGATTGGTCAAAAATTTCCTATATAAGGAAACCAGTTGATTGCATCAAAGTCCCGACAAGCAGCATTCACTCCTGGGGAAGCGTAGAGCCACAGGGAGAGTCGTCTGCATTGTACATGGCTTTGCAGCAATCCCTCATACTGAGCAAGCATGAAGCGACAGTGGGAAGAAAAACCACCCATTAGCGGGAAGGAAAACCTCCGGCAGAACCGGGCTCAGTATGAACGGTCATCTGCCTCGACCGACAGAGCAGAGACGCAACAAGAGAGACAAACAAGCACAGAAGCACACATTGATCTAGTAATCTGTTCTACATTAGATGGTAGTAGCGGGTGAGCCGTCTTCTCTGGATGATGTCACAGTTAACAGAACGCCAGACCAGGTGTACCTACTATGAAGAAAAGAGAGCAAAAAGTTAAAAGCTGAAATGACGACAGTCATTTCAATGCAATGCAAAACTGGAGAACAGTAGAAATCAGTAGAGTGAGAAAAATAGACCCTGATGTCCTCCAGTAGCCTAAGCCTATAGCAGCATAACTATAGAGGTAACTCAGGGTAACATGAGCCACTCTAGTTATAAGCTTTGTCAAAAAGGAATGTCTCAAGATTAGTCTTAAAAGTAGACGGGGTGTCTGCCTCACGGACCAAAACTGGGAGTTGGTTCCACAGGAGAGGAGCCTGATAGCTAAAGGATCTGCCTCCCATTCTACTTTTAGAGACTCTAGGAACCACCAGCAGACCTGCAGTCTGAGAGCGAAGTGCTCTGTTAGGAACATACGGGGTAATCAGAGCTCTGATATATGATGGAGCTTGATTATTAAGGGCTTTATACGTTAGAAGGAGAATTTTTAATTCTTGATTTAACAGGAAGCCAATGAAGGGAAGCTAAAATTGGAGAAATATGATCCCTCTTGTTGATTTTCATCAGAACTCTTGCTGCAGCATTTTGGATCAGCTGAAGGCTTTGAACTGCATTTTGTGGACTTCCTGATAATAAAGAATTACAATAGTCCAGCCTTGAAGTAACAAATGCATGGACCAGTTTTTCAGCATCACTCCTGGACAGAATGTTTCTAATTTTGGCGATTTTCCTGAGATGAAAAAAGGAAACTCTGGAAACCTGTTTAATATGGGATTTAAATGACATGTCTTGGTCAAAAATAACACCAAGATTTTTTACTTTATTACCAGAGGCCAAGTTAATGCCACCCAGATTAAGTGATTAGTTTAGAAGTTTATTTTTTGAGGACTCTGGCCCAAAGATTACAACTTCTGTCTTGTCAGAATTTAAGTGCAGCAAATTTAAAGTCATCCAGCTTTTGATGTCATCAAGACATGCCTGTAGTTGAAGTAAATGATTGGATTCCTCAGGATTTATGGATAAATATAGCTGAGTGTCATCAGCATAACAGTGGAAATTAATCCCATGTTGTCTGATAACTTTGCCAATCGGAAGCATATATATATATATATATATATATATATATATATATATATATATATATATATATTATATATATATAGTAAAGAGAATTGGTCCAAGGACTGAACCCTGTGGGTGACCCTAGAGTTTGAGGAAGATTTATTATTAACATGAACAAACTGGAATTTGTTCGACAGATAAGATTTAAACCAGCCTAATGCTTTCCCCTTAATCCCTACAGTATGTTCAAGTCTTTGTAGGAGAATATTGTGATCAACTGTATCAAATGCAGCACTGAGATCTAACAGGACAAGTATAGACACAAGTCCATTATCTGAGGCCATGAGAATATCATTAGTGACCTTCACCAGAGCTGTTTCAGTGCTATGATGAGCTCTGAAGCCTGACTGAAACTCCTCAAGTAGGTCATTACTTTGTAAATGTTCACAAAGTTGATTAGCAACTACTTTCTCAAGAATTTTAGATAAGAAAATATTAGATATAGGTCTGTAAGTTACTAACTCATCTTGATCAAGAGATGGTTTATTCAACAGGATAAATGCATTTTTTTTCTGTTGTGACACCAGAAAAGGGACGCATTTGTCTATTTCATGTGGTGCCATTATTACTTTAATATACTGAGAACATTTGCTTAATTCAAATATGATGATGATGATCAAACATCTGTTGATTTATCATAAGCATTAAGCCAAATATAGCATGTTTTAAACAAGCAAATGGCACTATGGTCATTTATCAGCAGAACTCTGTCTGTTGGAACAAAAATTCACCTTTCTGAGTCCATCGATGAAATAAGAAGGGGAGTTTATTCCTTTAAAAGGCATTTTGTCCCTAGATAGACCCTAGAATGGACCAGAAGCACATCCCAAATCTAAAAAGATTGAAATTTTATTAAGTTACACTAAAAATATTGTAACTCTGGCAGATCTAGATTTAAAGAGATTTTCGTTCAAAAGTAGGAAGGAAGAAGGGCACATAGCCTTCAAAATGTAACCATGTATAAAAATACATGATAGACACAAACATAAAAAGAGACAGATGGATAACTGAGAGACAGAAGCTGGCTGCTGGCAAAAAGCTCTATTCTTTGATATTAATGTAAATCTAAATATTAAAAAATCGTAGCATGACCCACCACAACATGTGATGTGATTGCTGTATGTGATTGTATGTGATATTTACATCCCAACATATTAAAACATGTCCTTTTTAATTCTGAAAGAGTGCTCTATTTTCACCTCTAATTCCATCTCCCTTAGGTGTGAGAGTGTGTGTGAATGGTTGTATGTTGTGTTTGTCTCTGTGTTGCCCTGTGATGGACTGGTGACCTGTCCAGGGTGAACCCGCCTCTCCCCCATTGACAGCTGGAGATAGACACCAGCACCCCTCACAACCCCACAATGATAGACATGTTAGAAGATGGATGAATGGATGGATAACAGAGGCAGCATTTAGCATTTCTAGAACGTTTTAACAGAATAACTGCATTGAATTTCCACAACAGAATGACAGTAAAGATACCAGTGATCATCTTTAGGTTGAAACTGTCAGTTCCTCAGGTTCAGTTTTCTCTGCTGATCAAATCTTCTTTTTCACAAAATGTAATCTTTCCCATCATTGTAACATTGTAAAGATCTAGTTGTTCATAATGCATGTAAAGGAGGAACAGGAGGAACCCGGGGTTGTTACAAAAAAACTAATTTTGCCACTTGAAACCTCTGGGCCATTTAATGTCGGTACAGGCAAACTTGTTTAACGAGAGCTCCTTTCAATCAATTCAATTACGAATGAGGCTTGTGTTCTAAGTTACAAAAATTTGGAGGTCCACAACAACCAAACAAGCGAGTATAACTCAGCCTTTCCTCCTCAAGGCAGCCTGTGCATCAGCTGGGGGAGGAGGGAGGGAGAAGGCTGTTTTTCTTGATGGTGTTCTCTGATTGGAGAATATGAATTGCGTAGAAAGACAATCTAAATAGAAAGACAACTCCTTTGTGATCTGACTGTTTCTGAGCAAAGCTACAAAGCTGATAGCTCCTGAGCAGGTCCTCTTGATTCAGCTTTGACATTAACACGGCCTCATCAGGGCACAACAGACCATATTATACCCCCAAAACCCCAGAAAATGAGAGTTGTTGTCATGACCCTGTAAGACATGTAAAACAAGCTTATTAAATCATGTTAGCTGTTCATTGTAGTGCCGCTGTTCTCTCTGTTAACTTTGAACATGGCTGAGAGTCTCAAGATAGCAAATCAGTTTATCCCTTTTGTGTGACGTATACTGGCTGGAAATTTGTTTTAAATATTTTGCCCAAAACTTCCACACAATAGTTCAAATATGGTACAATGAGAGAATTAAATAACCAGATATTTGTTGTCCAGAACAAATCATATTCTCCTCAAACAGCAACACTTTTGACTAGTCTTGATTTTACATGGAAGTTTCAAGATAAATTCATCATCCAATAAAACACCCAGAAATTTGATCTCATGGACTCATTCTAAATCAACACTGTCAATAATTTTTATTGCATTGTTTTCTAATTTATTGCAGTTTCAAAATATCATGTTTTACTAAATTTAATGATAATTAGATTTTTGAACCAGTTTCCATAGTGACCACTTTGTGAGTTGGTGGATTTTTTTTCTCCAATATAGAAGATGCTAGCATCATCTTCAAATATGAATTTTAGAAAGTTTGGGGCCTGCATAGACCACTGCGGGACCCCATAATTTATGTTTAATAACTCTGATTTGTGATTACCTATTTCTAAATGCTACCCCATATATCCATACCATTTCAGTTTTTTAATAAAATGTCATGATTGGTGGAATCAAATGTTTTCTTGAGATCAAGAAATACACCAGTTGATAATTTAATTTTATCCATTCTATGATTTCTTCTGTTAAATGCATCAATGCCATCGATGATGATCTGTATAATAATATTATTATAGACCAGTTCATTGTTATTGTTTTGATGCGGGTTTTTCGCGCATGCGTGCCGGACCGGTAGGCAAAAGACGAACACAATGGCGACGCAAACAGAGAAACTGACGAGTTCTCCACGTATTTTTCTTCTTTAGATAACGTACTACAAGATCGTTTTAAGAGTAAGTTGATGGTTGATGGTATCAGATTGCCAGATCCACACAGCAAAAGCCTGAAGGGACGGAGCGAGTCTGTGAAATGCTGGCCAGGGGTTTCGTACCGCGACACAGCTGCTTTATAAACACGCAGGCCAGTACGGACAAGAGAGCACGAAAGCCCCTGAAACCACTGGACGGCTACAATTATTTTATATCAGGAAAAAGGCTCCAGCAACGCCCGCGACGCCATGAGGGATTAAGAGGTCAGAAAATGGATGGATGGATGTTAAGACATGTTTGTGCAACAGCACAAAGCGGCGTCGGACACAGACCGCGTCTCAGCAGAGGCCCGGTAGGTTAAAAAAAAAAATTTTTCACTACGGATTATTTAGGTGTTTTTGTCTTGTTAAAATGGGTGGCGGTGTCGGCGACATTGCAGCGTAAACACAGAAGTACTAGCAGCAGCAGCTTACTGCTGCTGCTACTGCTGCTAGCAGCAGCTTACTTACTGCTAGCAGCAGTAAGTAAGCAGCAGTAAGTAAGCTGCTGCTAGCAGCTTACTTACTTACTGCAGTAAGTAAGCAGCAGTAAGTAAGCTGTAGCCGCTGCTGCGTAAACACTACTCGGGCCGGAGAAGCTGCTGCTGCTGCTTCAGACAATGGCTGCTGCTGCTGTAGCAGCCGCTTCTGCGGCCCGTGTAGCGATCATCACCTCCCCTCCGCCGCTATTTAAGCAGAACAATGACTAGAGCAGAATTAAGTTGTATTTACCGGAGATGAAGTGTAGACTGCAAATTCTGTCGTAGTATGATCGCTCCCCCAGTCCATTGGGATTATCTGCCTGCGCTCTTTTCATTGAAAATATCCAATTCTTTCTGCGTCCTTCCTCCTTCGGTAAACGACAGAAACGTACATCCAACGATTTGGAATGCCTCTGTGTGCAACCGGGAGCACAACAAGTCGTAGGCATTGCTTAGATTACAAAAATAAACGAACTAAAAGTACGCTCTAAATCACCCGTTTTGTCATGTTGTAGACGAGAGCAGCTCTGTTTTTGCCTACCAGCGGGACCCGGAAGTAGCGCGGACGTCACGCGTTACGTCACGCGTGAACTACCCTATTACTTCAAATGTGATTAGCAACATATTTGAACAAAGGAATAACCTTTGCAATTTTACAAATTAGTTACAGATGTAGGTCGGTATGTCTGCAATATCAATTATCATCTTAATAAATGTGAAGTTAATTCCATTCCAGTACATTGATATGTTTTATTCTTACATTTATTGACTAAAAATATTTCTTGTTATAATTTACAGAATGTCCTCATCCTGTAGGTTCAAGTAATTTATTTGTTCTACCTTTGCAGAACAAATTAACATTAAAAGGCCATGGCAAAGACATAAGAAATAGTTAAAACTAAACCTGAAGAAAAAGTAGAATTTAAATCAAATAATTAAATCTAACTGAATTAATTATATCTTTTCTTAAAATGTGCTTCAGTTGAGACTGAGATCAATATCCTTTCTAATTTGCATTATGTGTTTTAATGATTACTGCAGATGTTGCTCAGAAGCAGATTGTTAAAGAAGATTCTTTAGACCAAAGACCTCGTGCCGACCCACATGAGCCAAGTCCCCCTCACATAAAGGAGGAAGAGAAGGGAGTCTACATCAGTCTGCAAGGAGAGGAGCTCAATGGGAAGGAGGTGATTAATACCATCAGGTTTCCAGTTGCTGCTCCAATAAAGACTCTGGATGATGAACAGTCTCTGCTGCTCTCACAGCTTTATCCAGACCAACTTAAAGGCAGAGAGCTTCCAGAAGAGAATGATGGAGAAGAATCCATCAGGATACAAGATCATGAAGATGATTCCATTTCTTTAGAGACTGAAGATACTGAGGAGGATGAAGAGGACAGTGATGTAGAGCACCCTCTCTCTGGGCTGAAAGACTTGTCATACTCTGGATATAAGAAATGCTCTACAGAGAAGAAAAATGTGGACTCACGAAGGAAAGTCCAGACAGGTGTGAAGCTTAGCTGCCAAGACTGTGGTAAAACATTTATTAGAAAATACGCTTTAAACACACACATGAGAATCCATACAGGACAGAAGCCTTTCTGTTGTGATCTATGTGGAAAATGTTTTAGCCAAAAAGTACATTTAAAAAGACACATGAGAATTCACACAGGACAGAAGCCTTTTGGTTGTGATCTATGTGGAAAAAGATTTAGCCGAAAAGAACATTTAAAAAGACACACGACAATCCATACATGGCAGAAGCCTTTCGGTTGTGATTTATGTGGAAAAAGTTTTAGTGAAAAAGCAAAGTTAAAAATACATGCAAGAATTCATACTGGACAGAAGCCTTTCAGTTGTGATCTTTGTGGAAAAAGTTTTAGCCATACACCAAGTATAAATAGACACATGAGAATCCATACAGGGCAGAAGCCTTTCGGTTGTGATCTATGTGGAAAAAGTTTTAGTGAAAAAACAAAGTTAAAAATACACGCAAGAATTCATACAGGACAGAAGCCTTTCAGTTGTGATCTATGTGGAAAAAGTTTTAGCCAAAAGGGGTATTTAAAAATACACACCAGAATCCATACAGGACAGAAGCCTTTCTGTTGTGATTTATGTGGACAAAGATTTATCCAAATATCAAATTTAAATAGACACATGAGAATCCATAACGGACAGAAGCCTTTCTGTTGTGATTTATGTGGACAAAGATTTATCCAAATATCAAATTTAAATAGACACATGAGAATCCATACAGAAGAGAAAAGGTCTCTGCTATGAAAACAAACTCAAACACAGCTATAGTTTGCTGACAGATGTTTGTGTGTTGTCATCAAACGCACAAGAGTTCACTTGGTACTTTCACCATTCCTCTTGTAGCTACTTTATAGATTTGTGTTAAGTCATTTCAAGTTTTTTTATTATATATTTTGTTCAGACTGGGCTGTAGCACATCTGTGTTGTCAGTCTATGCACACTGCTGTAACCACTAGACTCGTCAAGCTAATGTAAACAATGACCACAGGATGCGCCCCAACACGTCATATCCAGTTGATCTTTCACAACAGCGACCTCTAGCTTCCTAAGTTACCCATTTGAGTCAAACTTTTCCATAAAAGAAATAACATTAATAAATCAAGTGACTTTGACAAATTTATTATGATTTTGTATGCACAGAGTGTATACTAAACTTTAATTTTGTTGCAAACAACGTGCGACAGTGTAGTGAGATTGCAGTTGGAATATAGATAACATTACAATATAAAGGGTAGCAAAGTTCAGCAACATTGGTAGTGCAAAATAATGGTGCGAGTGTTTGGTAAATACCTCCACAGCCTGATGGCAGCAGGGAAAAAGCTGTTACAGAACCTGATGGACCTGCAGTGGATGCTGCAGAAAGTACAAGCGCTTCTGTGCCCTCTTCACCAGTGATGTGGTGTTCACAGACCAGGTGAGGTTGTCTGTGTCCTAAAAGTTACTGATATTTACTGAGCAAATCACTATTTAAAATGTTATTTCCCCAAACAATGTTATATCTAATTCAAGTTTGCTTTGTGAATGGGTTGAAACACATCAAATGTTGTTCTAAATTAGTTAAGCTATTTTAACCTCAACTCGTATTCTTTAAGATGAGCTTTGGTTCCCTAACTTGGATCTGCAGTGAACCAGGAATCACTAAATCATTCTGATGATTTTATTTTGTTTCTATAACGTTTAAATGGTTCTTTAGCTTCTTATCTTAATTTTGCTCATTAGTTTTAGCTGAGTTCCACTAGCCTAGCAGAGAGGATTTGTTGGTTCAAACAATGTTAATTCATATAAACGGCATTCTATAGTGATTTTCTCTGGATGTTAATTTATATCTTTTTTAAAAAAATCTTTCTTTTATTCCATATGTGTACAGAATTTGTTGTTAAAAGAATGCCAATGCTGAAATCTTTTTTTCAACTATTGTTCTTATATCAGCCTTTTATCAACCATAAAAAAACACTTGAATTACATTGGCAAAGGCATGATATCAAAATGCTAACTGAAGCTATGTCAGTCCGCTGTATGTATTAAAAACACAATGTAACCGCCTCAACACAAAACTTTCCAAATATACCATTTAACATTCCCTGTTTGTTTTACTGCCAACTATGCCAAAAGTCTTAATTAATTGAACCCATAATTGCAGATAAATGCTGAGACTATGATCTTGTGTGATGAGACTGACTCATGAAGCTTTCATGAATTTTATTTTATGTTCTTATGTTACTATTTGGTTTAGAAATGTGATTTTATTTGTGTGATTATTCCTTTATCAAAGGGCAAAATGTAATGGAAAATTTTCTTTTGTGCTTCTAAATTTAAACCTTGTGCAAAACATGTCACCTTTAACAGAATGGCATATATAGTCTATATCCTGTGTTTGCAGAGATGTAAGGTTAATCAGAGTTCAGTATATCAATGTGTGCTTACATGCTCATGAAGTATTCTTAAAACTGTATTATTTTGTGGGTCAAAGCGAGGAGATGATGGTAATTTAGAGTGGATGAGGAGAGCTGTTTCTTCCCTGGGTTGTAGGAGGGGTTAAAGGTCAGGAGCCAAGATGAAGCTGTTATACGTCACATGAGGCTCTTTGTTAGTTTCTCCATGACAGGCTCCTCCTGTTTGTGTACATCTGTTCCCTATAAAGACAAGGTTTGTCTTACAAGGGGTGCATTTGGGGAAGAATGTACCTTCAATGCTGTTTGCCTTCAATAAAGACCGGTCTCTGTATTGAAAGAGTATCTTGCTGGGGTTATGGTTAGATAGTTCATAAACATGGAAAACTCAAATTAAATATTTAGAAACTAAATGTAAATCAGCTGGTAAATGTATTCAGGCCTCTAATGAGATTATCATTAGATTATGGTATACTTTCTTTACCCTGTTTGGTTTTTGTTTTGTACATGTGCAGCAATTTGAATTGTCTTATTATTAAAATGTGCTTTCTAAATAAACCTGCCTTGCCCCTCCAACCAAACCAGAAGAGGGGGGCTAACAGCACATTGTCTGGGTGGGTGGGATCAGTGGAGATGTGTCTGGCCCTTTATTGGACTCGTACTGCATAAATTTGAGTCTAGATCCTGCATACGGCATCCCACAATCCTCTAAACTGTTCTCACCACCGGTTATAAATCCTTCTTTTCCTACAGCTCCCATTTGATACATTTATGCTGAGACATAAAACACTTTCTATGGTAGCTCTGTAGAAGTATTTTAGCAGTTTAGTGGAAAGTCCAGTCCTTTCCAGTTTCCTGAGGAAGAAGAGCATCTGAACCTTGCAGGACACCAGCCCTCAAGGATTTGAGTTTGAGACAGCCGGTTTAAAGTCTCTCCTCTGTGTTCTGTGATAACACTGACCTAAACACTTATTAGTTGAAAACAAAATGTTAATGTACATTAACCCAAAAAAGAGAGGATTTTAAGAAGCTAGAAAGCGTCT
The DNA here is from genome assembly GCA_037039145.1 of Fundulus diaphanus. NCBI lineage: Eukaryota > Metazoa > Chordata > Actinopteri > Cyprinodontiformes > Fundulidae > Fundulus > Fundulus diaphanus. The sequence goes on from CM073131.1 coordinate 50,083,977, forward strand.
CTTATTCAGAGGCTTTAAAGCGAATAAAGGCCTCTAGAGCAGGGGTTAAAGTTCTCCGTCGCTGCGACGCATTTCCGTCATTTGCGAAAATGAGCGCAAATTGTTCCGTCTAGCTTTTTTGTTTTTGTTTTGTTTTTTTATGTTTCAAACTGAAGTTACGTGGCAGAGCCAGGATATTAGCCAACCATAACTTTTGGCAGAGTGTCTCAAACTGACCACAGATGCTATGAATGAAAGTAGCGGTGGTCAAAGGGTTTCTTTGGATTTATGAACCAGCAGGTCAGGAAGTTAAGCGGATTGAACATCTGATAACAACTTCCCTTGGTAAGCGTGTCGCTTATTTTGCTGTTAATTAATGAGTTATTTCCACCTGTTGCCACGTCACCTGTCAGTGTTTATTCCACCGCTTCCCGTAACTTAGCTGATAAACGCGGCAGCCAACCAGGAATCTCCTCATTATTCACTATTCTGTTTTATTTAAAACTCAAAGAGTAACGCGCTACCTCAGGCTAATTTAGCATGATGCGCTTTTTTATTTTTTTTTTATTTTTTTTTTTTGAAGGGTTGGAATGTAAAACAATATCCCGCATTTGACTGGGTCCGATTTGGAAAACGTAAAAAAATAAAATAAATTCCGCCTGCGCTTTTCTGAACCAAAGGGGGCAGAGCTGCAGTCAAAGCGGCTGTCAGTCAATAAGCAGCAGCTCCACCTGATGAGCCGCTGCGCACCAGGAAACTCCTTAAATGATGAGGAATTAGATGCTGGCGACTCTCCAGCAGTCGGTGAGCGAGAGGCGGGGACACTGGATCCATCCTGGACAGGTTTACAGTCACAGGGCTAAAAGTTAGCAGTTTTATTACACTTTAAAATAGTTAAGTGATGCCTTTTTATAAACTCAGGAGCTGTGATGATTAATTGCTGTGCAATAACAGGCAAAGCAGAGAGTGATTATTGTAATGTAAGATCTGTGTTAAATTAAAATGTATGACATCATAGTGTTGGTTATGTGTTCTGCATTGTCCTGGTTGTGGTTGGCCTTGTTTGTTCATGGGATTGATTTATACAGGGAGCCAGTGGAGTTAATGTTCAGGAGTGAAGTAGATGATGTAATGATAAAGCTGCTGGGTTTGTACTAGTTGTAGTTTATGGAGGTTTTCTGGGAGACAGGGAGGGAAGGGAGCTGAAACTGTAAAGAGGACAGTGGACCAGTTTGGTAAAAGTGTGAAGAAAGAACTTGATGCTGCAAATATAAAGTTAACCAGGTGATGTTCTGGATGTGGAAAGTGAAGGTGAGGATGTAGAGTGCTCTCAAGGATTACACCAAGGCTCTGATGCTGAAAGGTGGGACAGAGACAGGAATGGTATATTTTAAATGCATATTTTAAAACTACCAGATTTCATTAAAGTTGACTGCACAATAAGCAAGTGAGGTAACTAATGTGGCATGATGTCCACGGTCCCGGGAATATATGGGCTAACTCGAAAAAGATTTCAGGCAAACTGATTATTTTTGCTTTAACCCCTGCACTAAAGACACAGACAATCGGGTGTCACTCTTTGCTCAGGGTGTTTTTTTTTTTTCTTTTACGTCTGCAAACTCCTTAAATCTACAGTAATACTTCTTAATATACTGGATAAAATTCTCATTCCATCCAGAAGTGATTAAAACATTATGTATTCAGGAAAGGACAGGACAGGATCATCCAACCCAAAACATAATAAACCGTTGTTGGGAAAAAGAAATAAAAGAAAATCTTGGTTGTATTATGAATCACAAAACAGAATTCAAACTTGTTGCTTTACCAGTAATACAGCCTTGGGTACTTTGAGATTTCATATAGAAGTGAGGAGAAGGAAGTTATTGAATTATATCAATAAATACTAGGGCCTTCCAGTATATACAGGAGAAATGCTTGCCACATTATTAGCTGTTAGAAATTAGACAAATGAGATCAGTAATACGTTCAGATTATATGGTGTCTTTATTCTAATGACACCATAGACCATTCAGAGCAGACCAGATATCTTAATAGAAATTTAACAAACACTGTACAAAATCAATATGTTGGGTTTAATGATATTTATTTATGAACATCAGCCCATTGTGGCTTGACAAGGAATGCAGTGGTAGATTAGGCTGCACAGAAAGCCACTAGACCCTTATCAATATGTCTGCCTGTTGATGTTAGTACAACAGAAGTAAAAATCTTAACAAAAAAATATTATTAAAAAATAAATATATATCCATCCAGGGTTTTAAAATGTGTGTGTGTGGGGGGGGGGGGCAAATAAGATAGATAAGGTATTATAGCCAAATAACGAGCGGAGCGAGCCAAAAAATCTTTTGGGTCCATAGGCAAGGAAAAGTGAAATGCACCCTTATTTAGCATGTTTAATGAGCATGCTGATTAAAGAAGCAGTCAGTACATCTACATCTATATCAGCACTGTAGGCTTAAGAGTTATTTTTTCGAGGCACATCATTATCTTCTCAACATTTAGGAGGTATTTACCAAACAAAGAACTACCCCAAGAGGTATAGGCAACCACAGGTCATATATTGACAGATTAAATTTGGTATTATCTCAAAGACAAAGAACAATGTTTAAATATACAATTATTAGATACTGTTCAATAAATGATAAGCTTTTTTAATAAAGAGTAATTTTCATTTGAAGGTCCTTTTATGGGGGCCGCCATCTTGGTGAAGAACAGTACTGCCTCCTCCCAGTTTGTGACGTCACTGTGCGGTATCGACTGTAGAGCTGATGCCCTATCTGTCCCCTTGTAAATAAATGTCCGTTTTTATGCCAAAATATTTTTTTAACCTCTTAAATAAAGATAGGCATGGTATAAAGTGTTTAAATTAATACTAATTTTACATTTTAGAGACATAAAAAGACATCAAAAAAGCATTAAAGTACGGTTTATGGGTTGGGTTCTGCAATATTATAAGATGAGTATAAAACTCATCTTTAGAACCAATCTCTGCTCAAAATGGTGATCCACCTAATCTACTTTCAGCAGTTATCAGTTATCCCAACCGTGAACTGCAGAAAATAAGGTCAGATCGGCTCATTCTGGGTTTACTCTGCTTCTGCCGTCACGATAAGCTGCAGTGCGTTATGAGGCGGAGGGATATTTCGGCGTCACTTAGTTTAGAGCCCAAACAATCGACTTCACTTTCAGAAACAAGCCCAAAAAAAACTGCAACCCACAACTCATGAAATATACAAGCGACTTTAGAAAAAATAAGACTAAAGTCGTATAAAATAAGTGGGCATCACAACAGTGAGCACCGGGGGTGATTCTAGGATCTGACCTTTAGGGGTGCTCAGCCCCCAGTATTGACTGTGATTCCTGGCATGAACAACAGGCTTTCCATTTTTAGTCCAGATGTAAGATTCTTAGAGTTGACTCATTTTTTAGCTAAAGCTCATCAAACAAGCTACAATATAGACCCATCCAAAGGCACTGACAACCAGAATCAAATGTATTCACTTGATAAAACCTTGTGCATTTGTAAAACCTGCATGATGGCAATAGTTAGACTAGCTATATTGATAAAAGTGAGGAATAATTTCCCTAAAGACAAAAAAACCTAACTTAGCTTTCTTGAAATGTAATTTTCTCTGGCTTAACAGAGCAAAACATGGTAGCCCACAAAAACTTTTTGCTCCACAGTGTTTGTATATATATATATATATATATATATATATATATATATATATATATATACACGATGGCAAATCCTCCCTCTTCACGATGGTAATCCAGAAAAACAGCCCATGGTGGATGATGAATCGGAAAGGTGAAAAAACTAAAGTTTTTTCCACTTGTACCCGATGTTTGTTACATCCAACTGCCACGCACGTGAGCATTGTTGCTTCAACAATAGCTTTCGTGAATTTCAATGGTGAAGTCCTCTCGAAATCCGAAATAATTGTTGTTTGTCGCAGCTGTGTCCAACAGCTCCTACAACTTCTAATGCGCGGCTAACTGCTGTCCGCTCTCCGCTTATCCACGTCACAGGATGTGATGTCAGGCGGCCATTACTGCCCATATTTGGGCACTATTGACCGCCCCCATACACAGTGATCCAGACGACAATTAATGTTTTTTTTTCTTACTGATTATCGCTAAATTCATTAAATAACCACAAACGTATTAGTTTTAGCTAATGATCCCCTGATTTTTCCTTGTTGACCGGACTTCCCCTTTAAAGTTACTAATATTGATTTCAGAGTAAAATGGTTTTCACATAACAATTATTGATAGTAAAAATAATATAACTTACTATGCTGGGAATCGGTGGGTTCTTGTAAAAATTCAGGTTATCCTAGGTCTTGGTTTAAATCTCGTCTTCTTTGTCTGAATAGTTTTAAAGGAAGTGACTATAGTGCATGAGTCAAGAGGTCATTAAGTGGACAGACTCATAAAAGTTGGATACCGAGAAAATGCCCACACATGTTACTTATTAACTAGGTCCCAGTAAACAGTACATAGTCATACAAAATGTAAACAATTTACGCATACTAAGAGTAATAAAGTTTAACCCATATTAAACAAAATAATAATATTGAATTTGACCATTAAAAAGATAATAAAATAACCAGTAGACTTCAAGTCATTAAAAAGTGAATTAAGAGAAAACAAATTAATTAATAATAAGAATTGAATTTGATGACAGTAACACTATCAATTAATTAGGTAGCCAAATACTTCTTGTTGATATTGATAGCTTTCTTATTGTTGTATTTTTCAAAATAATGTTAAAATGAAATTTTATCTCAAAAGTGGGGGGGCAAAACATACCTTTTGCCCTCCCTGTCCAATAAGTGCGGGGGCACTTGCCCCCCTTGCCCCCCCTATTCCTATGCCACTGCCATCCATCCATTTTCTGACCCGCGATCCCACATGGGGTCGCTATATATATATATATATGTATATATATAAATAAATAAAATATAAATAACATGCAAAAATATTTCAGCACATAACTTATATTTGTATATATATAGTATTTCATAATAGTGTATCCACTTACTGTAAAATTACCTGTGAAACGTTTGCACACAGCCAGAAAACTGCTTGTAGTTGCAACCAAATCTTCTGGGATTCTGTGAGAGTAGGGAGTAGCAAGATGGCGGCCAGTGACTTCATTTTTTCAGGCAAATCAGCAATCCAGTAAATAAATAGAGATCAGTGACGTCTATGCTCCAGACACTTTGAGAAAGCTTTCTGGATTGGAAGAATACAAGCAAACTACCTACCAACATTAGCTTTAGTTGAAAATGTATTTATTGTATCAAAGTTCTGCTTTAACTGTGGACGGAATCAATAATTATTTTCTTTGAAAAATTGAGATACCACAGTTAAGTTATGTTTTAACAGCCAGATTTCAAAAGGAAAAAACGTGAGAAACTTCTGCTGGTTTAGCAAATAGCGCCCCTTCACTTCCGGAGTGTGATGACGTCATTTCCATATATGGTATGGGTTTGTCGCGTGGTCTGTCCATAGACATCATATACGTAGACGCCCCATTGTATGCTGCCGGCCGCTAGACTGACGTGCCTACAGGGCGGCCATCTTGGGTCAGACCACAGATCAGACAGCTGCTGTCAAAATGAATAGGAGGCAGCTCAGATTTAATTTAAATCATATGTTCACAATGCTGGTGACCTTTCAGACAGATTACACATATTTATTCAGAACAAAAACAATTTAAACTGAAGTCTAACGGGATGATATATATACTCAGTTATATATTTTCTGTTACATATCAATATAATAAACAGAAATTATACACACATCTCTCTCTCTATCTATATATATATATATTCTACATATAATATATATATATATTCTACATATATTATAAATACATATAATATATATATATTCTACATATATTATATATATATATATATATATATATATAATACATATATTATATAAATATTATACATATAATATAAATATATGTATTATATATATATATATATATATATATATATATATATATATATATATATATATATATATATATATCCTCAGTCAGATCTTTTAGAAATCAGGGTGTTTAATGTACCATCCCTGCTACCATAAGCACATATTGTGTTTATGCCGGAAAAAACTGTAACTGTAAAGCATGAGGATTAACTATCATAAAATCTTACTTGTGGAAGGTAATTCCCTGGGATCTGGTTTGTAATGCCCTTTTATTTCCACACCCATAACCCGAGCAAAAGTCGGGCATCCTGGGACGGAGCACTGGAAGTTTGCTGACTGTCAATACAAAATCGAAATTATGTATTAAGTTAGACTATCAATCTTTTAATTCAATCAATTGGTCTCATGTAGCCCCTAAAGGGGTGACGTCTTCAGTCAGCTAATTTATCTGGAAATCGGTTGAGAATTCACCGGATTCAGAGCGTCTGAAAACATAAAGTACATTTTCCTGAACTGACTTGTATTCTGTCTGACTGCAGCTTGGTCTGACCTAAGATGGCCGCTCTGTCGGCACGCCTCTCAACCGAGAACGCGGCGTCTACGTATTCATGTCTGTGGGTCTGTCCCCGCCACTTTCTGCAAGTGTTCATGCCGCGCAGCCACGTTGATCCTCCGGGTTCTTTGTTGTTCTGCTGTGAGTCCAGAAGCTGAAAGAGAGCAGCAGCTGCTGCAGGTGATGAAGTCTGGAAAGAAGTCCAGCAGCTGGAGGCACAGCGGAGAAACTGGAGGGAAGCAGGAGCTCAAAGAGCGACAGGACGCAGCAGAGGAGACACCAATGATGGGGGATGTTTTCCAGCCCAGAGTTCTGCTGCACCGATTAGGTTTGGAGATTTCCTTCTTCATGCTAACTGTGAGGATGGAGCTAAAGTTTAGGAGCCGTTTTCAGCAGCTGATGGATTCCTCCTCTTCATTGTTGCAGAGTTTCCCCCAGAAAACTGGCTAAGCCTGCAGCTCTGCATAGGAGGTGCTAATGCTAGCTTAGCATGTAGCATAGAGGTGCTAATGCTAGCTTAGCACGTAGCATAGAGGTGCTAATGCTAGCTTAGCATGTAGCATAGAGGTGCTAATGCTAGCGTAGCATGTAGCATAGGAGGTGCTAATGCTAGCTTAGCCTGTAGTACCCTTAAGCATCAGGTTTTTGTCGGTCTGCCTGGAACATTTCCTCCAAACAAGGCCGTTTTGGTTATTTTTTTCTAGAAAGAGGATTGCGTATCTTCTTCTGTCTGTTTACTATGGAAGTCTAATGCTGCCATAATTCAGGATACATCCAGAATAAATGTCAATAAAATATATACTGGGCCAAAAAGTAGCTAAAATATACATTTGTGTTACATAAAACGCAACAAAATAGTTTAAAAATATTTATTCAGTAATTGACCAACAAAAGAGCTACAAATGGTACATTTCTCTTCAAAATTTAAGTTGTATTTCATTTCTTTCCTTTGATGCATGTTTTTTTTTTTTAAACCACCAATTTAAATCCGTTTATTTGAACTGTTTAATTTAACTTGTATGTTTATTTGAAGTGCAGTGTTTCTCCTACCGTTCTTTAAGTGGGAACTTCTCCCTGCCAACAAAATCGCTCCGCTCAATGGATATCAGGAGCATTACGGTACTGTCACTACCTTCAATATTAAAATGTTAAATTTATTTTGGCATAATGTTAGAAACATTATGCTACTCTGTCCTCCTGATAGATGGATAGAGCAGGGCAATCAAACTTTTTTTTACAGTAGCAGGCCACACACTATCAGGTAGGAGGGTGCACTTATGCTGGTGCCCGAGCCCTGCAGGGGAGAAATAAAAAAAAAAAAAAAGTTTCTCTGATGTATTTTAGAAGCTTTCAAGACAGGTGATTATTTAAAGAATAGAGTCAGAGTGAATGTTTTAAATTGAATAAAAGGCAAAAAAAGAAGTGAATGATCAATTCTTCAAAAACAACCTTTTTTTTTAAAAAAAATATTATTCTTAAAACATTATTTTTTCACATATGTTTTAACAAGGTAAGGTATTCTCCATTTACATAATATGAGTTGAATTTGAATTACTAGCACCACATAAAACAGACCAGATTAGATGAATATATGACAATTTACTAACTTCAATCAGAACACCAACAAAATGGGCAACACTGGACTGTCCTCTCTAGTTCTCCTTCCCTCCTGAGACCAGCGCATCGCGGCGCAGTAGCTGAGCTAGCCAGACAGGAAAGAGCAGGCGGTGTTGGTTTGTTAAAATAAATTACATTTTAGAGCTTCATGATATTTAATTAATTTCAAACTTGAATGGTGGTTATCCATCCATCCATTTTCTGACCTGCTTATTCCCTCTTGGGGTCATGGTGGTTGCTGGTGCCTATTTCAGGCATTCACTGGATGAGAGGTGGGTTCACCCTGGACAGGTCGCCAGTCTGTCGCAGGACAACACAGAGAAAAACAGGACAAACAACCATTCACACACACTCTGACAGCTAAGGAGAATTTAGAGAAGCCAATTAACCTAACAGTCATGTTTTTGGACTGTGGGAGGAAGCTGGAGTACCTGGAGAGAACCACGCATGCACAGGGAGAACATGCAGAAAGACCCAGGGTTGGATTTGAAGCTTCTTGCTGCAAGGCACCAGCGTAGGGCTGGACGATATAGAAAAAAAACATATTGATAAAAAAAAATCATACTGATGGATATCGATAATTATCAAAAAGATTTTAAACCTGGCTCTTATGATATTGTTAAATGACTTGCTTTTAATAAAGAACACACAAACACTAAATCTCAATTAAATCCTTATTTAACCAACATTTTTACTAATAACTGATTTTTGAAAGAAAACTCAACTTAAGAGACCTGGGTGATGTTATTAAATACTGACAAAGAATAAACTAAAGTGACGAGTAAAATGACCAAAATAAATAGAATAAATAGAATAGCCTATTTAGGTGGGAATAGTACACTAGTTACTCCTCAGGTTCCATTCTCTGTCTATATAGTCAATTGAGAGGCTGATGCAGGGCTGAGGTCAAAGGTTGTGGCGTGGGAAGACACAGACTGCAGCTCATTTTGCACTGATTCCCTGCACTAGTATCACAATTTAGGGAGCGCTGTTAGAGAAAAACTTGAAGCCCAGAACTTTATATCACGGATCAAGAGTGGTAGGTAGTTGTCTGAAGCCAGGTTTTTCAACTGCAGAGAACAGCAGCATATCCATCACTATGAAGCACGTTACTGCATGCCTGATGTCCTTATGCTGCTTGGACGCTTTGTTATCTTATCACAGAGAAGGAGCCCAGTTTAGCTGCTGTACCTGCTTTGTTTTGGAGGAAGTTCCAGAAAATTCCTACGGAGACGCGGTGCTGCGCATGGCTGACAGCTCGCTCTGCTGCGGGTGTGAGAGGCTTATGTGATGAAACAAGTTGGTTGCGTTACCAGACTTTAGGCCCGTTTACACTACACTTTTTTAACCGAGCCGAGACCAGTCCGAGCTCGGTAACCGAGATAACTCTTGTGTGTAAACGGTCAGCAGACTGAACCAGACCGCGCTAACGATAACCGGACCGCGCTAACTGCAGACCAGTTCGTCAGCAGGTCTCGGACTGTTTTTTTTTTTATCCCGGTTACCTGAGAACGAGGAGCGCATGAGCAGACCGCGTCATCCCAGGCTGCTGCACGTCCCGATTCACACACTTCATTCCAGTAGTAGGCGGTAATGCTCTTCCGGTAGTAGCTTGCCAACCACCGTAAAACAGAAGGAGAGGAAGAAGAAGAAGAACAACAACAACTGTAAACAACCGAAATCCTCTCCACGCTACATTTTACCAAAATCATCTCCACGCTACATTTTAAAGATGGCTTCAAAAGAGCGTGGTGCGACCTGGGATGACGCCGAGACTGCAGCTGTTATTACAGTTTGGGCGGAGGACGCTATCCAGGCGATGTTGGAGGGTGCTAAGCACAATCACAAAGTTTTCCAAAAGATTTCGGACGAAATGAAGGTGAGGGGATACGACCGAGACCCAAAACGGTGTCGGGAGAAGATAAAAAAAACTCAGGATACAGTACAAGAAGGTTATTGATCATAACAACAAGTCAGGGAGAGGAAGAAAATCGTGGAGATTCTATGATGCCATGGATGAAGTGTTGGGCCACCGTGCATCGTCGCGGCCTCCAGTGCTTTTAGAGAGCTCTACGCTGAATACCGCAGCAACGAGTAAGTCCCCGAAAGTCATTCATTTTTGATTGTGATGATCAAAAATGACTAAACTCTGTACCTTTTTATTTTTTCCATTAATTTCTTTCATTTTCATTGTTAGAGGACGATGATGCAACATCTGACCACGAGGAGCAGCCTGAGAACCTGAGCAGCACACAGGATGGTAAGTGGGCTCTACACCATTTCCACATGTATGCTTCTACAACTTTTTTTTATAGTATCAGTAGTAAAATGGCAAAATCTGCTGCCATTACGAAATGTGTCAAAATTAATCTTTATATTATTTTTATGTAGATAATTTAAACATTTATGTTTAATCTTATAATGCAGCATTAAATGAAGTAGCTCTACTTGTAAATTGATTAAATTAAAAGAGTGATCATGTATTTCAAATTATTTATCAATTGTTTTTGCTTTTTTGTTACAGAGATGGATGATGAACTGAATGGGTCAATAGCTAGTTTTATTTCTGAGGAGCCAGGAGGAAGTCGTGTTGCTGAATTTCCTGTTGATGAGACTCCTGCTGCTGAGGCTCATAAAGTTAAGACCAGGAGGAAGAGCAAATTAGTAAAAGCCCTAGATAGCACTATAGAGGCTTTCGTAAATGCTCAGAGACATTCTGATGAACGCTGGTTGGCAGCATTTAAAGAACAGCAGGAGTCGGTCCAACGCCACCAACAACAGCAGCAGCAAGAACAGCACCTAAACCTGATACGCGAAGTAGAAATAAATCGACTTCAAGTAAGAATGCATTTCTTTTATAACTCAACAATTGTAATATATGTATATTGGACATGGTCGTAAATTAATATGCTTTTTATTTTAACAGGCTGAAGAGAGATTGAGAAAACAGGAACAGGAACACGAGATGCGGCTGATGCAGATGATGGTCCAGCGGCTGCCACAGCAACCAGCACAACTACAGGCCCTGAACCCTCCATCGCCTTCTACTTCTTTCCCAAACTTTTCAAACTATGGACCATATCAGTAATTGTGCAATATATAAGTCAAGTTTTAGAAATTTACAATACATATAATTCTGAATACAAAAATTGTTTGTTTTCTTTATTAAGTTTTTCAAACTACACACCACACCAGTAATTTCCAAAACATGTCTGAACCTATACTGTAATAAACTATGTACAAAACATGGAATACTTCAGTCAAGGTAAGGCTAATTTTGATTAGCAAAGTAACGACACAGAGCATTTCTTATATCGTGGGCATTGTCAATATCAGGATAATTTTCTCCATCAACCACATTGTTACTAGGTGGCTGATTTGCCTCATTGGCCCACTGATCAAGGAAATCCTCTCCTTGGGTTTCACAGATATTATGTAGGGTACAGCAGGCAGCAATGACATTCAGAACATTTGATGTGTTGTTGTCGATTCGCTTCAATAGCCTTCTCCATCTCCCTTTTAGGCGCCCAAAGGCGTTCTCTACCACCATCCTGCTACGGCTATGGATGAAGTTAATATTTTTTTGGGCTTCTGTTGTCCCTGCATTTTCTGGATAAGGCTTCATCAGCCAGGGTAGGAGAGGGTATGCTGGATCGCCAAGTATAACGGGAGGTACCATCACACCATCGATTACTGTTTGAAGATGGGGGAACACACCATTTTCCCAAAGCTGGTAGAGCTGGGAGTTAACTAAAACATGGGCATCATGAGTGCTTCCTGGCCATCCAACACAGATATCTCTAAACATATACCTGTCATCTACCAGTGCTTGCATATTAATGCTATACCAGCCCTTTCTATTAAAATAATCTACTCTGCTCTCATTCGGTGCGACAATGGGTATGTGTGAGCCATCAATAGCACCTATGCAAATAGGGTATCCCCATTTTTCTTTAAATGACTCCATAATATTTGTAGCCTCTATATCAGTGGGTAGCTTCACAAATTGTGGTGTCAGATGATAACATATTGCCTCACAAACATCCTTGACAAAGATGCACAGTGAGGCTCTGGATATACCAAAAAGGTGAGCAATGGTGCGATAGTCTGATGTGGTTCCCAGAAACCACAAGACAGCACCAACTTTCTGCTCCACAGGAATAGGCCGTCGCATCCTGGTTTCTGCCTTGGAGATGTAAGGCCTGAGCGACTCACAAAGCCATTGGAAGGTTCTGTAGCTCATTCTATATAAAAAAATAATTAATCACAATATTAGTGTTAGTTATTATACATAGTTTTTTGTGCATTTCTCACCTTATTAATTCGGTAATCAATCAAAACAAATAATAGTGTCAAAACAATAGCCTATCATATAAAAATGGGAGAAAATCAGCTATTTTTTCCTTAATTAGTACCTGAAGTTTTCGATCCATTGCTGAGGGTTGAACATCTCTCTCACAATATACAGCCACCAGTGTTCGCTCCGCTCTCGCGTCCAAACAGTTCTGTAAGCACAACAAAAATAAGGGAGACTTAAATAAAACCGGATAATATATAATAAAACGTGATCAGCTGGTGGGTGGAAGCAACAGTAGATAAGCCTCCGTAAAGATGAAATTTCAGACAGTCCTAAAAATACTAGCTTCTTACCGTGCCACACGATTTCCGGAGATGATTCTGGTTAGCAGCGTGATAAACCTCAGCGTCTGTTGTTGTTTCCGACGTCTGTAAACCCGGAGTAGACGTTCGTTCGTCTCATCATCAACTCCCCAAAATCCGACTCTCTCAAATAGGTTCACCGGTGGTTGCCTTCTTCGCCTGACTCTCCGCAAACGCCGAAATATGACAAGAATACTCCAGCATAACAACCTGAAAGTTATGGGTGCCGCCATTTTGATTTGCTCGGTCCCGCCTTCAATCCCAGAGAGCGGTAGTACCGCAGATCGCCACTAGGAGGCGAGGAGCATCAAGGAACCGAGATAACTGAGATAACTCTTGTGTGTAAACGGTCGTCAGAAACGAGGCTCGGCCTGGTTAACTGGACCAAGCTCGGACCGGTCTCGGCATGGCTCGGTTTTTAGGTGTAGTGTAAATGGGCCTTTTGTTTTTACCGGTTCCTTGAGAAACAAGCGAGTATAACTCAGCCATTCCTCCTCTCAAGGCAGCCTGTGCATCAGCTGGGGGAGGAGGGAGGGTGAAGGCTGTTTTTCTTGATGGTGTGCTCTGATTGGAGAATATGAATTGCGTAGAAAGACAATCTAAATGGAAAGACAACTCCTTTGTGATCTGACTGTTTCTGAGCAAAGCAACAAAGCTGATAGCTCCTGAGCAGGTCCTCTGGATTCAGCTTTGACATTAACACGGCCTCATCAGGACACAACAGACCATATTATACCTCCAAGACCCCAGAAAATGAGAGTTGTTGTCATGACCCTGTAAGACATGTAAAACAAGCTTATTAAATCATGTTAGCTGTTGATTGTAGTGCCGCTGTTCTCACTGTTAACTTTGAACATGACTGAGAGTCTCAAGATAGCAAATCAGTTTAGCACTTTTTGTATGATGTATACTGGCTGGAAATTTGTTTTAAATATTTTGCCCAAAACTTCCACACAATAATTCAAATATGGTACAATAAGAAAATTAAATAAAATAACCAGATATTTGTTGTCCAGAACAAATCATATTCTCCTCAAACAGCAACACTTTTGACTAGTCTTGATTTTACTTGGCTGATGAGGTTTCAAGATAAATTCATCATCCAATAAAACACCCAGAAATTTGATCTCATGGACTCATTCTAAATCAACACTGTCAATAATTTTTATTGCATTGTTTTCTAATTTATTGCAGTTTCAAAATATCATGTTTTACTAAATTTTAATGATAATTAGATTTTTTAACCAGTTTCCATAGTGACCACTTTGTGAGTTGGTGGATTGTTTTTTCTCCAATATAGAAGATGCTAGCATCATCTAAAAATATTTATTTTAGAAAGTTTGGGGCCTGCATAGACCACTGCGGGACCCCATAATTTATTCAATTCAATTCAATTTTATTTATATAGCGCCAAATCATGAAACATGTCATCTCAAGGCACTTTACAAAATCAAGTTCAATCATATTATACAGATTGGGTCAGATTATACAGATTGGTCAAAAATGTCCTATATACGGAAACCAGTTGATTGCTTCATAGTCCCGACAAGCAGCATTCACTCCTGGGGAACCGTAGAGCCACAGGGAGAGTCGTCTGCATTGTACATGGCTTTGCTGCAATCCCTCATACTGAGCAAGCATGAAGCGACAGTGGGAAGAAAAACCACCCATTAACGGGAAGGAAAAACCTCCGGCAGAACCGGGCTCAGTATGAACGGTCATCTGCCTCGACCGACTGGGGTTACAGAAGACAGAACAGAGACACAACAAGAGAGACAGAAAAGCACAGAAGCACACATTGATCTAGTAATCTGTTCTACATTAGATGGTAGTAGCGGGTGAGCCGTCATCTCTGGATGATGTCACAGTTAACAGAACGCCAGACCAGGTGTACCTACTATGAAGAAAAAGAGAGAGAGCAAAAAGTTAAAAGCTGAAATGACGACAGTCATTTCAATGTAATACAATGCAAAACTGGAGAACAGTAGACTGAAGAACAGTAGAAATCAGTAGAGTGAGAAAATTAGACCCTGATGTCCTCCAGCAGCCTAGGCCTATCACAGCACAACTATAGAGATAGCTCAGGGTAACATGAGCCACTCTAACTATAAGCTTTGTCAAAAAGGAAAGTTTTAACATTAGTCTTAAAAATAGATAGGGTGTCTGCCTCACGGACCAAAACTGGGAGTTGGTTCCACAGGAGAGGAGCCTGATAGCTAAAGGATCTGCCTCCCATTCTACTTTTAGAGACTCTAGGAACCACCAGCAGACCTGCAGTCTGAGAGCGAAGTGCTCTGTTAGGAACATACGGGGTAATCAGAGCTCTGATATATGATGGAGCTTGATTATTAAGGGCTTTATACGTTAGAAGGAGAATTTTAAATTCTATTCTTGATTTAACAGGAAGCCAATGAAGGGAAGCTAAAATTGGAGAAATATGATCCCTCTTGTTGATTTTCATCAGAACTCTTGCTGCAGCATTTTGGATCAGCTGAAGACTTCGAACTGCATTTTGTGGACTTCCTGATAGTAAAGAATTACAATAGTCCAGCCTTGAAGTAACAAATGCATGGACTAGTTTTTCAGCATCACTCCTGGACAGAATGTTTCTAATTTTGGCGATATTCCGGAGGTGAAAAAAGGAAACTCTGGAAACCTGTTTAATATGGGATTTAAATGACATGTCTTGGTCGAAAACAACACCAAGATTTTTAACTTTATTACCAGAGGCCAAGTTAATGCCATCCAGATTAAGTGATTGATTAAGAACTTTATTTTTTGAAGACTCTGGCCCAAAGATTACAACTTCTGTCTTGTCAGAATTTAAATGCAGGAAATTTAAAGTCATCCAGCTTTTGATGTCATCAAGACATGACTGCAGTCGAAGTAACTGATTGGATTTATCAGGATTTATGGATAAATATAGCTGAGTGTCATCAGCATAACAGTGGAAATTAATCCCATGCTGTCTGATAATTTTGCCAATCGGAAGCATATATATAGTAAATAGAATTGGTCCAAGGACTGAACCCTGTGGACCAATTATGTTTAATAACTCTGATTTGTGATTACCTATTTCTAAATGCTACCCCATATATCCATACCGTTTCAGTTTTTTAGTAAAATGTCATGATTGGTGGAATGAGATGCACCAGTTGATGATTTAATTTTATCCATTCTATTGTTTCTTCTGTTAAATGCATCAATGCCATCGATGATCTGTATAATAATATTATTACTTCAAATGTGATTAGCAACATATTTGAACAAAGGAATAACCTTTGCAATTTTACAAATAAGTTACAGATGTAGGTCAGCATGTCTGCAATATCATCAATTATCTTAATAAATGTGAAGTTAATTCCATTCCCGTACATTGATATATTTTATTCTTACATCTATTGACTAAATATATTTCTTGTTATAGTTTTACAGAATGTCGTCATCCTGTAGGTTCAAGTAATTTATTTGTTCTACTACCTGTGCAGAACAAATGAACATTAAAAGGCAATGGCAAGACATAAGAAACAGTTAAAACTCAACTCGAAGAAAAAGTAGAATTTAAATCCAAGAATTAAATCTAACTTAATTACTTAAATATATCTTTATTAAAATGTGCCTCAGTTAAGACTGAGATCGATATCCTTTCTAATTTGCATAATGTTTCAATGCTTACTGCAGATGGTGCTCAGAAGTCGATTGTTAAAGAAGATTCTTTGGCCAAAAAACCTCTTGCCGACCTGCATGAGCCAAGTCCCCCTCACATAATAAAGGAACAGAAGGGAGTCTACATCAGTCTGCGAGGAGAGGAGCTCCATGGGAAGGTGATTAATGCCATCAGGTTTCCAGTTGCTGCTCCAATAAAGACTCTGGATGAACAGTCTCTGCTGCTCTCACAGCTTTATCCAGACCAAATTAAAGGCAGAGAGCTTACAGGGGAGAAAGATGAAGAATCCGTCAAGATACAAGATCATGGAGACGCTTCCATTTCTTTAGAGTCTGAAGACACTGAGAAGGATGAAGAGGACAGTGATGTGGAGCACCCTCTCTCTGGGCTGAAAGACTTGTCAGACTCTGGATATAAGAAATGTTCTACAGAGAAGAAAAATGTGGACTCACGAAGGAAAGTCCAGACAGGAGTGAAGCTTAACTGCAAAGACTGTGGTAAAACATTTATTGGAAAATACGCTTTAAACCAACACATAAGAATCCACACCAGAGAGAAGCCTTTCTGTTGTGATCTATGTGGAAAATGTTTTAGCCAGAAAGAACATTTAAAAATACACACAAGAATCCACACAGGACAGAAGCCTTTCTGTTGTGATCTATGTGGAAAAAGTTTTAGCCAAAAAGCAAATTTAAAAATACACACAAGAATCCACACAGGACAAAAGCCTTTCTGTTGTGATCTATGTGGAAAAAGTTTTGGCCAAAAATGGTATTTAAAAATACACATGAGAATCCATACAGGAGAGAAGCCTTTCGGTTGTGATTTATGTGAACAAACATTTATTGACAGCAGAGCTTTGAAGACCCACGTGAGAATCCATACAGGAAAGAAGCCTTTTTGTTGTAATGTATGTGGTAAAAGTTTTATCTGTAAATCAAATGTAAATAGACACATGAGAATCCATGCAGGACAGAATCCTTTCGGTTGTGATTTATGTGGACAAAGATTTATTCACAGCAGAGCTTTGAAGACCCACATGAAAATCCATACAGGAAAGAAGCCTTTTTGTTGTGATCTATGTGGAAAAAGTTTTAGCCAAAAAGCAAATTTAAAAATACACACAAGAAGCCACACCGGAGAGAAGCCTTTCTGTTGTGATCTTTGTGGAAAAAGTTTTAGCCATACACCAAGTTTAAATAGACACATGAGAATCCATACAGGAGAGAAGCCTTTCGGTTGCGATTTATGTGGACAAACATTTATTGACAGCAGAGCTTTGAAGGCCCACGTGACAGTCCATACAAGAAAGAAGCCTTTTTGCTGTAATGTATGTAGTAAAAGTTTTGTCTATAAATCAAATTTAAATACACACATGAGAATCCATACAGGACAGAAACCTTTTTGGTGTGATATATGTGGTAAAAGTTTTAGCCAAAAAGCACATTTAAACATACACACAAGAATCCATACAGAACAGAAGCTTTTCGGTTGTGATCTATGTGGAAAAAGATTTAGCCGAAAAGAACATTTAAAAATACACACGAGAATCCATACCGGACAGAAGCCTTTCAGTTGTGATCTATGTGGAAAAAGTTTTAGCAAAAAAGGGTATTTAAAAATACACACGAGAATCCATACAGGACAGAAGCCTTTCTGTTGTGATTTATGTGGACAAAGATTTACCCAAATATCACATTTAAATAGACACATGAGAATCCATACAAGAGAGAAAATATAAATACTAACTCAAACAGAGCTATAGTTTGCTGACAGATGTTTGTGTGTTGTCATCAAATGCACAAGCATTCACTTGGTACTTTCAGCATTTCTCTTGTAGCTAATTTATAGATTTGTGTTAAAACATTTCAAGTTTTTTTATTATATATTTTGTTCAGACTGAGTTGTAGCACATCTGTGTTGTTAGTCTATGCACACTGCTGTAACCACTAGACTCATCAAGCTAATGTAAACAAAGGCCACAGGTTGTGCCCCGAGACGTCATATCCGGTCCATCTTTCACAACAGCGACCTCTAGCTTCCTAAGTTACCCATTTGAGTCAAATTTTTCCAGGAGAAATAATAACATTAATAAATCAAGTGACTCATTTATTATCAAGTGACAAATTTATTATGTCACTTGATAATTTTCAACCATTTTATTTGTCTTTTTGTTTCTATTATGTGTACATAGTTCTTTAGCTTCTTTTTATCTTAATTTTGCTAATTATTTTTAGCTGAGTTCCACTAGCCTAGCAGAGAGGATTTGTTGGTTGAAACAGTGTTAATTCAGATTAACAGCATTCTATAGTGATGTTCTCTGGATGTTAATTTATACCTTTAAAAAAAATTCTTTCTCTTTTATTCCATATGTGTACAGAATTTGTTGTTAAAAGAATGCCAATGCTGAAATCTTCCTTTCAACTATTGTTCTTATATCAGCCTTTTATCTACCATAAAAAAAAACACTTGAGTTACATTGGTAATGGCATGATATCAAAATGCTAACGGAAGCTATGTCGGTCAGCTCCATGTATTAAAAACACAATGTAACCGCCTCAACACAAAACTTTCCCTGTTTGTTTCACTGCCAAATCTGCCAAAAGCCTTTACTTAATTAATTGAACCCATAATTGCAGATAAATGCTGAGACTATGATCTTGTGTGATGAGGCTGACTCCTGAAGCTTTCATGATTTTTATTTTATGTTCTTATGTTACTATTTTGTTTACAAATGTAATTTAATTTGTGTGATCATTCCTTAATCAAAGGGCAAAATGTAATGGAAAATTTTTTGTGCTTCTAAATTTAAATCTTGTGCAAAACATGTTGTCACCTTCTAACAGAATGGCATAAATAGTCTATATCCAGTGTTTGCAGAGATTTAAGGTTAATCAGAGTTCAGTATATCAATATGTGCTTAGATGTTCATGAAGTATTCTTAAAGCTGTATTATTTTATGGGTGAAAGTGAGGAGATGATGGAAATTTAGAGTGGATGAGGAGAGCCGTTTCTTCCCTGGGTTGTTGGAGGGGTTAAAGGTCAGGAGCCAAGATGAAGCTGTTATACGTCACATGAGGCTCTTTGTTAGTTTCTCCATGACAGGCTCCTCCTGTTTGTGTACATCTGTTCCCTATAAAGACAGGGTTTGTCTTACTAGATATGCATTTGGCGAAGAATGTACCTTGAATGCTGTTTACCTTGAATGCTGTTTGCCTTCAATAAAGACCAGTCCATGTATTGAAAGAGTATCTTGCTTCTTGATAATCATTTTTTCAATGACAAATTTTTTTCAAACCTAAATAGAGGAGTAAAATTATCTCCTTGTGCAGACAACAAGGCTACATGGATGAGAGGAAAACCTTGTAGAAAATATAACGGAATTAAGTAGAACACTGGTTATATGGATGGGGTTTCATACTCCGCAACCAAGTCTTGTTTAACCTACAAATAAGAGACTATTTTTGGGAAAATAACATTATATGGATAACCGTTAGAAATGGTAACAGACTTTGAATAACTGGGGTTATGGTTAGATAGTTCATACACGTGGAAAACTCAAATATTTAGAAACTAAATGTAAACATGTCAAGATTTCTGAAAGTTGTGGCGGTAATCAGATGGAGGAAGATTAGCATGCACTGTTAAATATATTCAGGGCTCTGAGATTATCATTAGATTATGGTATACATTCTTTCCCCTGTTTGTTTTTTTGTTTTGAACATGTGGAGCAATTTGAATTGTCTTATTATTGAAATGTGCTTTCTAAATAAACCTGCCTTGACCCTCCAATCAAACCAGATAAGGGTCGAACGGCACATTGCAGGGTGGGTGGGATCAATGGAGATACATTGGACTCATGCTGCATAAATTGAGTCTAGATCAGGGGTTAAAGTTCTCGGTCGCTGCAACGGATTTCCGTCATTTGCAAAACGAGCGCAAAAAGTTCCGTCTACATTTTTTTCACTTAAGATTTTAAACAGAAGCTACGCTTAACCAATGAAACCTGGCAAAGCCGGAGCATTAGCCAATCAGGAGGAGAGTAGGGTGGGTCTTTGTTGAACTGACATCTGCCAGTCTGAGGTTTATCGGCGTTCAATCATTTTAACTTTTGGCAGAGGGTCTCAAACTGGCCACAGATGCATGAATGGAAGTTGTGGTGGTCAAAGGTTTTCTTTGGATTTAAGCGAACCAGCAGGTCATAAAGTTCAGCGGATTGAACATCTGACAACAACTTTCCTCGGTAAGCGTGTCTGTCTGCTCCTGCAGTTAATGAGTTATTTCCACCTGTGACCATGTCACCTGACAGCGTTTATTCCCTCCCTTCCAGTAATTTATCGGATAATCCATGTCAAGAAATTTTAAAACCAAGTTGGAAAAAAGAAATTAAATTCTTTTGGATGGTCAGCAGATAATACTATAAAAGATCTTGAATTATCTCAAATAAATGTCAGTAAAACAGTTATTAGATCATTAATTCATCCATCTCTGTTGCCTGATATTGATACGGATCTAACTTTTCAGTTTAAACTGAAAAACAAGGAGAATATTTCAGATCCAAGTATGGTTCAGCAATATTTAGATAAAAAATATGTTGTATATGTTAAAATTTTTACATATGCTTCAAAAGATTACAATAATAGGAATGGTGTTTTGTTTGTAGTTCCAGAATTAAATTTTTAATCGGGTAGAAGAATCAGTGATGGGATTTCAGTTTACACAGGAGAAATGTTTGGTATCATGTTGGCCTTAGAATGGATTGAAGACATCAGACCATTAAGAAGTTTAGCTTGCTCTGATTCTAGTTCAGCGTTATATTCATTTAAGCACAATCATTCAGACAGCAAACCTGATCTATTATTAGAAATTCAACAATTATTGTACAGAATACAAGCAATGGGATTGATAGTTTCTTTTACATGGATTCCTTCTCATATAGGAATAAAAGGGAATGAGATGGCAGATAGATATGCAAAACAAGCAAGTAAACATAGTATAACTGATATTATTCCATTTAGTAAAGGTGAAATAAAATCAGTAATTAAGAAAATGATTAGAGAAAGATGGCAGAAACAGTGGTAAGAAGAACTGGAAGAAGGTTTATAATATTCAAAGAAAAGTAGGATTAATGATAAAAACATCAAGGAATAGAAAGGAGAATATAGTAATATCAAGGTTACGCTTTGGCCTTGCAGGTTTAAATAGCAGGTTATTTAAAATAGGGAAACATGCTACAGGGAAGTGTGATTTTAGCACTAAATATGTTATTGAGAAATTAATTGCTAAATAGATTACAAACCAGTAAATTAAAGCTAAACAAAAAAGACCTTTTAGACATGGACTCTAAATCAGAGGGTTATTCTTTATTATTGAGATTTCTTAAAGGCTAATTTTATTTAGATTTAATATAGATTAAGGAAACTACATAAAAAAAACTGCAGCTACAACATGGACTGGAGTCCAGCACTCAATAGATGAGAGGCAGGGATCCAGAGTCCACCCTGGACAGGTCTCCAGTCACAGGGCTAAAATAGAACAGTTTTATTAAACTTCAAAAACTGATTATTGTGATGTGTGATCTGTGTTAAATTAAAATTTATGACGTCATCATACCTTAAGGCTCTGGATGTTGTGGGGCTGTGTTGGTTAACGCGGCTCTGCAACATTGCGTGGACATCGGGGGCAGTTCCCCTGGATTGGCAGACTGGGGTGGTGGTCCCCCTATTTAAAAAGGGGGACCGGAAGGTGTGTTCCAACTACAGGGGAATCACACTCTTAAGCCTCCCTGGTAAGGTCTATTCAGGGGTTCTGGAAAGGAGGGTCCGTCGGATAGTCGAATCTCGGATTCAGGAAGAGCAGTGTGGTTTTCGTCCTGGCCGTGGAACACTGGACCAGCTCTATACCCTCAGCAGGATTCTTGAGGGGGCATGGGAGTTTGCCCAACCAGTCTACATGTGTTTTGTGGATCTGGAGAAGGCATTCGACCGTGTCCCCCGAGGGATCCTGTGGGGGGTACTCCGGGAGTATGGAGTACCGGGCCCTTTAATAAGGGCTGTCAGGTCTCCGTACGACCGGTGTCAGAGTCTGGTCCGCATTGCCGGCAGTAAGTCGGACTCGTTTCCGGTGAGAGTTGGACTCCGCCAAGGTTGCCCTTTGTCACCGATTCTGTTCATAACTTTTATGGACAGAATTTCTAGGCGCAGCCAAGGTGTTGAGGGGATCCGTTTTGGTGGCCTTAGGATTGCGTCTCTGCTATTCGCGGATGACGTGGTCCTATTGGCTTCATCGGGGCGTGATCTACAGCTCTTACTGGAGCGGTTCGCAGCCGAGTGCGAAGCGGCCGGGATGAAAATCAGTGCCTCCAAATCCGAGACCATGGTCTTGAACCGGAAAAGGGTAGAGTGCCTTCTCCGGGTTGGGGAGGATGTGCTGCCCCTAGTGGAGGAGTTCAAGTATCTTGGGGTCTTGTTCACGAATGAGGGGAGGATGGAGCGGGAGATCGACAGGCGGATTGGTGCAGCGTCTGCTGTGAAGCGGGCGCTGTACCGATCCGTTGTGGTGAATAGAGAGCTGAGCCAAAAGACCCTGGATAAGCACATCATAGTGTTGGTTATGTGTCCTGCATTGTCCATGGTTGTGGTTGGCCTTGTATGATCATAGGATTGGTTTATATTGAATGTGACAGGGAGCCAGTGGAGTTAATGTTCAGGTGTGAAGTAGATGATGTAATGATGAAGCTGCTGTCTGTTGTACTAGTTGAAGTTTATGGAGGTTTTCTGGGAGACAGGGAGGGAAGGGAGCTGAAACTGTAAAGTCGAGAGGTGAGTGGACAGTGGACCAGTTTGGCAAAAGTCTGAAGGAAGAGCTTGATGCTGCAGAGATGAAAGTTAACCAGGTGATGTTCTGGATGTGGAAAGTGAAGGAGAGGATGGAGAGGCTGTCCAGGATGACACCAATGCGCTGAAGTTGAAAGGAAGGACAGACACAGGAATTGTCAATGGATATTTTAAAACTACCTGATTTGGTTAAAGTTGACTTTGCACAATAAGTAAGCGAGGTCACTAATGTGGCCTGACGTCTACGGCCCTGAGAATATATGAGCTGACCTGAAAATATTTTCAGTCGAACTGATTATTTTTGCTTTAACCCCTGGTCTAGATCCTCCAGACGGCATCCCATAATTCTCTAAGCTGTTCTCACCACCGGTGCTAAATCCTTCCTGATGGAATTATTTTTACTATTCTATATATATTACTTTATTTACTATGTTCATTGCTTTTATCACATATTTACTCGTTATTTCGTTATCATTATTATTAGAAAGGTTTTAAGGTTTGAGTTTATTCATATATTAAAGTTTTTTTTCAGATGACTAATATCTCTCATGTATTGTTTATTAGGCCCGAGCAGCTAAGCGCTGCGAAGGCCTATTGTATCTGTAGTGTTAATTAGGCCCGAGCAGCTAAGCGCTGCGAAGGCCTATTGTATCTGTAGTGTTAATTATTATTATTATTATTAGGCCCGAGCAGCTAAGCGCTGCGAAGGCCTATTGTATCTGTAGTGTTAATTATTATTATTATTATTATTATTATTATTAGGCCCGAGCAGCTAAGCGCTGCGAAGGCCTATTGTATCTGTAGTGTTAATTCTTATTATTCTGCCCCCCTAAAGAGGGGCCTTTTTGGGGGCTTTCTCATTTTCAAAAACTCACCAAACTTTGCAGATGCATGGTGACTGTTTAAAAATTTTGTATTTTAAGGTCGTCACAAAAATCTAAAGAAAAATGCCTCAACGGCGCCACCTAGAAATTTTCAAAGGACCCTTTGCTATTCACTTACTTCGTCGTAGAGACATGAAATTTGGTACAGTTGTAGAGCTCACCAAGACGCTCAGAATTTACAATTAATGTCATAGTGTAAATATCACAGGAAGTTGGCCATTTTAGATTGAATGTCTGATTTTGACCCCATTTTTGACGTTTATAGCATTGGTATTTGATGGATCTCCTCCTAGAGATTTTTAGCGAGCGGCTTGAAACTCAGGCAGTCTGATCATAAGGCATGGCCAATTAAAAGTTATCAAAACGGTGAGTTTTTGAGCTTGTTGAAGGGGCATTAGCAGGGGTCAAAGTTCACCTACTCGCCACAAAAAATAAAACTGTTATATCTCCTACACAGAAACACACAGAGGCATCAAACTTTCAGTAATTGATCACCATCAGGTCTCCTATAATATCCAATGGTCAAATGATGACATTGCTTAGGCCACGCCCCCTGACAACAGGAAGTGTCATGTTTTGTTGTAAGCGGTCGCTATGTTACCCCTCTGAGCTAATCAACATGAAACTGTGTCCACAGACAGAACACATGTTGGTATGTTGTGGATTTCAGGCTCAACTGGATTGGATGGAGCAGGGGGGCGTGGCGGCGTGGCATATTCACCTCAAACGCTGCTGTCATACGTTTGGCTCTGAATTCCACAGTTTTGGGCCGAGCTGCTTAAAACTCATTTGGATGCATCCTTATCCACCCCCCAACAGGAATCCTTAACAAACTTTAGTGAGCAGGACTTAGTTTCTCTATAGCGCCACCAAGCAAATTTCAAAGGACCCTTTGGTATTCACTTACTTCATCGTAGAGTAATGAAATTTTGTACAGTTGTAGATCTCAGCAAGACGCTCAGAATTTACAATTAATGTCATAGTGCAAGTATCACAGGAAGTAAGCCATTTTAGATTGAAATCTGAATTTTGATACCAAGTTGACATGTAAAGCATATGTATTTGATCATACTTGTCCAGCAGGGGGCAGCAAGAGACCACAAATAAACCCCAAAGGAATTTCTCTTGGTAAGTAAGTGATCTTAACTCTTTGGTTTCCTTATATATTTAAGTTGAACAGATATACAAATCCTGCTTGAAAACTGACAAACTTACTCTTGTTCAATACATTTCAGTTTTTATTTATATAACGCCAAATCATAAAACATGTCATCAGGGGTGGACTGGGACAAAAAAATGGCCCTGGCATTTTGGATTAGACTGGCCCACCACATTTTTTTGTGTACTGAATGTGTATACCAACTTTGCAATACCAACTGTGTAATACCTTGAGGCCAGGTTAATGGAAATTAGTGAGAGTGGACACTTAAAATACTTCCAAAATCTTAATTTATTAACACTGTAAAATGTAAACTCCACCACAGCACAGCAACAATTCTTAGATCAGAGAGAGAGAGAGAAAGAGAGGTGTCACGGTCAATCACACATATTATCACGTTACATCATTATAAGAAGTTATTGTAAGTTGCTCATCAGATCTATTCAGTCTTCCAGATACTGTAGGGTAACATTGGACTAATGTGCACTCACTGTGTAAAAAAGGATGCCAATGACAAAATGAACCAGAGAAATGCCTCACTTGTCATCATGGAAAGAAAGAACATATATAATAACATAATATAAATTTTGATTTACTCAGTCATTTGTAATAAGTATTTTATTTATCTAATTTGCTAATTTTTGATCATATTTTCTTTAAAATCGCAGACTTTTTGCTATTTTTCATGTAAATCCTTGGTGGCGCTTCATAGCAAAGCCGGTGAGGCCGCAGCAAGCTTGGCCTCCCCTGGGATTGCGCAATCCCATGTTAACTGCGCTGACTTCCATTCTGTGAATGCATCTTCCTGTCTCTAGATCATAAATTCAATTGTTCAAACAGTTATGAACTGATTTTCCACAATTTAATATATGTGGATTACGAATTGTGTTTTGGTCATCAAACTGTGTGCAGAGAACATGTTTTTGTGGTGCTGGCCGATCATAAACAGCAAAGAACTGGTTGTAGGTGAGGCCGGCAGTTCCTTGGCCGCTAGGCAGGGGGCGCTCAAGGGGCACCGCTCGTGATCCCCAAATAGTAGAGTCAAAACAAGTTATTGATGTTTTATTAGCGAGTTTTGCTAAACAAGTAAAGCACTAAAAAGACTCTAAACATACAGCTGGAACAGGACTGATCAGGGAAGGCTTTCCTCCCTGGCAGTGAGCTCCATTGAGACTGAGAGACTTTTAAAACTGAAGAAGATAAAGGGAACTTTTACCGGAAAATGATGATATTTTTGTTCAGAAAGAGCGCCGCAGAGACTTAAATTATAAGTAGAGGTAAGACAGCGATACTTATTCATGTTTTGTTTTTGTGATAAAATGTGCGTAATGTGGGTTATAGTTTTAGAATGTGTTACAAATGCAGAAATCCATCATAACTCATAAACTGTTACCAATCAAATGACAATTTTATTTTCATCAAAGAACCAATATTTTTCCATGTATCTTGGTGAATTTATTTGGCTCAATCAGTCTCCTTCAGCACTTTGCAACGAGTCTACTCTGTAGAGTGTATATATTTGTAAATCTGACTCTGATGACGTCAGTGCCTCACCAGCTATGAACCCTACCGCACATCACTGACTAAACCCACCACCACTATATTTTACATCAGACACCGGAGCAGATGAAGGCCTGCTGTTGGGAACATGTCAGTCAGTTTTACACATTTCGCAGCATCCGTTTGAAGAACTCGTTTCTTTTTTTCGTGCAGTTTCTCTGCGTCTCCCTTGCGTTTCTTATCCATTACTACTGTGAACACCGCTGCACAAAGTTCCACATGGAGCGTGAAGGTGTTTTTCTACTTTAAGATTGGCCTAGCCCTTTAGACTGTCAGGGATGATAACCAATGGGCTGCAGTAGCCTGTGGTAAGGGCCGGATGATCGGAACAGACTCTTGCGCTGCTGATTTTATTTTTCTTCATGCATTATGCAAATATAACGAGGCATATATATAAAATAATAATAATAATAATAATAATACATATTATTAATATACATGTCGGGTCTGCCGGCCCACCAGGAAAATGCCGGGTACGCCCGATTACCAGTCCATGCCTGCATGTCATCTAAAGGCAGTTTACAGTGTCAAAATCAATCAGATTATACATATTAAGTCAGATTATCCAGATTGGTAAAATAAATTCCTATATAAGGGAACCAGTTGATTGCATCAAAGTCGTAACAAGCAGCATTCACTCCTGAAGAAGCGTAGAGCTACAGGGAGAGTCGTTTGCATTGTACATGGCTTTGCAGCAATCCCTCATACTGATCAAGCATGAAGTGACAGTGGAAGGAAAAACTCCCCATTAACAGGAAGGAAAAACCTCCATCAGAACCGGGCTCAGTATGAACGGTAATCTGCCTTGACCGACTGGGGGTTACAAAAGAGAGAGAAGAGACACAACAAGACAGACAAAAAAGCACAGAAGCACACATTGATCCAGTAATCTGTTTTACATTAGATGGTAATAACAGGTTATCTGTCTTCCCTGGATGATGTCACAGCTAACAGAACGCCAGACCAGGTGTACCTACTATGAAGAAAAAATAGAAAAAACAAAAAGTTAAAAGCTGAAATGACAACAGTCATGCAAAATTGAAGAAAAATAGGCCCTGATGTCCTCCAGCAGCCTAAGCATACAGCAGCATAACTATAGAGGTAGCTCGGGGTAACATGAACCACTCTAACTATAATCTTTGTCAAAAAGGAAAGTCCCAAGAGCCAGCTTCTAGTGGAGGAGTTCAAGTATCTTGGGGTCTTGTTCACGAATGAGGGGAAGATGGAGCGGGAGATCGACAGGCGGATTGGTGCGACGTCTGCTGTGAAGCGGGCGCTGTACCGGTCCGTTGTGGTGAAGAGAGAGCTGAGCCAAAAGGCCAAGCTCTCGATTTACCAGTCGATCTACGTTCCTACCCTCATCTATGGTCACGAGCTTTGGGTCGTGACCGAAAGAACGAGATCCCGGATACAAGCGGCCAAAATGAGTTTTCTCCATAGTGTGTCTGGGCTCTCCCTTAGAGATAAAGTGAGGAGCTCAGTCATCCGGGGAGGACTCAGAGTAGAGCCACTGCTCCTTCACATTGAGAGGAGCCAGTTGAGGTGGCTCGGGCATCTGGTTAGGATGCCTCCTGGACGCCTCCCTGGTGAGGTGTTCTGGGCACGTCCCACCGGGAGGAGGCCCAGGGGAAGACCCAGGACACGCTGGAGGGACTCTGCTGGCCTGGGAACGCTTTGGGATTCCCCCGGAGGAAGTGGCCCAAGTGGCTGGGGAGAGGAAGGTCTGGGCCTCCCTCTTGAAGCTGCTACACCCGCGACCCGACCCCGGATAAGCGGAAGACGATGGATGGATGGAAAAAGGAAAGTTTTAGGATTAGTCTTAAAAGTAGACAGGGTGTCTGCGTCACGGACCAAAACTGGGAGTTGGTTCCACTGGAGAGGAGCCTGATAGCTAAAGGATCTGCCTACCATTCTGGTTTTACAGACTTTAGGAACCACCAGCAGACCTGCTTTCTGAGAGTGAAGTGGTCTGTTAGAAATTACTAACGTTTGTACACAACATACACATGTGGAATATTGCTAACGTGTTACTTTAGCAATATTCCAATTGCTAAAGTGTTACTTTTACATTATTACTTTTGGGTGTGTATCCACCAATTTAACTGTCAAACTTTCATAAAAGCTGTCTTAATGCAAGAAACGAAACCCTTAAACACATGAAATAATTAACTTTAAAAAACTAAAAAGGTTTTGTTAACTTTTCACATGAAGCTGGATTAACAGCTAATAAGATACCTTTGATTAAGTTGGTATACTAATGTTTAAACCAGGGGTGTCAAACGTACGGCCTGCGGGCCGGATCTGGCCCGCCGAACGATTTAGTCCGGCCCGGTGGCCAAATGCATTTTCATTATTCAACGGCTGTGTCTCCTCGGTGCATCGACCCATCTGCACCAGATTTTTTGTGAGTCGTGGGGGAGCGCTGCCCAACGCATACGTGTGTATTGCATGGTAGACGGGTGAGGAAAATGCATGACAGCTTCTGCGGTGGCTGGCGGCGGGAGGTGCGCGTACCCTAGCGGTGGCCCATAGGCCAGAGCGGCGCTTGGCTGCGAGGGCCGATCATCACCGCTTGCGGTTTTAATTATTATTATTATTATTCTGCCCCCCTAAAGAGGGGCCTTTTTGGGGGCTTTCTCATTTTCAAAAACTCACCAAACTTGGCAGATGCATGGTGACTGTTTAAAAATTTTGTATTTTAAGGTCGTCACAAAAATCTAAAGAAAAATGCCTCAACGGCGCCACCTAGAAATTTTCAAAGGACCCTTTGCTATTCACTTACTTCGTCGTAGAGACATGAAATTTGGTACAGTTGTAGAGCTCACCAAGACGCTCAGAATTTACAATTAATGTCATAGTGTAAATATCACAGGAAGTCGGCCATTTTAGATTGAAAGTCTGATTTTGACCTCAATTTTGACAGTTACAGCATCGGTATAAGATCTAACTCCTCCTAGAGATATCGAGCGATCGGCTTGAAACTCGGGCAGTCTGATCATAAGGCATGGCCAATCAAAAGTTATCAAAACGGTGAGTTTTTGAGCATGCTGAAGGGGCGTTGGCAGGGGTCAAAGTTCACCTATTCGCCACAAAAAATAAAAGTGTTATATCTCCTACACAGAAACACACAGAGGCACCAAACTTTCTGTGATTAATCATCATCAGGTCTCCTATAATATCCAATGGTCAAATGATGACATCACTTAGGCCACACCCCCTGACAACAGGAAGTGTCATGTTTTGCTGTAAACGGTCGCTATGTTACCCCTCTGAGCTAATCAACATGAAACTGTGTCCACAGACAGAACACATGTTGTTGTGTTGTGGATTCCAGCCCCAAGTCGATTCGATGGAGCAGGAGAGCGTGGCGGCGTGGTGAAGTCACCTCAAACGCCGCTGCCATACGTTTGGCTCTGAATTCCACATTTTTGGGCCGAGCTGCATAAAACTCACTTGGATGCATCCTTATCCACCCCCCAACAGGAATCCATAACAAATTTTGGTGGGCGTGACCTAATGCCTCAACGGCGCCACTTAGCAATTTTCAAAGGACCCTTTGCTATTCACTTACTTCATCGTAGAGACATGAGATTTGGTACAGTGGTAGAGCTCACCAAGACGCTCAGAATTTACAATTAATGTCATAGTGTAAATATCACAGGAAGTCGGCCATTTTAGATTGAATGTCTGATTTTGACCCCATTTTTGACGTTTATAGCATTGGTATTTGATGGATCTCCTCCTAGAGATTTTTAGCGAGCGGCTTGAAACTCGGGCAGTCTGATCATAAGGCATGGCCAATTAAAAGTTATCAAAACGGTGAGTTTTTGAGCTTGTTGAAGGGGCATTAGCAAGGGTCAAAGTTCACCTACTCGCCACAAAAAATAAAACTGTTATATCTCCTACACAGAAACACACAGAGGCATCAAACTTTCAGTGATTGATCACCATCAGGTCTCCTATAATATCCAATGGTCAAATGATGACATTGCTTAGGCCACGCCCCCTGACAACAGGAAGTGTCATGTTTTGTTGTAAGCGGTCGCTATGTTACCCCTCTGAGCTAATCAACATGAAACTGTGTCTACAGACAGAACACATGTTGGTATGTTGTGGATTTCAGGCTCAACTGGATTGGATGGAGCAGGGGGGCGTGGCGGCGTGGCATATTCACCTCAAACGCTGCTGTCATACGTTTGGCTCTGAATTCCACAGTTTTGGGCCGAGCTGCTTAAAACTCATTTGGATGCATCCTTATCCACCCCCCAACAGGAATCCTTAACAAACTTTAGTGAGCAGGACTTAGTTTCTCTATAGCGCCACCAAGCAAATTTCAAAGGACCCTTTGGTATTCACTTACTTCATCGTAGAGTAATGAAATTTTGTACAGTTGTAGATCTCAGCAAGACGCTCAGAATTTACAATTAATGTCATACTGCAAGTATCACAGGAAGTAAGCCATTTTAGATTGAAATCTGAATTTTGATACCAAGTTGACATGTAAAGCATATGTATTTGATCATACTTGTCCAGCAGGGGGCAGCAAGAGACCACAAATAAACCCCAAAGGAATTTCTCTTGGTAAGTAAGTGATCTTAACTCTTTGGTTTCCTTGTATATTTAAGTTGAACAGATATACAAATCCTGCTTGAAAACTGACAAACTCTTGTTCAATACATTTCAGTTTTTATTTATATAGCGCCAAATCATGAAACATGTCATCAGGGGTGGATTGGGACAAAAAATTGGCCCTGGCATTTTGGATTAGACTGGCCCACCACATTTTTTTTGTGTACTGAATGTGTATACCAACTGTGCAATACCAACTGTGCAATACCTTGAAGTCAGGATAATGGAAATTAGTGAGTGGACACTTAAAATACTTCCAAAATCTTAATTTATTAACACTGTAAAATGTAAACTCCACCACAGCACAGCAATTATTCTTAGATCAGAGAGAGAGAGAGAGAAAGAGAGGTGTCACGGTCAATCACACATATTATCACGTTACATCATTATAAGAAGTTATTGTAAGTTGCTCATCAGATCTATTCAGTCTTCCAGATACTGTAGGGTAACATTGGACTAATGTGCACTCACTGTGTAAAAGAGGATGCCAATGACAAAATGAACCAGAGAAATGCCTCACTTGTCATCATGGAAAGAAAGAAAATATATAATAACATAATATAAATTTTGATTTACTCAGTCATTTGTAATAAGTATTTTATTTATCTAATTTCCTAATTTTTGATCATATTTTCTTTAAAATCGCAGACTTTTCGCTATTTTTCATGTAAATCCTTGGTGGCGCTTCATAGCGAAGCCGGTGAGGCCGCAGCGAGCTTGGCCTACCCTGGGATTGCGCAATCCCATGGTAACTGCGCTGACTTCCATTCTGTGAATGCATCTTCCTGTCTCTAGATCATAAATTCAATTGTTCAAACAGTTATGAACTGATTTTCCACAAATTAATATATGTGGATTACGAATTGTGTTTTGGTCATCAAACTGTGTGCAGATAACATGTTTTCGTGGTGCTGGCCGATCATAAACAGCAAAGAACTGGTTGTAGGTGAGGCCAGCAGTTCCTTGGCCACTAGGCAGGGGGCGCTCAAGGGGCACCGCTCGTGATCCCCAAATAGTAGAGTCAAAACAAGTTATTGATGTTTTATTAGCGAGTTTTGCTAAACAAGTAAAGCACTAAAAAGACTCTAAACATACAGCTGGAACAGGACTGATCAGGGAAGGCTTTCCTCCCTGGCAGTGAGCTCCACTGAGACTGAGAGACTTTTAAAACTGAAGAAGATAAAGAGAACTTTTACCGGAAAATGATGATATTTTTGTTCAGAAAGAGCGCCACAGGGACTTAAATTATAAGTAGAGGTAAGACAGCGATACTTATTCATGTTTTGTTTCTGTAATGAAATGTGCTTAATGTGGGTTATAGTTTTAGAATGTGTTACAAATGCAGAAATCCATCATAACTCATAAACTGTTACCAATCAAATGACAATTTTTTTCATCAAAGAACCAATATTTTTCCATGTATCTTGGTGAATTTATTTGGCTCAATCAGTCTCCTTCAGCACTTTGCAACGAGTCTAGTCTGTAGAGTGTATATATTTGTAAATCTGACTCTGATGACGTCAGTGCCTCACCAGCTATGAACTCTACCGCACGTCACTGACTACAACCACAACCACCATATTTTACACCAGACACCGGAGCAGATGAAGGGCCTGCTGTTGGGAACATGTCAGTCAGTTTGACACATTTCGCAGCATCCGTTTGAAGAACTCGTTTCTTTTTTTCGTGCAGTTTCTCTGTGCCTCCCTTGCGTTTCTTATCCATTACTACTGTGAACACCGCTGCACAAAGTTCCACATGGAGCGTGAAGGTGTTTTTCTACTTTATGATTGGCCTAGCCCTTTAGACTGTCAGGGATGATAACCAATGGGCTGCAGTAGCCTGTGGTAAGGGCCGAATGATCGGAACAGACTCTTGCGCTGCTGATATTTTTCTTCATGCATTATGCAAATATAACGAGGCAGATATATAAAATAATAATAATATTAATAATAATAATACATATTATTAATATACATGTCGGGTCTGCCGGCCTGCATGTCATCTAAAGGCAGTTTACAATGTCAAAATCAATCAGATTATACATATTAAGTCAGATTATCCAGATTGGTAAAAGAAATTCCTATATAAGGGAACCAGTTGATTTCATCAAAGTCGTAACAAGCAGCATTGACTCCTGAAGAAGCGTAGAGCCACAGGGAGAGTCGTTTGCATTGTACATGGCTTTGCAGCAATCCCTCATACTGATCAAGCATGAAGTGACAGCAGAAGGAAAAACTCCCCATTAACAGGAAGGAAAAACCTCCAGCCGAACCGGGCTCAGTATGAACGGTAATCTGCCTTGACCGACTGGGGGTTACAAAAGAGAGAGAAG
Source organism: Fundulus diaphanus (assembly GCA_037039145.1). Lineage (NCBI taxonomy): Eukaryota > Metazoa > Chordata > Actinopteri > Cyprinodontiformes > Fundulidae > Fundulus > Fundulus diaphanus. The sequence continues at coordinate 50,117,828 of CM073131.1, forward strand.
AGACACAACAAGACAGACAAAAAAGCACAGAAGCACACATTGATCCAGTAATGTGTTTTACATTAGATGGTAATAGCAGGTGATCTGTCTTCCCTGAATGATGTCACAGCTAACAGAACGCCAGACCAGGTGTACCTACTATGAAGAAAAAATAGAAAAAACAAAAAGGTAAAAGCTGAAATGACAACAGTCATGCAAAATTGAAGAACAATAGACCCTGATGTCCTCCAGCAGCCTAAGCCTATAGCAGCATAACTATAGAGGTAGCTCAGCGTAACATGAACCACTCTAACTATAATCTTTGTCAAAAAGGAAAGTCCCAAGAGCCAGCTTCTAGTGGAGGAGTTCAAGTATCTTGGGGTCTTGTTCACGAATGAGGGGAAGATGGAGCGGGAGATCGACAGGCGGATTGGTGCGACGTCTGCTGTGAAGCGTGCGCTGTACCGATCCGTTGTGGTGAAGAGAGAGCTGAGCCAAAAGGCCAAGCTCTCGATTTACCAGTCGATCTACGTTCCTACCCTCATCTATGGTCACGAGCTTTGGGTCGTGACCGAAAGAACGAAATCCCGGATACAAGCGGCCAAAATGAGTTTTCTCCATAGTGTGTCTGGGCTCTCCCTTAGAGATAGGGTGAGGAGCTCAGTCATCCGGGGAGGACTCAGAGTAGAGCCGCTGCTCCTCCACATTGAGAGGAGCCAGTTGAGGTGGATCGGGCATCTGGTTAGGATGCCTCCTGGACGCCTCCCTGATGAGGTGTTCTGGGCACGTCCCACCGGGAGGAGACCCAGAGGAAGACCCAGGACACGCTGGAGAGACTATGCTGGCCTGGGAACGCTTTGGGATTCCCCCAGAGGAAGTGGCCCAAGTGGCTGGGGAGAGGAAGGTCTGGGCCTCCCTCTTGAAGCTGCCCCTGCGACCTGACCCCGGATAAGTGGAAGACGATGGATGGATGGAAAAAGGAAAGTTTTAGGATTAGTCTTAAAAGTAGACAGGGTGTCTGCGTCACGGACCAAAACTGGGAGTTTGTTCCACTGGAGAGGAGCCTGATAACTAAAGGATCTGCCTACCATTCTGGTTTTACAGACTTTAGGAACCACTAGCAGACCTGCTTTCTGAGAGTGAAGTGGTCTGTTAGAAATTACTAAAGTTTGTACACAACATACACATGTGGAATATTGCTAACGTGTTACTTTAGCAATTTTCCAATTGCCAAAGTGTTACTTTTACATTATTACTTTTGGGTGTGTATCCACCAATTTAACTGTCAAACTTTCATAAAAGCTGTCTTAATGCAAGAAACGAAACCCTTAAACACATGAAATAATTAACTTTAAATAACTAAAAAGGTTTTGTTAACTTTTCACATGAAGCTGGATTAACAGCTAGTAAGATACCTTTGATTAAGTTGGTATACTAATGTTTAAACCAGGGGTGTCAAACGTACGGCCTGCGGGCCGGATCTGGCCCGCCGAACGATTTAGTCCGGCCCGGTGGCCAAATGCATTTTTATTATTCAACGGCTGTGTCTCCTCGGTGCATCGACCGATCTGCACCACATTTTTTGTGAGTCGTGGGGGAGCGCTGCCCAACGCATACGTGTGTATTGCATGGTAGACGGGTGAGGAAAATGCATGACAGCTTCTGCGGTGGCTGGCGGCGGGAGGTGCGCGTACCCTAGCGGTGGCCCTTAGGCCAGAGCGGCGCTTGGCTGCGAGGGCCGATCATCACCGCTTGCGGTTTTAATTATTATTATTATTATTATTATTATTCTGCCCCCCTAAAGAGGGGCCTTTTTGGGGGCTTTCTCATTTTCAAAAACTCACCAAACTTTGCAGATGCATGGTGACTGTTTAAAAATTTTGTATTTTAAGGTCGTCACAAAAATCTAAAGAAAAATGCCTCAACGGCGCCACCTAGAAATTTTCAAAGAACCCTTTGCTATTCACTTACTTCGTCGTAGAGACATGAGATTTGGTACAGTGGTAGAGCTCACCAAGACGCTCAGAATTTACAATTAATGTCATAGTGTAAATATCACAGGAAGTCGGCCATTTTAGATTGAAAGTCTGATTTTGACCTCAATTTTGACAGTTACAGCATCGGTATAAGATCTAACTCCTCCTAGAGATATCGAGCGATCGGCTTGAAACTCGGGCAGTCTGATCATAAGGCATGGCCAATCAAAAGTTATCAAAACGGTGAGTTTTTGAGCATGCTGAAGGGGCGTTGGCAGGGGTCAAAGTTCACCTATTCGCCACAAAAAATAAAAGTGTTATATCTCCTACACAGAAACACACAGAGCCACCAAACTTTCTGTGATTAATCATCATCAGGTCTCCTATAATATCCAATGGTCAAATGATGACATCACTTAGGCCACACCCCCTGACAACAGGAAGTGTCATGTTTTGCTGTAAACGGTCGCTATGTTACCCCTCTGAGCTAATCAACATGAAACTGTGTCCACAGACAGAACACATGTTGTTGTGTTGTGGATTCCAGCCCCAAGTCGATTCGATGGAGCAGGAGAGCGTGGCGGCGTGGTGAAGTCACCTCAAACGCCGCTGCCATACGTTTGGCTCTGAATTCCACATTTTTGGGCCGAGCTGCATAAAACTCACTTGGATGCATCCTTATCCACCCCCCAACAGGAATCCATAACAAACTTTGGTGGGCGTGACCTAATGCCTCAACGGCGCCACTTAGCAATTTTCAAAGGACCCTTTGCTATTCACTTACTTCATCGTAGAGACATGAGATTTGGTACAGTGGTAGAGCTCACCAAGACGCTCAGAATTTACAATTAATGTCATAGTGTAAATATCACAGGAAGTTGGCCAATTTAGATTGAATGTCTGATTTTGACCCCATTTATGACGTTTATAGCATTGGTATTTGATGGATCTCCTCCTAGAGATTTTTAGCGAGCGGCTTGAAACTCGGGCAGTCTGATCATAAGGCATGGCCAATTAAAAGTTATCAAAACGGTGAGTTTTTGAGCTTGTTGAAGGGGCATTAGCAGGGGTCAAAGTTCACCTACTCGCCACAAAAAATAAAACTGTTATATCTCCTACACAGAAACACACAGAGGCATCAAACTTTCAGTGATTGATCACCATCAGGTCTCCTATAATATCCAATGGTCAAATGATGACATTGCTTAGGCCACGCCCCCTGACAACAGGAAGTGTCATGTTTTGTTGTAAACGGTCGCTATGTTACCCCTCTGAGCTAATCAACATGAAACTGTGTCCACAGACAGAACACATGTTGGTATGTTGTGGATTTCAGGCTCAACTGGATTCGATGGAGCAGGGGGGCGTGGCGGCGTGGCATATTCACCTCAAACGCTGCTGTCATACGTTTGGCTCTGAATTCCACAGTTTTGGGCCGAGCTGCTTAAAACTCATTTGGATGCATCCTTATCCACCCCCCAACAGGAATCCTTAACAAACTTTAGTGAGCAGGACTTAGTTTCTCTATAGCGCCACCAAGCAAATTTCAAAGGACCCTTTGGTATTCACTTACTTCATCGTAGAGTAATGAAATTTTGTACAGTTGTAGATCTCAGCAAGACGCTCAGAATTTACAATTAATGTCATACTGCAAGTATCACAGGAAGTAAGCCATTTTAGATTGAAATCTGAATTTTGATACCAAGTTGACATGTAAAGCATATGTATTTGATCATACTTGTCCAGCAGGGGGCAGCAAGAGACCACAAATAAACCCCAAAGGAATTTCTCTTGGTAAGTAAGTGATCTTAACTCTTTGGTTTCCTTATATATATTTAAGTTGAACAGATATACAAATCCTGCTTGAAAACTGACAAACTTACTCTTGTTCAATACATTTCAGTTTTTATTTATATAATGCCAAATCATAAAACATGTCATCAGGGGTGGACTGGGACAAAAAAATGGCCCTGGCATTTTGGATTAGACTGGCCCACCACATTTTTTTGTGTACTGAATGTGTATACCAACTTTGCAATACCAACTGTGCAATACCTTGAGGCCAGGTTAATGGAAATTAGTGAGAGTGGACACTTAAAATACTTCCAAAATCTTAATTTATTAACACTGTAAAATGTAAACTCCACCACAGCACAGCAACAATTCTTAGATCAGAGAGAAAGAGAGGTGTCACGGTCAATCACACATATTATCACGTTACATCATTATAAGAAGTTATTGTAAGTTGCTCATCAGATCTATTCAGTCTTCCAGATACTGTAGGGTAACATTGGACTAATGTGCACTCACTGTGTAAAAAAGGATGCCAATGACAAAATGAACCAGAGAAATGCCTCACTTGTCATCATGGAAAGAAAGAAAATATATAATAACATAATATAAATTTTGATTTACTCAGTCATTTGTAATAAGTATTTTATTTATCTAATTTGCTAATTTTTGATCATATTTTCTTTAAAATCGCAGACTTTTTGCTATTTTTCATGTAAATCCTTGGTGGCGCTTCATAGCAAAGCCGGTGAGGCCGCAGCGAGCTTGGCCTCCCCTGGGATTGCGCAATCCCATGTTAACTGCGCTGACTTCCATTCTGTGAATGCATCTTCCTGTCTCTAGATCATAAATTCAATTGTTCAAACAGTTATGAACTGATTTTCCACAATTTAATATATGTGGATTACGAATTGTGTTTTGGTCATCAAACTGTGTGCAGAGAACATGTTTTCGTGGTGCTGGCCGATCATAAACAGCAAAGAACTGGTTGTAGGTGAGGCCGGCAGTTCCTTGGCCTCTAGGCAGGGGGCGCTCAAGGGGCACCGCTCGTGATCCCCAAATAGTAGAGTCAAAACAAGTTATTGATGTTTTATTAGCGAGTTTTGCTAAACAAGTAAAGCACTAAAAAGACTCTAAACATACAGCTGGAACAGGACTGATCAGGGAAGGCTTTCCTCCCTGGCAGTGAGCTCCACTGAGACAGAGAGAGACTTTTAAAACTGAAGAAGATAAAGGGAACTTTTACCGGAAAATGATGATATTTTTGTTCAGAAAGAGCGCCGCAGAGACTTAAATTATAAGTAGAGGTAAGACAGCGATACTTATTCATGTTTTGTTTTTGTGATAAAATGTGCTTAATGTGGGTTATAGTTTTAGAATGTGTTACAAATGCAGAAATCCATCATAACTCATAAACTGTTACCAATCAAATGACAATTTTATTTTCATCAAAGAACCAATATTTTTCCATGTATCTTGGTGAATTTATTTGGCTCAATCAGTCTCCTTCAGCACTTTGCAACGAGTCTACTCTGTAGAGTGTATATATTTGTAAATCTGACTCTGATGACGTCAGTGCCTCACCAGCTACGAACCCTACCGCACATCACTGACTAAACCCACCACCACTATATTTTACATCAGACACCGGAGCAGATGAAGGCCTGCTGTTGGGAACATGTCAGTCAGTTTTACACATTTCGCAGCATCCGTTTGAAGAACTCGTTTCTTTTTTTCGTGCAGTTTCTCTGCGTCTCCCTTGCGTTTCTTATCCATTACTACTGTGAACACCGCTGCACAAAGTTCCACATGGAGCGTGAAGGTGTTTTTCTACTTTAAGATTGGCCAAGCCCTTTAGACTGTCAGGGATGATAACCAATGGGCTGCAGTAGCCTGTGGTAAGGGCCGGATGATCGGAACAGACTCTTGCGCTGCTGATTTTATTTTTCTTCATGCATTATGCAAATATAACGAGGCATATATATAAAATAATAATAATAATAATAATACATATTATTAATATACATGTCGGGTCTGCCGGCCCACCAGGAAAATGCCGGGTACGCCCGATTACCAGTCCATGCCTGCATGTCATCTAAAGGCAGTTTACAGTGTCAAAATCAATCAGATTATACATATTAAGTCAGATTATCCAGATTGGTAAAATAAATTCCTATATAAGGGAACCAGTTGATTGCATCAAAGTCGTAACAAGCAGCATTCACTCCTGAAGAAGCGTAGAGCTACAGGGAGAGTCGTTTGCATTGTACATGGCTTTGCAGCAATCCCTCATACTGATCAAGCATGAAGTGACAGTGGAAGGAAAAACTCCCCATTAACAGGAAGGAAAAACCTCCATCAGAACCGGGCTCAGTATGAACGGTAATCTGCCTTGACCGACTGGGGGTTACAAAAGAGAGAGAAGAGACACAACAAGACAGACAAAAAAGCACAGAAGCACACATTGATCCAGTAATCTGTTTTACATTAGATGGTAATAACAGGTGATCTGTCTTCCCTGGATGATGTCACAGCTAACAGAACGCCAGACCAGGTGTACCTACTATGAAGAAAAAATAGAAAAAACAAAAAGTTAAAAGCTGAAATGACAACAGTCATGCAAAATTGAAGAAAAATAGGCCCTGATGTCCTCCAGCAGCCTAAGCATACAGCAGCATAACTATAGAGGTAGCTCAGGGTAACATGAACCACTCTAACTTCAAGCTTTGTAAAAAAAGGAAAGTCCCAAGAGCCAGCTTCTAGTGGAGGAGTTCAAGTATCTTGGGGTCTTGTTCACGAATGAGGGGAAGATGGAGCGGGAGATCGACAGGCGGATTGGTGCGACGTCTGCTGTGAAGCGGGCGCTGTACAGATCCGTTGTGGTGAAGAGAGAGCTGAGCCAAAAGGCCAAGCTCTCGATTTACCAGTCGATCTACGTTCCTACCCTCATCTATGGTCACGAGCTTTGGGTCGTGACCGAAAGAACGAGATCCCGGATACAAGCGGCCAAAATGAGTTTTCTCCATGGTGTGTCTGGGCTCTCCCTTAGAGATAAAGTGAGGAGCTCAGTCATCCGGGGAGGACTCAGAGTAGAGCCACTGCTCCTTCACATTGAGAGGAGCCAGTTGAGGTGGCTCGGGCATCTGGTTAGGATGCCTCCTGGACGCCTCCCTGGTGAGGTGTTCTGGGCACGTCCCACCGGGAGGAGGCCCAGGGGAATACCCAGGACACGCTGGAGAGACTCTGCTGGCCTGGGAACGCTTTGGGATTCCCCCGGAGGAAGTGGCCCAAGTGGCTGGGGAGAGGAAGGTCTGGGCCTCCCTCTTGAAGCTGCTACACCCGCGACCCGACCCCGGATAAGCGGAAGACGATGGATGGATGGAAAAAGGAAAGTTTTAGGATTAGTCATAAAAGTAGACAGGGTGTCTGCGTCACGGACCAAAACTGGGAGTTGGTTCCACTGGAGAGGAGCATGATAGCTAAAGGATCTGCCTACCATTCTGGTTTTACAGACTTTAGGAACCACCAGCAGACCTGCTTTCTGAGAGTGAAGTGGTCTGTTAGAAATTACTAAAGTTTGTACACAACATACACATGTGGAATATTGCTAACGTGTTACTTTAGCAATATTCCAATTGCTAAAGTGTTACTTTTACATTATTACTTTTGGGTGTGTATCCACCAATTTAACTGTCAAACTTTCATAAAAGCTGTCTTAATGCAAGAAACGAAACCCTTAAACACATGAAATAATTAACTTTAATTAACTAAAAAGGTTTTGTTAACTTTTCACATGAAGCTGGATTAACAGCTAGTAAGATACCTTTGATTAAGTTGGTATACTAATGTTTAAACCAGGGGTGTCAAACGTACGGCCTGCGGGCCGGATCTGGCCCGCCGAACGATTTAGTCCGGCCCGGTGGCCAAATGCATTTTCATTATTCAACGGCTGTGTCTCCTCGGTGCATCGACCCATCTGCACCAGATTTTTTGTGAGTCGTGGGGGAGCGCTGCCCAACGCATACGTGTGTATTGCATGGTAGACGGGTGAGGAAAATGCATGACAGCTTCTGCGGTGGCTGGCGGCGGGAGGTGCGCGTACCCTAGCGGTGGCCCATAGGCCAGAGCGGCGCTTGGCTGCGAGGGCCGATCATCACCGCTTGCGGTTTTAATTATTATTCTTATTCTTATTAGGCCCGAGCAGCTAAGCGCTGCGAAGGCCTATTGTATCTGTAGTGTTAATTATTAGGCCCGAGCAGCTAAGCGCTGCGAAGGCCTATTGTATCTGTAGTGTTAATTATTATTATTATTATTATTATTCTGCCCCCCTAAAGAGGGGCCTTTTTGGGGGCTTTCTCATTTTCAAAAACTCACCAAACTTTGCAGATGCATGGTGACTGTTTAAAAATTTTGTATTTTAAGGTCGTCACAAAAATCTAAAGAAAAATGCCTCAACGGCGCCACCTAGAAATTTTCAAAGGACCCTTTGCTATTCACTTACTTCGTCGTAGAGACATGAGATTTGGTACAGTTGTAGAGCTCAACAAGACGCTCAGAATTTACAATTATTGTCATAATGCAAGTATCACAGGAAGTTGGCCATTTTAGACTGAAAGTCTGATTTTGACCTCAATTTTGACAGTTACAGCATTGGTATAAGATCTAACTCCTCCTAGAGATATCGAGCGATCGGCTTGAAACTCGGGCAGTCTGATCATAAGGCATGGCCAATCAAATGTTATCAAAACGGTGAGTTTTTGAGCATGCTGAAGGGGCGTTGGCAGGGGTCAAAGTTCACCTATTCGCCACAAAAAATAAAAGTGTTATATCTCCTACACAGAAACACACAGAGGCACCAAACTTTCTGTGATTGATCATCATCAGGTCTCCTATAATATCCAATGGTCAAATGATGACATTGCTTAGGCCACGCCCCCTGACAACAGGAAGTGTCATGTTTTGTTGTAAGCGGTCGCTATGTTACCCCTCTGAGCTAATCAACATGAAATTGTGTCCACAGACAGAACACATGTTGGTATGTTGTGGATTTCAGGCTCAACTGGATTCGATGGAGCAGGGGGGCGTGGCGGCGTGGCATATTCACCTCAAACGCTGCTGTCATACGTTTGGCTCTGAATTCCACAGTTTTGGGCCGAGCTGCCTAAAACTCATTTGGATGCATCCTTATCCACCCCCCAACAGGAATCCATAACAAACTTTAGTGAGCAGGACTTAGTTTCTCTATAGCGCCACCAAGCAATTTTCAAAGGACCTTTTGCTATTCACTTACTTCATCGTAGAGTAATGAAATTTTGTACAGTTGTAGATCTCAGCAAGACGCTCAGAATTTACAATTAATGTCATACTGCAAGTATCACAGGAAGTAAGCCATTTTAGATTGAAATCTGAATTTTGACACCATGTTGACATGTAAAGCATTTGTATTTGATCAAACTTGTCCAGCAGGGGGCAGCAAGAGACCACAAATAAACCCCAAAGGAATTTCTCTTGGTAAGTAAGTGATCTTAACTCTTTGGTTTCCTTATGTATTTAAGTTGAACAGATATACAAATCCTGCTTGAAAACTGACAAACTTACTCTTCTTCAATACATTTCAGTTTTTATTTATATAGCGCCAAATCATGAAACATGTCATCAGGGGTGGACTGGGAGAAAAAAATCGGCCCTGGCATTTTGGATTAGTGAGAGTGGACACTTAAAATACTTCCAAAATCTTAATTTATTAACACTGTAAAATGTAAACTCCACCACAGCACAGCAACTATTCTTAGATCAGAGAGAGAGAGAGAGAGAGAGAAAGAGAGGTGTCACGGTTAATCACACATATTATCACGTTACATCATTATAAGAAGTTATTGTAAGTTGCTCATCAGATCTATTCAGTCTTCCAGATACTGTAGGGTAACATTGGACTAATGTGCACTCACTGTGTAAAAAAGGATGCCAATGACAAAATGAACCAGAGAAATGCCTCACTTGTCATCATGGAAAGAAAGAAAATATATAATAACATAATATAAATTTTGATTTACTCAGTCATTTGTAATAAGTATTTTATTTATCTAATTTCCTAATTTTTGATCATATTTTCTTTAATATCGCAGACTTTTCGCTATTTTTCATGTAAATCCTTGGTGGCGCTTCATAGCGAAGCCGGTGAGGCCGCAGCGAGTTTGGCCTCCCCTGGGATTGCGCAATCCCTTGTTAACTGTGCTGACTTCCATTCTGTGAATGCATCTTCCTGTCTCTAGATCATAAATTCAATTGTTCAAACAGTTATGAACTGATTTTCCACAATTTAATATATGTGGATTACGAATTGTGTTTTGGTCATCAAACTGTGTGCAGATAACATGTTTTCGTGGTGCTGGCCGATCATAAACAGCAAAGAACTGGTTGTAGGTGAGGCCGGCAGTTCCTTGGCCGCTAGGCAGGGGGCGCTCAAGGGGCACCGCTCGTGATCCCCAAATAGTAGAGTCAAAACAAGTTATTGATGTTTTATTAGCGAGTTTTGCTAAACAAGTAAAGCACTAAAAAGACTCTAAACCATAGCTCTCAACTCTCACGCATTGACCGTGTGACACACGCATTTCACTAACGTCACACGCTCACACGCAACACATGACATTTCACACGCAAACATGGAATTTCTCACGCATAAAAATCACAAAGCCCATCTGGGCTGCGGACGACAAAACTCCGCCTTCTGCTGAGCTGTTTCAGCTTCTTTCACAGCTTGTGGCCATCAGTAATTCCTGCTGCAGTTCTTTTTAACAGAGCAGCAGGAAGAGTGATCAGAGTTATGAATAATTTTAGTCTTAACAGTGGTGAAAGTGAGCCGGTAAGGTCCTGTACCGCGTACAGAGGGGAGGGGAGGGGGCGGGGGGAGCTGCGTCAAGATGACCGGTTCATTCAGAACCAGTCATGGCTGCACGCTGGATCATAAAACAGTTCTGCTAACCAGATGCAGTTTAAAACGCCACTTAGTCTGTTTATAAGTTTCATTTTTATTAATTCTGCATTTTTTAACCTCCGCGCTTGCTCCTCTCCCCCCTCCTTTCCCTCGGAGCAGGTGCTTTTATCACCGTTCACCATTCAAAACGTGAATCACTGCGTTTAATGTCCTCACATCAGTAGCAACGTGTGCCAGTTAAAGTCAATAGGAGAGCTGTAGCTGTGTTTAACGCTGTTTCGTTTTTAACAACATAGATTCAGTGGTGCTTCGGTGGGCGTGCTGCCTTGCGCTTTAATTCAGGTGCGCACTGTTAAGGGTCATTTTAAAGAACTTGTAACATCAGGGGCTTCACCCCTGTTCCCTCTACAGGAGCCCTTTACAGTAATTATGCATTTTCCCCGCTGTTTATCCCTCGCACGTAGCGCACGGAGGTAAAATCCGCCCACCTCACCGCCCAGAGTGCACTGACGAGAGCAATAGAGATTTGTCTGGTCAGCGCGGCGACTGACTGAGAAACCTGTCGCTGTGAAAGGTGATAATGGTTATAAACTGTAACAGTCTAGAAGTTCATTGAGCTGAAAGGAGGGACACATCAGCAGCTGGATCGTGCGTAAAGACGCAGCGGGAACCTCTGTGTGCTTCAGTGTTGCTGCTGAGGGGATCATAAAGGCTTGATGAAACTCAGCCTGATTCACCAATCAGGTTATAGATTTACAATGATAAACAACCCATAGATGAATGTGTAACAGTATAATAATTCGGTCAATAATTTAAAACTACTTAATTTTATTCAGTATTATTTGAACAATTGTGTATTTTTTATGTTTTAATCCATTAACTGAACAATAAGGTATTAATATGTCTCTTTCTCTTTTTAACACAAGTAATACATGTCTACTTCAATGTCTGGTGGGATAAAAATGAGATGGAGTTGACTCCACCGGCTCTTCCAGGGTCCGGTTAGCCCCGCCCCCAAAACAAGCCCCGCCCCCAAATTAGCATAATCTCACTCTTAACTTTTGATAAAAGTTGAGAGGTCTGCTCTAAACATACAGCTGGAACAGGACTGATCAGGGAAGGCTTTCCTCCCTGGCAGTGAGCTCCATTGACATTGAGAGACTTTTAAAACTGAAGAAGATAAAGATAACTTTTACCGGAAAATTATGATATTTTTGTTCAGAAAGAGCGCCACAGGGACTTAAATTATAAGTAGAGGTAAGACAGCGATACTTATTCATGTTTAGTTTTTGTGATAAAATGTGCGTAATGTGGGTTATAGTTTTAGAATGTGTTACAAATGCAGAAATCCATCATAACTCATAAACTGTTACCAATCAAATGACAATTTTTTTTCATCAAAGAACCAATATTTTTCCATGTATCTTGGTGAATTTATTTGGCTCAATCAGTCTCCTTCAGCACTTTGCAACGAGTCTACTCTGTAGAGTGTATATATTTGTAAATCTGACTCTGATGACGTCAGTGCCTCACCAGCTATGAACCCTACCGCACGTCACTGACCACCACCACCATATTTTACATCAGACACCGGAGCAGATGAAGGCCTGCTGTAGGGAACATGTCAGTGAGTTTGACACATTTCGCAGCGTCCGTTTGAAGAACTCGTTTATTTTTTTCGTGCAGTTTCTCTGCGCCTCCCTTGCGTTTCTTATCCATTACTACTGTGAACACCGCTGCACAAAGTTCCACATGGAGTGTGAAGGTGTTTTTCTGCTTTATGATTGGCCTAGCCCTTTAGACTGTCAGGGATGATAACCAATGGGCTGCAGTAGCCTGTGGTAAGGGCCGGATGATCGGAACAGACTCTTGCGCTGCTGATATTTTTCTTCATGCATTATGCAAATATAACGAGGCAGATATATAAAATAATAATAATAATAATACATATTATTAATATACATGTCGGGTCTGCCGGCCCAAACAGCACGTCGGCCCACCGGGAAAATGCCCGGTACGCCCGATTACCAGTCCATGCCTGCATGTCATCTAAAGGCAGTTTACAATGTCAAAATCAATCAGATTATACATATTAAGTCAGATTATCCAGATTGGTAAAAGAAATTCCTATATAAGTGAACCAGTTAATTGCATCAAAGTCGTAACAAGCAGCATTCACTCCTGAAGAAGCGTAGAGCCACAGGGAGAGTCGTTTGCATTGTACATGGCTTTGCAGCAATCCCTCATACTGATCAAGCATGAAGTGACAGCAGAAGGAAAAACTCCCCATTAACAGGAAGGAAAAACCTCCAGCAGAACCGGGCTCAGTATGAACGGTAATCTGCCTTGACTGACTGGGGGTTACAAAAGAGAGAGAAGAGACACAACATGACAGACAAAAAAGCACAGAAGCACACATTGATCCAGTAATGTGTTTTACATTAGATGGTAATAGCAGGTGATCTGTATTCCCTGGATGATGTCACAGCTAACAGAACGCCAGACCAGGTGTACCTACTATGAAGAAAAAATAGAAAAAACAAAAAGTTAAAAGCTGAAATGACAACAGTCATGCAAAAACGAAGAACAGTAGACCCTGATGTCCTCCAGCAGCCTAAGCCTACAGCAGCATAACTATAGAGGTAGCTCAGGGTAACATGAACCACTCTAACTATAAGCTTTGTCAAAAAGGAAAGTCCCAAGAGCCAGCTTCTAGTGGAGGAGTTCAAGTATCTTGGGGTCTTGTTCACGAATGAGGGGAAGATGGAGCGGGAGATCGACAGGCGGATTGGTGCGACGTCTGCTGTGAAGCGGGCGCTGTACCGATCCGTTGTGGTGAAGAGAGAGCTGAGCCAAAAGGCCAAGCTCTCGATTTACCAGTCGATCTACGTTCCTACCCTCATCTATGGTCACGAGCTTTGGGTCGTGACCGAAAGAACGAGATCCCGGACACAAGCGGCCAAAATGAGTTTTCTCCATAGTGTGTCTGGGCTCTCCCTTAGAGATAGGGTGAGGAGCTCAGTCATCCGGGGAGGACTCAGAGTAGAGCCGCTGCTCCTTCACATTGAGAGGAGCCAGTTGAGGTGGCTCGGGCATCTGGTTAGGATGCCTCCTGGACGCATCCCTGGTGAGGTGTTCTGGGCACGTCCCACCGGGAGGAGGCCCAGGGGAAGTCCCAGGACACGCTGGAGAGACTCTGCTGGCCTGGGAACGCTTTGGGATTCCCCCGGAGGAAGTGGCCCAAGTGGCTGGGGAGAGGAAGGTCTGGGCCTCCCTCTTGAAGCTGCTACACCCGCGACCTGACCCCGGATAAGCGGAAGACGATGGATGGATGGAAAAAGGAAAGTTTAAGGATTAGTTTTAAAAGTAGACAGGGTGTCTGCGTCACGGACCAAAACTGGGAGTTGGTTCCACTGGAGAGGAGCATGATAGCTAAAGGATCTGCCTACCATTCTGGTTTTACAGACTTTAGGAACCACCAGCAGACCTGCTTTCTGAGAGTGAAGTGGTCTGTTAGAAATTACTAAAGTTTGTACACAACATACACATGTGGAATATTGCTAACGTGTTACTTTAGCAATATTCCAATTGCTAAAGTGTTACTTTTACATTATTACTTTTGGGTGTGTATCCACCAATTTAACTGTCAAACTTTCATAACAGCTATCTTAATGCAAGAAACGAAACCCTTAAACACATGAATTAATTAACTTTAAATAACTAAAAAGGTTTTGTTAACTTTTCACATGAAGCTGGATTAACAGCTAGTAAGATACCTTTAATTAAATTTGTATACTAGTGTTTAAACCAGGGGTGTCAAACGTACGGCCTGCGGGCCGGATCTGGCCCGCCGAACGATTTAGTCCGGCCCGGTGGCCAAATGCATTTTCATTATTCAACGGCTGTGTCTCCTCGGTGCATCGACCGATCTGCACCAGGTTTTTTGTGAGTCGTGGGGGAGCGCTGCCCAACGCGTACGTGTGTATTGCATGTTAGACGGGTGAGGAAAATGCATGACAGCTTCTGCGGTGGCTGGCGGCGGGAGGTGCGCGTACCCTAGCGGTGGCCCATAGGCCAGAGCGGCGCTTGGCTGCGAGGGCCGATCATCACCGCTTGCGGTTTTAATTATTCTTATTATTATTCTGCCCCCCTAAAGAGGGGCCTTTTTGGGGGCTTTCTCATTTTCAAAAACTCACCAAACTTGGCAGATGCATGGTGACTGTTTAAAAATTTTGTATTTTAAGGTCGTCACAAAAATCTAAAGAAAAATGCCTCAACGGCGCCACCTAGAAATTTTCAAAGGACCCTTTGCTATTCACTTACTTCGTCGTAGAGACATGAAATTTGGTACAGTTGTAGAGCTCAACAAGACGCTCAGAATTTACAATTAATGTCATAGTGCAAATATCACAGGAAGTTGGCCATTTTAGACTGAAAGTCTGATTTTGACCCAATTTTTGACGTTTATAGCATTGGTATTTGATGGATCTCCTCCTAGAGATTTTGAGCGATCGGCTTGAAACTCGGGCAGTCTGATCATAAGGCATGGCCAATCAAAAGTTATCAAAACGGTGAGTTTTTGAGCATGCTGAAGGGGCGTTGGCAGGGGTCAAAGTTCACCTATTCGCCACAAAAAATAAAAGTGTTATATCTCCTACACAGAAACACACAGAGGCACCAAACTTTCTGTGATTGATCATCATCAGGTCTCCTATAATATCCAATGGTCAAATGATGACATCACTTAGGCCACACCCCCTGACAACAGGAAGTGTCATGTTTTGCTGTAAACGGTCGCTATGTTACCCCTCTGAGCTAATCAACATGAAACTGTGTCCAGAGACAGAAAACATGTTGTTGTGTTGTGGATTTCAGCCCCAAGTCGATTCGATGGAGCAGGAGAGCGTGGCGGCGTGGTGAAGTCACCTCAAACGCCGCTGCCATACGTTTGGCTCTGAATTCCACATTTTTGGGCCGAGCTGCATAAAACTCACTTGGATGCATCCTTATCCACCCCCCAACAGGAATCCATAACAAATTTTGGTGGGCGTGACCTAATGCCTCAACGGCGCCACCTAGAAATTTTCAAAGGACCCTTTGCTATTCACTTACTTCGTCGTAGAGACATGAGATTTGGTACAGTGGTAGAGCTCACCAAGACGCTCAGAATTTACAATTAATGTCATAATGCAAGTATCACAGGAAGTTGGCCATTTTAGATTGAATGTCTGATTTTGACCCCATTTTTGACAGTTACAGCATTGGTATAAGATCTAACTCCTCCTAGAGATATCGAGCGATCGGCTTGAAACTCGGGCAGTCTGATCATAAGGCATGGCCAATCAAAAGTTATCAAAACGGTGAGTTTTTGAGCATGCTGAAGGGGCGTTGGCAGGGGTCAAAGTTCACCTATTCGCCACAAAAAATAAAAGTGTTATATCTCCTACACAGAAACACACAGAGGCACCAAACTTTCAGTAATTGATCACCATCAGGTCTCCTATAATATCCAATGGTCAAATGATGACATTGCTTAGGCCACGCCCCCTGACAACAGGAAGTGTCATGTTTTGTTTTAAGCGGTCGCTATGTTACCCCTCTGAGCTAATCAACATGTAACTGTGTCCAGGGACAGAACACATGTTGTTGTGTTGTGGATTTCAGGCCCAACTGGATTGGATGGAGCAGGGGGGCGTGGCGGCGTGGCGAAGTCACCTCAAACGCTGCTGTCATACGTTTGGCTCTGAATTCCACAGTTTTGGGCCGAGCTGCTTAAAACTCATTTGGATGCATCCTTATCCACCCCCCAACAGGAATCCATAACAAACTTTAGTGAGCAGGACTTAGTTTCTCTATAGCGCCACCAAGCAATTTTCAAAGGACCTTTTGCTATTCACTTACTTCATTGTAGAGTAATGAAATTTTGTACAGTTGTAGATCTCAGCAAGACGCTCAGAATTTACAATTAATGTCATAGTGCAAGTATCACAGGAAGTAAGCCATTTTAGATCGAAATCTGAATTTTGATACCAAGTTGACATGTAAAGCATATGTATTTGATCAAACTTGTCCAGCAGGGGGCAGCAAGAGACCACAAATAAACCCCAAAGGAATTTCTCTTGGTAAGTAAGTGATCTTAACTCTTTGGTTTCCTTATATATTTAAGTTGAACAGATATACAAATCCTGCTTGAAAACTGACAAACTTACTCTTGTTCAATACATTTCAGTTTTTATTTATATAACGCCAAATCATAAAACATGTCATCAGGGGTGGACTGGGACAAAAAAATCGGCCCTGGCATTTTGGATTAGACTGGCCCACCACATTTTTTTTTGTGTACTGAATGTGTATACCAACTTTGCAATACCAACTGTGCAATACCTTGAGGCCAGGTTAATGGAAATTAGTGAGAGTGGACACTTAAAATACTTCCAAAATCTTAATTTATTAACACTGTAAAATGTAAACTCCACCACAGCACAGCAACAATTCTTAGATCAGAGAGAGAGCTAGAGAGAGAGGTGTCACGGTCAATCGCACATATTATCACGTTACATCATTATAAGAAGTTATTGTAAGTTGCTCATCAGATCTATTCAGTCTTCCAGATACTGTAGGGTAACATTGGACTAATGTGCACTCACTGTGTAAAAAAGGATGCCAATGACAAAATGAACCAGAGAAATGCCTCACTTGTCATCATGGAAAGAAAGAAAATATATAATAACATAATATAAATTTTGATTTACTCAGTCATTTGTAATAAGTATTTTATTTATCTAATTTCCTAATTTTTGATCATATTTTCTTTAAAATCGCAGACTTTTCGCTATTTTTCATGTAAATCCTTGGTGGCGCTTCATAGCAAAGCCGGTGAGACCGCAGCGAGCTTGGCCTCCCCTGGGATTGCGCAATCCCATGTTAACTGCACTGACTTCCATTCTGTGAATGCATCTTCCTGTCTCTAGATCATAAATTCAATTGTTCAAACAGTTATGAACTGATTTTCCACAATTTAATATATGTGGATTACGAATTGTGTTTTGGTCATCAAACTGTGTGCAGAGAACATGTTTTCGTGGTGCTGGCCGATCATAAACAGCAAAGAACTGGTTGTAGGTGAGGCCGGCAGTTCCTTGGCCGCTAGGCAGGGGGCGCTCAAGGGGCACCGCTCGTGATCCCCAAATAGTAGAGTCAAAACAAGTTATTGATGTTTTATTAGCGAGTTTTGCTAAACAAGTAAAGCACTAAAAAGACTCTAAACATACAGCTGGAACAGGACTGATCAGGGAAGGCTTTCCTCCCTGGCAGTGAGCTCCACTGAGACAGAGAGAGACTTTTAAAACTGAAGAAGATAAAGGGAACTTTTACCGGAAAATGATGATATTTTTGTTCAGAAAGAGCGCCACAGGGACTTAAATTATAAGTAGAGGTAAGACAGCGATACTTATTCATGTTTTGTTTTTGTGATAAAATGTGCATAATGTGGGTTATAGTTTTAGAATATGTTACAAATGCAGAAATCCATCATAACTCATAAACTGTTACCAATCAAATGACAATTTTATTTTCATCAAAGAACCAATATTTTTCCATGTATCTTGGTGAATTTATTTGGCTCAATCAGTCTCCTTCAGCACTTTGCAACGAGTCTACTCTGTAGAGTGTATATATTTGTAAATCTGACTCTGATGACGTCAGTGCCTCACCAGCTATGAACCCTACCGCACATCACTGACTACAACCACCACCACCACCATATTTTACATCAGACACCGGAGCAGATGAAGGGCCTGCTATTGGGAACATGTGAGTCAGTTTTACACATTTCGCAGCATCCGTTTGAAGAACTCGTTTCTTTTTTTCGTGCAGTTTCTCTGCGCCTCCCTTGCGTTTCTTATCCATTACTACTGTGAACACTGCTGCACAAAGTTCCACATGGAGCGTGAAGGTGTTTTTCTACTTCATGATTGGCCTAGCCCTTTAGACTGTCAGCGATGATAACCAATGGGCTGCAGTAGCCTGTGGTAAGGGCCGGATGATCGGAACAGACTCTTGCGCTGCTGATATTTTTCTTCATGCATTATGCAAATATAACGAGGCAGATATATAAAATAATAATAATAATAATACATATTATTAATATACATGTCGGGTCTGCCGGCCCAAACAGCACGTCGGCCCACCGGGAAAATGCCCGGTACGCCCGATTACCAGTCCATGCCTGCATGTCATCTAAAGGCAGTTTACAATGTCAAAATCAATCAGATTATACATATTAAGTCAGATTATCCAGATTGGTAAAAGAAATTCCTATATAAGTGAACCAGTTAATTGCATCAAAGTCGTAACAAGCAGCATTCACTCCTGAAGAAGCGTAGAGCCACAGGGAGAGTCGTTTGCATTGTACATGGCTTTGCAGCAATCCCTCATACTGATCAAGCATGAAGTGACAGCAGAAGGAAAAACTCCCCATTAACAGGAAGGAAAAACCTCCAGCAGAACCGGGCTCAGTATGAACGGTAATCTGCCTTGACTGACTGGGGGTTACAAAAGAGAGAGAAGAGACACAACATGACAGACAAAAAAGCACAGAAGCACACATTGATCCAGTAATCTGTTTTACATTAGATGGTAATAGCAGGTGATCTGTCTTCCCTGGATGATGTCACAGCTAACAGAACGCCAGACCAGGTGTACCTACTATGAAGATAAAAGAGAGAGAACAGAAAGTTAAAAGCTGAAATGACAACAGTCATGCAAAATTGAAGAACAATAGACCCTGATGTCCTCCAGCAGCCTAAGCCTATAGCAGCATAACTATAAAGGTAGCTCAGCGTAACATGAGCCACTCTAACTATAAGCTTTGTCAAAAAGGAAAGTCCCAAGAGCCAGCTTCTAGTGGAGGAGTTCAAGTATCTTGGGGTCTTGTTCACGAATGAGGGGAAGATGGAGCGGGAGATCGACAGGCGGATTGGTGCGACGTCTGCTGTGAAGCGGGCGCTGTACCGGTCCGTTGTGGTGAAGAGAGAGCTGAGCCAAAAGGCCAAGCTCTCGATTTACCAGTCGATCTACGTTCCTACCCTCATCTATGGTCACGAGCTTTGGGTCGTGACCGAAAGAACGAGATCCCGGACACAAGCGGCCAAAATGAGTTTTCTCCATAGTGTGTCTGGGCTCTCCCTTAGAGATAGGGTGAGGAGATCAGTCATCCGGGGAGGACTCAGAATAAAGCCGCTGCTCCTTCACATTGAGAGGAGCCAGTTGAGGTGGCTCGGGCATCTGGTTAGGATGCCTCCTGGACGCATCCCTGGTGAGGTGTTCTGGGCACGTCCCACCGGGAGGAGGCCCAGGGGAAGACCCAGGACACGCTGGAGAGACTCTGCTGGCCTGGGAACGCTTTGGGATTCCCCCGGAGGAAGTGGCCCAAGTGGCTGGGGAGAGGAAGGTCTGGGCCTCCCTCTTGAAGCTGCTACACCCGCGACCTGACCCCGGATAAGCGGAAGACGATGGATGGATGGAAAAAGGAAAGTTTAAGGATTAGTCTTAAAAGTAGACAGGGTGTCTGCGTCACGGACCAAAACTGGGAGTTGGTTCCACTGGAGAGGAGCATGATAGCTAAAGGATCTGCCTACCATTCTGGTTTTACAGACTTTAGGAACCACCAGCAGACCTGCTTTCTGAGAGTGAAGTGGTCTGTTAGAAATTACTAAAGTTTGTACACAACATACACATGTGGAATATTGCTAACGTGTTACTTTAGCAATATTCCAATTGCTAAAGTGTTACTTTTACATTATTACTTTTGGGTGTGTATCCACCAATTTAACTGTCAAACTTTCATAACAGCTGTCTTAATGCAAGAAACGAAACCCTTAAACACATGAATTAATTAACTTTAAATAACTAAAAAGGTTTTGTTAACTTTTCACATGAAGCTGGATTAACAGCTAGTAAGATACCTTTAATTAAATTTGTATACTAGTGTTTAAACCAGGGGTGTCAAACGTACGGCCTGCGGGCCGGATCTGGCCCGCCGAACGATTTAGTCCGGCCCGGTGGCCAAATGCATTTTCATTATACAACGGCTGTGTGTCCTCGGTGCATCGACCGATCTGCACCAGGTTTTTTGTGAGTCGTGGGGGAGCGCTGCCCAACGCGTACGTGTGTATTGCATGTTAGACGGGTGAGGAAAATGCATGACAGCTTCTGCGGTGGCTGGCGGCGGGAGGTGCGCGTACCCTAGCGGTGGCCCATAGGCCAGTGCGGCGCTTGGCTGCGAGGGCCGATCATCACCGCTTGCGGTTTTAATTATTATTATTTTTATTCTGCCCCCCTAAAGAGGGGCCTTTTTGGGGGCTTTATCATATTCAAAAACTCACCAAACTTGGCAGATGCATGAAGACTTTTTAAAAATTTTATATTTTAAGGTCTTCACAAAAATCTAACGGAAAATGCCTCAACGGCGCCACCTAGCAATTTTCAAAGGACCCTTTGCTATTCACTTACTTCATCGTAGAGACGTGAAATTTGGTACAGTTGTAGAGCTCACCAAGACGTTCAGAATTTATAATTAATGTCATAGTGCAAATATCACAGGAAGTCGGCCATTTTAGATTGAAGGTCTGATTTTGACCCCATTTTTGACGTTTACAGCATTGGTATTTGATCGAACTCCTCCTAGGGATTTTGAGCGAGCGACTTGAAACTCGGTCAGTCTGATCATAAGGCATGGCCAATTAAAAGTTATCAAAACGGTGAGTTTTTGAGCATGTTGAAGGGGCGTTAGCAGGGGTCAAAGTTCACCTACTCGCCACAAAAAATAAAACTGTTATATCTCCTACACAGAAACACACAGAGGCACCAAACTTTCTGTGATTGATCATCATTGGGTCTTCTTTAATATCCAATGGTCAAATGATGACATCACTTAGGCCACGCCCCCTGACAACAGGAAAAACAGTTATATCTCCTACACAGAAACACACAGAGGCACCAAACTATCTGTGATTGATCATCATCAGGTCTTCTATCATATCCAATGGTCAAATGATGACATCACTTAGGCCACGCCCCCTGACAACAGGAAATGTCATGTTTTGCTGTAAACGGTCGCTATGTTACCCCTCTGAGCTAATCAACATGAAAATGTATCCAGAGACAGAAGACATGTTGGTGTTTTGGATTCCAGCCCCAAGTGGATTCGATGGAGCAGGGGGGCGTGGCGGCGTGGTGAAGTCACCTCAAACGCCGCTGCCATACGTTTGGCTCTGAATTCCACATTTTTGGGCCGAGCTGCTTAAAACTCACTTGGATGCATCCTTATCTAGCCCCCGACAGGAATCCATAACAAACTTTGGTGGGCGTGACCTAATGCCTCAACGGCGCCACCTCGCAATTTTCAAAGGACCCTTTGCTATTCACTTACTTCATCGTAGAGACATGAGATTTGGTACAGTAGTAGAGCTCACCAAGACGCTCAGAATTTACAATTAATGTCATAGTGCAAATATCACAGGAAGTCGGCCATTTTAGATTGAAGGTCTGATTTTGACCCCATTTTTGACGTTTACAGCATTGGTATTTGATCGAACTCCTCCTAGGGATTTCGAGCGAGCGGCTTGAAACTCGGTCAGTCTGATCATAAGGCATGGCCAATTAAAAGTTATCAAAACAGTGAGTTTTTGAGCTTGTTGAAGGAGCGTTAGCAGGGGTCAAAGTTCACCTACTCTACAATATCCAATGGTCAAATGATGACATCACTTAGGCCACGCCCCCTGACAACAGGAAAAACTGTTATATCTCCTACACAGAAACACACAGAGGCACCAAAATTTCTGTGATTGATCATCATCGGGTCTTCTACAATATCCAATGGTCAAATGATGACATCACTTAGGCCACGCCCCCTGACAACAGGAAAAACAGTTATATCTCCTACACAGAAACACACAGAGGCACCAAACTATCTGTGATTGATCATCATCAGGTCTTCTATCATATCCAATGGTCAAATGATGACATCACTTAGGCCACGCCCCCTGACAACAGGAAATGTCATGTTTTGCTGTAAACGGTCGCTATGTTACCCCTCTGAGCTAATCAACATGAAAATGTATCCAGAGACAGAAGACATGTTGGTGTTTTGGATTCCAGCCCCAAGTGGATTCGATGGAGCAGGGCTGCGTGGTGGCGTGGTGAAGTCACCTCAAACGCCGCTGCCATACGTTTGGCTCTGAATTCCACATTTTTGGGTCGAGCTGCTTAAAACTCCCTTGGATGCATCCTTTTCCACCCCCGACAGGAATCCATAACAAACTTTGGTTGGCGTGACCTAATTTTTCTATAGCGCCCCCTAGAATATTTTAAATGATCAGCCCCAAGCCATGCTTTAAGATAGAATTACGAAAGTTGGTACACAACATACACATGTGGAATATTGCTAAAGTGTTACTTTTACATTATTACTTTTAGGTGTGTATCCACCAATTTAACTGTCAAACTTTCATAAAAGCTGTCTTAATGCAAGAAACAAAACCCTTAAACACATGAAATAACAATTAACTTTAAATAACTAAAAAGGTTTTGTTAACTTTTCACATGAAGCTGGATTAACAGGTAGTAAGATACCTTTGATTAAATTGGTATACTAATGTTTAAACCAGGGGTGTCAAAACGTATGGCCCGCGGGCCGGATCCGGCCCACCGAACGATTTTGTCCGGCCCAGTGGCCAAATGCAATATCAATATTCAACAGCTGTATATCCTCGCTGCATCGACCGATCTACACCAGATTTGTTGTGAGTCGTGGGGGAGCGCTGCCGAATGCGTTCGTGGGAATCTCCCGGCGGACGGGCGGGGAAAATGCGTGACAGTTTCTGCGGTGGCTGGCGGCCGGCGGTGCGCGAACCCCCGCGGTGGCCAATAGGCCGGAGCGGCGCTTGGCTGCGAGGGCCGATCGACGCCGCTTGCGGCTTTAATTCTTATTATTATTATTCTGCCCCCCTAAAGAGGGGCCTTTTTGGGGGCTTTATCATATTCAAAAACTCACCAAACTTTGCAGATGCATGGTGACTGTTTAAAAATTTTGTATTTTAAGGTCGTCACAAAAATCTAAAGAAAAATGCCTCAACGGCGCCACCTAGAAATTTTCAAAGGACCCTTTGCTATTCACTTACTTCGTCGTAGAGACATGAGATTTGGTACAGTTGTAGAGCTCAACAAGACGCTCAGAATTTACAATTATTGTCATAATGCAAGTATCACAGGAAGTCGCCCATTTTAGACTGAAAGTCTGATTTTGACCTCAATTTTGACAGTTACAGCATTGGTATAAGATCTAACTCCTCCTAGAGATATCGAGCGATCGGCTTGAAACTCGGGCAGTCTGATCATAAGGCATGGCCAATCAAATGTTATCAAAACGGTGAGTTTTTGAGCATGCTGAAGGGGCGTTGGCAGGGGTCAAAGTTCACCTATTCGCCACAAAAAATAAAAGTGTTATATCTCCTACACAGAAACACACAGAGGCACCAAACTTTCTGTGATTGATCATCATCAGGTCTCCTATAATATCCAATGGTCAAATGATGACATTGCTTAGGCCACGCCCCCTGACAACAGGAAGTGTCATGTTTTGTTGTAAGCGGTTGCTATGTTACCCCTCTGAGCTAATCAACATGAAATTGTGTCCACAGACAGAACACATGTTTGTATGTTGTGGATTTCAGGCTCAACTGGATTCGATGGAGCAGGGGGGCGTGGCGGCGTGGCATATTCACCTCAAACGCTGCTGTCATACGTTTGGCTCTGAATTCCACAGTTTTGGGCCGAGCTGCCTAAAACTCATTTGGATGCATCCTTATCCACCCCCCAACAGGAATCCATAACAAACTTTAGTGAGCAGGACTTAGTTTCTCTATAGCGCCACCAAGCAATTTTCAAAGGACCCTTTGGTATTCACTTACTTCATCGTAGAGTAATGAAATTTTGTACAGTTGTAGATCTCAGCAAGACGCTCAGAATTTACAATTAATGTCATACTGCAAGTATCACAGGAAGTAAGCCATTTTAGATTGAAATCTGAATTTTGATACCAAGTTGACATGTAAAGCATATGTATTTGATCATACTTGTCCAGCAGGGGGCAGCAAGAGACCACAAATAAACCCCAAAGGAATCTCTCTTGGTAAGTAAGTGATCTTAACTCTTTGGTTTCCTTATATATTTATGTTGAACAGATATACAAATCCTGCTTGAAAACTGACAAACTTACTCTTGTTCAATACATTTCAGTTTTTATTTATATAACGCCAAATCATAAAACATGTCATCAGGGGTGGACTGGGACAAAAAAATCGGCCCTGGCATTTTGGATTAGACTGGCCCACCACATTTTTTTTGTGTACTGAACGTGTATACCAACTGTGCAATACCAACTGTGCAATACCTTGAGGCCAGGTTAATGGAAATTAGTGAGAGTGGACACTTAAAATACTTCCAAAATCTTAATTTATTAACACTGTAAAATGTAAACTCCACCACAGCACAGCAACTATTCTTAGATCAGAGAGAGAGAGAGAGAGAGAGAAAGAGAGGTGTCACGGTTAATCACACATATTATCACGTTACATCATTATAAGAAGTTATTGTAAGTTGCTCATCAGATCTATTCAGTCTTCCAGATACTGTAGGGTAACATTGGACTAATGTGCACTCACTGTGTAAAAAAGGATGCCAATGACAAAATGAACCAGAGAAATGCCTCACTTGTCATCATGGAAAGAAAGAAAATATATAATAACATAATATAAATTTTGATTTACTCAGTCATTTGTAATAAGTATTTTATTTATCTAATTTCCTAATTTTTGATCATATTTTCTTTAAAATCGCAGACTTTTCGCTATTTTTCATGTAAATCCTTGGTGGCGCTTCATAGCGAAGCCGGTGAGTCCGCAGCGAGCTTGGCCTCCCCTGGAATTGCGCAATCCCTTGTTAACTGTGCTGACTTCCATTCTGTGAATGCATCTTCCTGTCTCTAGATCATAAATTCAATTGTTCAAACAGTTATGAACTGATTTTCCACAATTTAATATATGTGGATTACGAATTGTGTTTTGGTCATCAAACTGTGTGCAGAGAACATGTTTTCGTGGTGCTGGCCGATCATAAACAGCAAAGAACTGGTTGTAGGTGAGGCCGGCAGTTCCTTGGCCGCTAGGCAGGGGGCGCTCAAGGGGCACCGCTCGTGATCCCCAAATAGTAGAGTCAAAACAAGTTATTGATGTTTTATTAGCGAGTTTTGCTAAACAAGTAAAGCACTAAAAAGACTCTAAACATACAGCTGGAACAGGACTGATCAGGGAAGGCTTTCCTCCCTGGCAGTGAGCTCCATTGAGACTGAGAGACTTTTAAAACTGAAGAAGATAAAGATAACTTTTACCGGAAAATGATGATATTTTTGTTCAGAAAGAGCGCCACAGGGACTTAAATTATAAGTAGAGGTAAGACAGCGATACTTATTCATGTTTAGTTTTTGTGATAAAATGTGCGTAATGTGGGTTATAGTTTTAGAATGTGTTACAAATGCAGAAATCCATCATAACTCATAAACTGTTACCAATCAAATGACAATTTTTTTTCATCAAAGAACCAATATTTTTCCATGTATCTTGGTGAATTTATTTGGCTCAATCAGTCTCCTTCAGCACTTTGCAACGAGTCTACTCTGTAGAGTGTATATATTTGTAAATCTGACTCTGATGACGTCAGTGCCTCACCAGCTATGAACCCTACCGCACGTCACTGACCACCACCACCACCATATTTTACATCAGACACCGGAGCAGATGAAGGCCTGCTGTAGGGAACATGTCAGTCAGTTTGACACATTTCGCAGCGTCCGTTTGAAGAACTCGTTTATTTTTTTCGTGCAGTTTCTCTGCGCCTCCCTTGCGTTTCTTATCCATTACTACTGTGAACACCGCTGCACAAAGTTCCACATGGAGCGTGAAGGTGTTTTTCTGCTTTATGATTGGCCTAGCCCTTTAGACTGTCAGGGATGATAACCAATGGGCTGCAGTAGCCTGTGGTAAGGGCCGGATGATCGGAACAGACTCTTGCGCTGCTGATATTTTTCTTCATGCATTATGCAAATATAACGAGGCAGATATATAAAATAATAATAATAATAATACATATTATTAATATACATGTCGGGTCTGCCGGCCCAAACAGCACGTCGGCCCACCAGGAAAATGCCCGGTACGCCCGATTACCAGTCCATGCCTGCATGTCATCTAAAGGCAGTTTACAATGTCAAAATCAATCAGATTATACATATTAAGTCAGATTATCCAGATTGGTAAAAGAAATTTCCTATATAAGTGAACCAGTTAATTGCAT
Organism: Fundulus diaphanus; assembly: GCA_037039145.1. Lineage (NCBI taxonomy): Eukaryota > Metazoa > Chordata > Actinopteri > Cyprinodontiformes > Fundulidae > Fundulus > Fundulus diaphanus. The sequence continues at coordinate 50,144,918 of CM073131.1, forward strand.
CAAAGTCGTAACAAGCAGCATTCACTCCTGAAGAAGCGTAGAGCCACAGGGAGAGTCGTTTGCATTGTACATGGCTTTGCAGCAATCCCTCATACTGATCAAGCATGAAGTGACAGCAGAAGGAAAAACTCCCCATTAACAGGAAGGAAAAACCTCCAGCAGAACCGGGCTCAGTATGAACGGTAATCTGCCTTGACTGACTGGGGGTTACAAAAGAGAGAGAAGAGACACAACATGACAGACAAAAAAGCACAGAAGCACACATTGATCCAGTAATGTGTTTTACATTAGATGGTAATAACAGGTGATCTGTCTTCCCTGGATGATGTCACAGCTAACAGAACGCCAGACCAGGTGTACCTACTATGAAGAAAAAATAGAAAAAACAAAAAGTTAAAAGCTGAAATGACAACAGTCATGCAAAAACGAAGAACAGTAGACCCTGATGTCCTCCAGCAGCCTAAGCCTACAGCAGCATAACTATAGAGGTAGCTCAGGGTAACATGAACCACTCTAACTATAAGCTTTGTCAAAAAGGAAAGTCCCAAGAGCCAGCTTCTAGTGGAGGAGTTCAAGTATCTTGGGGTCTTGTTCACGAATGAGGGGAAGATGGAGCGGGAGATCGACAGGCGGATTGGTGCGGCGTCTGCTGTGAAGCGGGTGCTGTACCGATCCGTTGTGGTGAAGAGAGAGCTGAGCCAAAAGGCCAAGCTCTCGACTTACCAGTCGATCTACGTTCCTACCCTCATCTATGGTCACGAGCTTTGGGTCGTGACCGAAAGAACGAGATCCCGGATACAAGCGGCCAAAATGAGTTTTATCCATAGTGTGTCTGGGCTCTCCCTTAGAGATAGGGTGAGGAGATCAGTCATCCGGGGAGGACTCAGAGTAGAGCCGCTGCTCCTTCACATTGAGAGGAGCCAGTTGAGGTGGCTCGGGCATCTGGTTAGGATGCCTCCTGGACGCATCCCTGGTGAGGTGTTCTGGGCACGTCCCACCGGGAGGAGGCCCAGGGGAAGACCCAGGACACGCTGGAGAGACTCTGCTGGCCTGGGAACGCTTTGGGATTCCCCCGGAGGAAGTGGCCCAAGTGGCTGGGGAGAGGAAGGTCTGGGCCTCCCTCTTGAAGCTGCTACACCCGCGACCTGACCCCGGATAAGCGGAAGACGATGGATGGATGGAAAAAGGAAAGTTTAAGGATTAGTCTTAAAAGTAGACAGGGTGTCTGCGTCACGGACCAAAACTGGGAGTTGGTTCCACTGGAGAGAAGCATGATAGCTAAAGGATCTGCCTACCATTCTGGTTTTACAGACTTTAGGAACCACCAGCAGACCTGCTTTCTGAGAGTGAAGTGGTCTATTAGAAATTACTAAAGTTTGTACACAACATACACATGTGGAATATTGCTAACGTGTTACTTTAGCAATATTCCAATTGCTAAAGTGTTACTTTTACATTATTACTTTTGGGTGTGTATCCACCAATTTAACTGTCAAACTTTCATAACAGCTGTCTTAATGCAAGAAACGAAACCCTTAAACACATGAATTAATTAACTTTAAATAACTAAAAAGGTTTTGTTAACTTTTCACATGAAGCTGGATTAACAGCTAGTAAGATACCTTTAATTAAATTTGTATACTAGTGTTTAAACCAGGGGTGTCAAACGTACGGCCTGCGGGCCGGATCTGGCCCGCCGAACGATTTAGTCCGGCCCGGTGGCCAAATGCATTTTCATTATTCAACGGCTGTGTCTCCTCGGTGCATCGACCGATCTGCACCAGGTTTTTTGTGAGTCGTGGGGGAGCGCTGCCCAACGCGTACGTGTGTATTGCATGTTAGACGGGTGAGGAAAATGCATGACAGCTTCTGCGGTGGCTGGCGGCGGGAGGTGCGCGTACCCTAGCGGTGGCCCATAGGCCAGAGCGGCGCTTGGCTGCGAGGGCCGATCATCACCGCTTGCGGTTTTAATTAGTATTGTCGTTTATTTACTGGAGCGTATACCATGCTTCATCCTACCTCATTCTATGTGTTTCCACTGTCTGTCTCTCTTATTGCAGAAGGCCTGCAGAGATATGACTCTTTTCCAAGAGTTGAACTGAACTGTGTGACCAACGTTGTATTATCTTGAATTTTGTAACTAAGGATCTCCATTTTTAACAATAAAGAGAGAGGAGGCGCAGAATGTGTTTTCAGAGCAGTAAGGAGTTGTAACTGGGCACGTCTTTGCTGTTCTCCTCTCAAATAAAACCAAACTAAGGTTGTCTTTTCTTCCCTTTGTTGTTTAATGAATGTTTTAGGTGTTTGAACCTGACACTTCCTTTCCTACAGCTTCCATATGATACATTTATGCTGAGACATAAAACACTTTCTATGGTAGCTCTGTAGAAGTATTTTAGCAGTTTAGTGGAAAGTCTAGTCCTTTTCGGTTTCCTGAAGAAGAGCATCTGAACCTTACAGGACACCAGCCCTCGAGGATATTAGTTTGAGACAGGTGGTTTAATGTCTCTCCTCTGTGTTCTGTGATAACACTGAATTAAACATTTATTAGTTGATAATAAAATGTTAATGTATGCAAAAAGAACAGAAACAGGTTCATAACATTTATCACATGTACTGTGATTCATTTTCTGGGTGGTTTTAGTGACTCTGAAAGGACGCAGTTGATTATATGTGTAAGCATTGGGAGTTCTAGTTAGATCAGCATATTTTCATCATTAAAGTTCAGTTAACAGTAACAGTTGTACATTCTGTACTTTTCCTTTGTGGTGTCACCCCTGGTATATGGGAGGGAAAGGGTTGAGTTCTAGCGTTGGAGAGGATAAGCGAGGAAGATCATTTAAAACAGGAGAGCAAGAACAGAGAGGGGCTCAAAATGAGCAGACAGGCTGAAGCAGAATTCAAAGATATCATTACATTTTAATAAAATCACTAACCCACTCAAGCTATCCTCAGAGATCCGAGACAAAGTTTGCGATATTTTTCACGCCAGGATGTTGTCTAATAGGAACGTATTGATCTTTTGTAAGTCTGAAGTCCAGAAAGTGAAAACTCTGAAGCTCAGTGAATTGGGTAAATGAGAAGTTTAAGGATTTTTGCTAGGGCTCGGTCAAGAGTCTGATCTAGGTCCAAAACGAGTTATTTACATTAATCCAGACATATATGAGGGAGACCTACTCAAAACCCTGAGGGGGAGGAACTGTGGTGGGAGTAAAGACGTTTAAGACTAGGAGAGGAAGACTTGAAGAAAACTACTTTGGTACTTCTCATATTTAAAGAAGAAACTATAAATCAATCAGTTACTCTAGGATCCATAGTGTATCCTGTGAAACCAAACGTGTCAGAGGTCTGGACATGTTGCAGCAGTCTGCAGGGGTGAAGGGAGGTGAGGTAAATGTGGCAAAGAACATGATCAATCTCAATGTACAAATGATAACGTGAATGATGTAACTGTGGGGCAACCATGGCTTTTGGAGGATGTGTTACCCATATCCAAACCCAAAAACTAGAGGATTTTAAGAAGTTAGAAAGCATCTCTTATTCAGAGGCTGTAAAGCGAATTAAGGCCTGTAGAGACACAGATAACCAGGTGTCGCCCATTTGCTCTGGGTGTTTTTTTTTTTTTGAACGTCTGAAAACACCTTAAAGCTACAGTTGTTAATCTGTTCAGAAATACTTCTTAATATACCGGAGAAAATTCTCATTTCATCCTGCAGTGATTAATATATCATGTATTCAGAAAAGGACAGGACAGGATCATCCAACCCAAAACATAATAAACCCTTGTTGGGAAAAAGAAATAAAAGATATTAAAAATATTGGTTGTATTATGAATCACAAAACAACAGAATTCAAAATACTTCTTTACCAGTAATACAGGCTTGGATACTTCCAGATGTCATAGAGAAGTCAGGAGAAGGAACTGATTGTAAATTCACATATGGTACAGAATTATATCAATAAATACTTTGGCCTTCCAGTATATACAGCAACATTATTAGCTGTTAGAAATTAGACAAATGAGATCAGTAATATGTTCAGATTCTATGGTGTCTTATTCTAATGACACCATAGACTATTCAGAGCAGACCAGATATCTTCATAGAAATTCAACAAACACTGTACAAAATCAATATGTTGGGTTTAATGATATTTATTTATGAACATCAGCTCATTATAGCCTCACAGGGAATGCAATGGCAGATTAGGCTGCACAGAAAGCCACTAGACCCTTATCAATAGGTTTGGCGGTTGATGTTAGTACAACAGAAGCTAAAATCTTAATAAAAATTAAGGAATATATATCCATCCATCCATCCATCCATTTTCTGACCCGCATAATCCCTCATGGGGTCGCTATTCATTCCTGCTGCTACCAGATTATATAACGCTGCAATATAATAGTAACCATAACCGTAATAAGTAATGTGCAATAACTAACGTACAATAATGTGCAACTGATGTGACTTCAATCTCTGGATTATACGTATAACTGTATAACTGTTACAATTACTGTAATGAGTGTTTTGCAGTAACTATGTGCAATAATGTGCTGTGGTATATTGTCAACATAAAGCTCACTCATTCCTGCTGCTACCTGATCATACTTCGCCGCTTTATAACTGTAACCATTATAGCAATTACTGCAACCATGCACCATAGCTGCAACAATAACTGTAATAAGTTATGTGCAATAAGATATTTAAACAAGGTGCTATAACCTGTGCAATAATCCTGAGCAATAATCCTGTATAAAGTGTATAATAACAAATGTGCAATAACCTATTTATACATAGGATTGTATAGAATTGTATATAGCTGTATAACTGTATTTAACTCCTTTTTCTGACTTTTGACTATTGAGCTGATGGGACAAGTGAATTTCTCCATTGTGAGGTCAATAAAGATTATCTTATTTTATCTTATCCACTGTCTGTAAAATTACCTATGAAATGTTTTCACACAGCCAGAAAACTGCTTGTTGTTGCAACCAAATCCTATGGGGACTCTGTGAGAGTAGGGAGTAGCAAGGTGGCGGCCAGTGACTTCAGTTTTTCGGGGAAACCGGCAGTGATGTCTATGCTCCAGACACTTTGAAAGCTTCCTGGATTGGAAGAATACAAGCAAACTACCAACATTAGCTTTAGTTGTAAATGTATTGTATCAAAGTTCTGCTTTAACTATGGACGGAATCAATAATTATTTTCTTTAAAAAATTGAGATACCACAGTTAAGTTATGTTTTAAGAGCCAGAATTATTAAAGATTTCAAAAGGACAAAAACGTGAGAAACTTCTGCTGGTTTAGCAAATAGCGCCCCCTTCACTTCCGGAGTGTGATGACGTCATTTCCACATATGGTATGGGTTTGTCGCGTGGTCTGTCCCCGCCACTTTCTGCAAGTGTTCATGCCGCGCAGCCACGTTGATCCTCCGGGTTCTTTGTTGTTCTGCTGTGAGTCCAGAAGCTGAAAGAGAGCAGCAGCTGCTGCAGGTGATGAAGTCTGGAAAGAAGTCCAGCAGCTGGAGGCACAGCGGAGAAACTGGAGGGAAGCAGGAGCTCAAAGAGCGGCAGGACGCAGCAGAGGAGACACCGATGATGGGGGATGTTTTCCAGCCCAGAGTTCTGCTGCACCGATTAGGTTTGGAGATTTCCTTCTTCATGCTAAGTGTGTGGATGGAGCTAAAGTTTAGGAGCCGTTTTCAGCAGCTGATGGATTCATCCTCTTCATTGTTGCAGAGTTTCCCCCAGAAAACTGGCTAAGCCTGCAGCTCTGCATAGGAGGTGCTAATGCTAGCTTAGCATGTAGCATAGAGGTGCTAATGCTAGCTTAGCATGTAGCATAGCGGTGCTAATGCTAGCTTAGCATGTAGCATAGCGGTGCTAATGCTAGCTTAGCATGTAGCATAGCGGTGCTAATGCTAGCTTAGCATGTAGCATAGAGGTGCTAAAGCTAGCTTAGCATGTGGCGTAGAGGCGTGTCACTACCCGATCCGTACCGGTAGCACGATCCGTACCATCAGCTCATTTGCGCAAGCGCAAACAGAATAACTTCCGGTTCGCCAAAAAAATAATGTAATTACGGTAATAATAATAATAATACATTTTATTTCAAGCGCCTTTCAAAACACTCAAGGTCACTGTACATGTAAAAACAATAAATGGTAAAAGCAGTCGTCATAATTAAAAGAAACAACACAAATTACACAGAGGAAAGTAATTTAAAATCATAATGAAAAGGCAATCTTGAACATGTGGGACTGAAAATGATTATTTCTATACTTAAATCATTAAAAAAAAATGCTAAACTATATCGTAAATAAAATATTGAAGACTTTTCTGAAAGAAATTGATACGTTTTACATTCTCTCCATTGTATTGCTTGACGTCATCATCGGATATGCTCCAGCATCCTCCAGTCCGGGAAGTTATCATTGCATAACGTTTATCTGTATTGTCTGAATGCACTCTGTTTTTATTATTATTATTTTTATTGCTTGTTCAAACAGGACTGGAAAAAAATATTTAATCGTTAATTATACGGTGAATTTCGTTATACAAATAATCTTGTTCTAAACATTTATTTTATTAGAAAGTTAAAATTATCGATTGAGAAATTAGCGCCCTCTGGTGTACACATCATAAACTAGAGAAGACCTCATGATTATAGTAGCCACATTTTTTTTTTATTTTTTTTTTTTACAAAAACGAACAGGGAATAGAACAAAGAACACACACAAGGCATACCTTATTAAAATATATTTATTAAGCACAAAATACATACATAGGCAAATAAAATAAATGATAAAAAAATTTAAAACTTAAAAAAAAAATTTCAAAATCAAATAAGTTTCTGTACTCCTATATGTGTTTATAGCTGGGGGTTTATGTACTTTAAGAAATGTTTTATATATTTTTATTTCCCTAACTACAACTGGGAAACATTTTTGCTATTAAAAAAAAACAATGTATTTTTTATGTATTTCTGTTGTTTATTTTTTAGAATATGCATTATTGCCGCAAATACAAAGATATACAAAAAGAAACCTCTGCGTCGAAAAAAAAAAAAAAAAATAAAAAAGTAAGAAAAACGAAATATTTCCCACCGGAAGTTATTCTATTCGCGCACGCGCAAATGAGCTGATGGTACGGATCGTGCTACCGGTACGGATCGGGTAGTGACAAGGCGCTAATGCTAGCTTAGCATGTAGCATAGCGGTGCTAATGCTAGCTTAACGTGTAGCATAGAGGTGCTAATCCTAGCTTAACGTGTAGCAAGACCAGCACTACATCCGGGTCCGCGGGTAGGCAAAAAACAGTACTGCTCTCGTCTATTACATGACAAAACGGGTGATTTAGAGCGTACTTTTAGTTCGTTCGACTTGTGCTCCCGGTTGCACACAGAGGGATTCCAAATCGTTGGATGTAAGTTTCTGTCGTTTACCGAAGGAGTAGAACGAAGAAAGAAATGGATATTTTCAATGAAAAGAGCGCAGGCAGACACTCCCAATGGACTGGGGGAGCCATCATACTACGACAGAATTTGCAGTCTACACTTCATCTCCGGTAAATACAACTTAATTCTGCTCTAGTCATTGTTCTACTTAAATAGCGGCGGAGGGGAGGTGGCGATCGCTACACGGGCCGGAGAAGCGGCTGCAGCTGCTGTAGCAGCCGCTTCTCCGGCTGTCTGGAGCAGCAGAAGCCGCTCTATTACGCCCCCGTTCACGGGCGCTAGTACTTCTGTGTTTACGCTGCAATGTCGCAGACACCCCCACCCATTTTAACAAGACAAAAACACCAAAATAATCCTTAGTGAACAATGTTTTTTTTAACCTACCGGACGGGTCTTCCTCTCTGCTGAGGCGCTGTGTGTCAGACTCTGCTTTCTGATGTTACACAAACATGTCTGAACATCCATCCATCCATTTTCTGACCCGCTTAATCCCTCATGGGGTCGCGGGAGTTGCTGGTGCGTATGTGCACGATATTAAATAATTGTAACTGTCTAGTGATTTGGCTTTCATGGCTTTCATGCTCTCTTGTCCCTACTGGCCTGCGTGTTTATAAGGCAGCTGTATATGTCGCCGTACGGAACCCTTGGCCAGCATTTCACAGACTCGCTCCGTCCTTTCAGGCTTTTGCTGTGTGGATCTGGCAATCTGATACCATCAACCATCAACTTACTCTTAAAACGATCTTGTGATACGTTATCTAAAGAAGTAAAATACGTGGAGAACTTGTCAGTTTCATTGTTCACTACGGATTATTTTGGTGTTTTTGTCTTGTTGCATTACGCCCCTTGTAAACAGGGGCGTAATGCAGCCGCTGTCTGGAGCACATTATTGCACACTGATTGCACGAAGAAAACTAAAATTATGCGGGGTGCTGCTGCTGCAGCGAATCGACTCTGCTTCTCCGGCCCGTGTAGCGATCGCCACCTCCCCTCCGCCGCTATTTAAGTAGAACAATGACTAGAGCAGAATTAAGTTGTATTTACCGGAGATGAAGTGTAGACTGCAAATTCTGTCGTAGTATTATGGCTCCCACAGTCGATTGAGATTGTCTGCCAGCGTCCTTTTCATTGAAATTATCCATTTCTTTCTTAATTCGTCGGTAAACTACAGAAACATACATCCGACGATTTGGAATGCCTCTGTGTGCAACCGGGAGCACAACAAGTCGTAGGCATTGTTTAGATTCCAAAAATAAACTAACTAAAAGTACGCTCTAAATCACCCGTTTTGTCATGTAATAGACGAGAACAGTACTGTTTTTGCCTACCACCGTGACCCGGATGTAGCGCTGACGGACTCTGCGCATACGATACGTGTCGCGCTGGCAACAATAAACCTAATAAGTTAATTCAATATAAAAGTTACGTTCATTTTGGCCTAATGTTAGAAACAGAGAAGTGTAGTCCAGCTAATCTGTCCTCCTGATAGACGGATAGAGAGCTGTGTACGTGAAGGGGGGGGGGGGGTATATTAGACACTGGGAAGAATATTTAGTGCATCTTATTATTTGGTGCACCTTAAGCTCTGAAAATACTTTGAGCTCAATGTTACCTGGGTTCAGATGCAGGTAAACGCACTCCCCCCAAGAGAGAAAACACGCTTAGGTCCGCAACATAATCACATTCAACAGGATAAATGCATCTTTTTTCTGTTGTAACACCAGAAAAAGGATGCATTTGTCTATTTCATGTGGTGCCCTGATTACTTCAATATACTGAGAACTCATCATTATCATATTTGAGTTGCTTAACTCAAATATGATAATGATGATGATCAAACATCTGTTGATTTATTATAAGCATTAAGCCAAATATAGCACGTTTTCAACAAGCAAAGCCTACTATGGTCATTTATTAGCAAAAATCTGTCTGTTGGAACAAAAATCCACCTTTGTGGGACCATCAATTAAATAAGAAGGGGGGTTTCTTCCTGTAAAAGGCATTTTGTCCCTAGATAGACCCTAGAATAGATCAGAAGCACATCCCAAATCTAAAAAGATTAAAATTTTGTTAAGCTGCACCAAAAATATTCTAAACTCTGGCAGATCTAGATTTAAAGAGATTTTCATTCAAAAGTAGGAAGAAAGGCAGGTAGGCTTCAAAGTGTAACCATATACAGGACTGTCTCAGAAAATTAGAATATTGTGATAAAGTTCTTTATTTTCTGTAATGCAATTAAAAATCATGAAATGTCATACATTCTGGATTCATTACAAATCAACTGAAATATTGCAAGCCTTTTGTTGTTTTAATATCACTGATTATGGCCTACAGCTTAAGAAACCCAAATATCCTATCTCAAAATATTAGAATATTTCCTCAGACAAAGTAAAAAAAACAAAATTATAACAGCAAAGCAAAATCAAACATTTGATTAAGATAGATGATGACATGATAGAGACAAATATAAAAAAGAGACAGATGGATAACTGAGACAAGCTGGCTGCTTGCAAAGAGCTGTATTCTTTGATATTAATGTAAATCTAGGTTTAAAAACATCATAGCATCACCCACCGCAACATGTGATGTGATTGCTGTATGTGATTGTATGTGATATTTACATCCCAACGTATTAAAACATGTCCTTTTAATTCTGAAACAGTGATCTATTTCCACCTCTACTTCCATCTCCTTAGGTGTGAGAGTGTGTGTGAATGGTTGTATGTTGTGTTTGTCTCTGTGTTGCCCTGTGATGGACTGGTGACCTTTCCAGGGTGAACCCGCCTCTCCCCCATTGACAGCTGGAGATAGACACCAGCACCCGTCACAACCCCACAATGATAGACATGTTAGAAGATGGATGAATGGATGGATAACAGAGGCAGCATTTAGCATTTATAGAATGTTTTAACAGAATAACTGCATTGAATTTCCACAACAGAATGACAGTAAAGATACCAGAGATCATCTTTAGGTTGAAACTGTCAGTTCCTCAGGTTCAGTTTTCTCTGCAAGGAACTGTAAACAAGCAGGCATAAGAAACAGTTAAAACTAAACACTAAGAAAAAGTAATTAAATCATAGAATTAAATCTAACTGAATTACTTAATATATCTATTAAAATGTGCCTCAGTTTAGACTGAGATCAACATCCTTTCTAATTTGCATAATGTGTTTCAATGTTTACTGCAGATGTTGCTCAGAAGCAGATTGTTAAAGAAGCTTCTTTAGACCAAAGACCTCGTGCTGACCTGCATGAGCCAAGTCCCCCTCACATAATAAAGGAACAGAAGGGAGTCTACATCAGTCTGCGGGGAGAGGAGCTCCATGGGAAGGAGGTGATTAATACCATCAGGTTTCCAGTTGCTGCTCCAATAAAGACTCTGGATGATGAACAGTCTCTGCTGCTCTCACAGCTTTATCCAGACCAAATTAAAGGTAGAGAGCTTCCAGAGGAGAATGATGGAGAAGAATCCATCAGGATACAAGATCATGGAGATGCTTTCATTTCTTTAGAGACTGAAGACACTGAGAAGGATGAAGAGGACAGTGATGTAGAACACAGTCTCTCTGAGCTGAAAGACTTGTCATACTCTGAATATAAGAAATGCTCTACAGAGAAGAAAAATGTGGACTCACGAAGGAAAGTCCAGACAGGTGTGAAGCTTAGCTGCGAAGACTGTGGTAAAACATTTATTGGAAAATACGCTTTAAACCAACACACAAGAATCCACACCGGAGAGAAGCCTTTCTGTTGTGATCTATGTGGAAAATTTTTTAGCCGAAAAGAACATTTAAAAAGACACATGAGAATCCATACAGGACATAAGCCTTTCTGTTGTGATCTATGTGGAAAAAGTTTTAGCCGAAAAGAACATTTAAAAATACACACAAGAATCCACACAGGACAGAAGCCTTTCAGTTGTGTTCTATGTGGAAAAAGTTTTAGCCAAAAAGCAAGTTTAAAAATACACACAAGAATCCATACAGGACAAAAGCCTTTTGGCTGTGATCTATGTGGAAAAAGTTTTAGCCAAAAAGCAAGTTTAAAAATACACACAAGAATCCATACAGGACAGAAGCCTTTCAGTTGTGTTCTATGTGGAAAAAGTTTTAGCCAAAAAGCATATTTAAAAATGCACACAAGAATCCATACAGGACAAAAGCCTTTTGGCTGTGATCTATGTGGAAAAAGTTTTAGTGGAAAGGCTCAGTTAAAAATACATGCAAGAATCCACACCGGAGAGAAGCCTTTCAGTTGTGATCTTTGCGGATTTTTTTTTAGCCGAAAAGCACATTTAAACATACACACAAGAATCCATAGGGTAGTTCACGCGTGACGTCACGCGTGATGTCAGCGCTACATCCGCGTCCGCGGGGTAGGCAAAAAGCACAGCTGCTCTCGTCTACTACATGACAAAACGGGTGATTTAGAGCGTACTTTTAGTTAGTTTATTTTTGGAATCTAAACAATGCCTACGACATGTTGTGCTCCCGGTTGCACAGAGAGGCATTCCAAATCGTTGGATGTACGTTTCTGTCGTTTACCGAAGAAAGAAATGGATATTTTCAAAAGAGCGCAGGCAGACACTACCAATGGACTGGGGGAGACATCAGACTACGATAGAATTTGCAGCCTACACTTCATCTCCGGTAAATACAACTTAATTCTGCTCTAGTCATTGTTCTACTTAAATAGCGGCGGAGGGGAGGTGGCGATCGCTACAGGGGCCGGAGAAGCCGCTTCTGCTGCTGCTACAGCAGCCGCTTCTGCTACCGCTACCGCTTCTACCAGCAGAAGCGGCTTCTCTGGCTGCCTGGAGCAGCAGCCGCTCTGTGTTTACGCTGCAATGTCGCCGACACCCCCACCCATTTTAACAAGACAAAAACACCAAAATAATCTGTAGTGAACATTTTTTTTTAACCTACCGGGCGGGTCCAGTGGTTTCATGCTTCCATGCTCTCTTGTCTGTACTGGCCTGGGTCAAATGTAATTCTCCCTGCGCGGTGGGAGACTCGTTTTGAGGAAACTATGGTTGCAGCTCACTGTCTGCCTTGCTGTGGTTACAGAGAGGTGTCTGTTTTGTAGAATAAATCATCCGCCGATGAGTTATTGATCCGGAAAAGCCGAATCTGTGAATATCTTTCTAACTTTACCGAAGTATAAGGCAGCTATATGTCGCGGTACGGACACTTGGCCAGCATTTCACAGACTGGCTCCGTCCCTTCAGGCTTTTGCTGTGTGGATCTGGCAACCTGATACCATCAACCATCAACTTACTCTTAAAACGATCTTGTAATACGCGATCTAAAGAAGAAAAATACGTGGAGAACTCGTCAGTTTCGCTGTTTGCGTCTGCCATTGTGTTCGCCTTTTGCCTACCATATATATATATATATATATATATATATATATATATATATATATATATATATATATATATATATATATATATATATATGTGTGTGTGTGTATGTATGAGTGGCTGTGTTTTGCAGCATACATAAATAATGTCAGAATATTCAATTACTATTAACCACATTAAGAACATTTAAATGCACTGAACCATTTGTTATAATCAGTGTTGGGGAGTAACGGATTACATGTAACGACGTTACGTAATGTAATTACAAGAGTAACTGTAATTCGTTACAGTTACTCTTAACCAATACCAATCCGGCGCGCATGCGCGAAAAACCCGCATCAAAACAATAACAATGAACTACCCTATACAGGACAGAAGCCTTTCGGTTGTGATCTATGTGGAAAAAGTTTTAGCCATACATCAGGTTTAAATAGACATATGAGAATCCATACAAGAGATAAAATATAAATACTAACTCAAACACAGCTATGGTTTGCTGACAGATGTTTGTGTGTTGTCATCAAACGCACAAGAGTTCACTTGGTACTTTCAGCATTTCTCTTGTAGCTAATTTATAGATTTGTGTTAAATCATTTCAAGTTTTTAATTTATTTTGTTCAGACTGAGCTGTAGCACATCTGTGTTTTCAGTCTATACACACTGCTGTAACCACTAGACTCATCAAGTTAATGTAAACAATGGCTACAGGGTGTGCCTTGACACGTCATATCCGGTCGATATTTCACAACAGCGACCTCTAGCTTCCTAAGTTACCCATTTGAGTCAATTTTTTCCAGGAGAAATAATAACATTAATAAATCAAGTAACACACAGGATCACTTTAACAATTATGATAAATCAACTGGAGATTTTTTTTATCCATAGCTTCCCAACATGAGTTGTAAATCTACAACTTCCTAAATATAAATTAATATAAATAATAAATAGTGACTTAGACAAATTTATTTGTCTAAGGATAAAAAACAGTTTAAATTAATGGTGCAAAAAGGCTATAATATGAAAGAATTCAGTGTTGTGCAAAATGCAGTAAAAACGTTGAGTTGTGTCCTATTTAAATGGATTATCAAAGTTCAGTACCATTGGTAGTGCAAAAATAATGGTGTTACAGATCCTGGTGGATCTGCAGTGGATGCTGCAGGAAGTACAAGCGCTTCTGTGCCCTCTTCACCAGTGATGTGGTGTTCACAGACCAGGTGAGGTTGTCTGTGTCCTAAAAGTTACTGATATTTACTGAGCAAATCACTATTTAAAATTTTATTTCTCCAAACAATGTTTTGACTAATTCAGGTTTGCTTTGTGTTTGGGTTGAACACAATAAAATGTTGTTCTAAATTAAACTAATTTAACCTTAACCCATATTCTTTAAGATGAACTTTGGTTCCCTAACATGGATCTGCAGTGAACCAGGATTCTCTAAATCATTTCGATGATGGTTTTCAACCATTTTATTTGAGTTCTTTAGCTTCTTTTTTTCTTAATTTTACTCATTAGTTTTAGCTGAGTTACACTAGCCTTGCAAAACACAATGTAACCGCATCACAAAACTTTCCAAATAAACCATTTAGCTTTCCCAGTTTGTTTCTCTGCCAAATCTGCCAAAAGCCTTTACTTATTAAATGTAACCCTAAAATACTGATAAATGCTGAGACTACAATCTTTTGTGATGAGACTGACTTATGAAGCTTTCATGATTTTTATTTCATGTTCTTATGTTACTATTTGGTTTAGAAATGTGATTTGATTTGTGTGATTATTCCTTTATCAAAGGGCAAAATGTAATGGAAAATTTTCTTTTGTTCTTCTAAATTTAAACCTTGTGCAAAACATGTTGTCACCTTTAACAAAATGGCATATATAGTCTATATCCAGTGTTTGCAGAGATGTAAGGTTAATCAGAGCTCAGTATATTAGTGTGTGCTTACATTTTCATGAAGTATTTTTAAAACTTTATTACCTCTGTTGGTCAAAGTGAGGAGGTGATGGTAATTTAGAGTGGGTGAGGAGAGCTGTTTCTTCCCCGGGTTGTAGGAGGGGTTAAAGGTCAGGAGTCAAGATGAAGCTGTTGTACGTCACATGAGGCTCTTTGTTAGTTTCTCCATGACAGGCTCCTCCTGTTTGTTTACGTCTGTTCCCTATAAAGACAGGGTTTGTCTTACTAGGGGTGCATTTGGTGACGAATGTACCTCGAATGCTGTTTGCCTTCAATAAAGACCGGTCCATGTATTGAAAGACTATCTTGCTTCTTGATGATCATTTTTTCAATGACAAATTTTTTTTAGACCTAAATAGAGGAGTGAAATTATCACCTTGTGCAGAAAATGAGGCTACATGGATGAGGGGAAAACTTGGTGGAAAATAATTATAATGGAATTAAGTAGAACACTGGTCATATTCATGGGGTTTCAAACTCTGGATAACCGTTAGAAATGGTAACACACAGGCCCTGTTTACAGAGTACTTAAATGGTGTAATGCGGTACCGCGCACGTGACGTCACGGCCTTAAGAGTAACGCCCCTTTTGCCGCACCGGTAGGGCAAACAGTCGTAGAACGCACATACAAACCAGCCATTACAAGCGCAACAGAACCAGCGATATGACCGACTTTGCAGCCATTAAACTTACCCAAGACGATGTCCCAGGCGCACGGTTTACTGGTCGCACTGTGGAAGAGCACACCAACCTTCAGCTGAAACGGTGGCTTGAGTGTCGAGGGCTCAAAAAAACCGGAAGACGGGCCGAGTTGATTCAACGGTAAGCTTTGTTTTTTTCCCTGCTCGGCGTTCATGCCTTTGTTATGATTTCCACCGTGCTCCGTTCACGTCGGCCTTTTTTGTTTGTTTGCAATCAACGTCCAGGAATCTGTATATCTTGCCAATAGGAAGCTACAAAACGATTGTTCACATCTCAGAATCTTTCGCTTAAGAGATTCAGGGCGTTTGTTTTTGAGTAAGCTATCCCGGTAGCAGGGTACCATGTTAGCGCCTGCTAACATGCTAGCCTATATGCTATCATCACCCTTTCCACCGACAAAATGCTTGCTACATATGTAGGTGAATTTGGTAACTTTTTCCGGGTTGTAATGTTGTGTAGGCCGCCCGCACAAGTGTACCCAACGCACACACTTCTCCTTGGCACTCTTGAGTTTCGGGAAATTAGTGAAGAAAACATCCTTCATATGCGGCCGATCAGCGTACCTCGAGTCGCTGTTGCACGTCCCATAGCAACAATGTCTATAAACCATGGTCTTAGATGTTGGAAAAAGCAGTCGTTTACCGAGTAAAACCTAGGCTAACGCACGTCTCTTCCACAGCAAAACAGCGGCGAGTTTGGGAGTTTGCCCTACTGCGTACCACGTGATGTGACGTCATCGTGACGTTGTGTTTCTAAAAATAGCTCGCGCGCGGTACCGCATTCCCATGCCGCACCACTTGTAGTGCTGTGATTTTTGAAGTTCCAGGTCAAATTGCCCAGAAGAAGAAAACAGCGGCTGGTGGAGGACTGTTTGGGCTGCAAACTGTTGTAAATAAACCCACAGCTATAGCTGAAAGCCCCCCCCCCCTAAGCAACAGTTAAACCTTGTAGTGTGTAAATGGAGAGTACAAAGGCAACGCAAACCTGTTTTCACCGTGTAAACAGAGCCAGAGACGACTACAGTGATGCAAGTGTATCCACAGCATAGTTAACTATAAATAACTGCCTAATAGATCAAATTTCAAGTAGAGGACTTGCTGTATATGCATGACTTTCCATGTCACTCCTCAGAGCAGAAATACATTTATCCGACAAATGATGACTTCTTAATAAGAAATAATCTCCCTCCGTCTCTCCTCTTCTCCATGACACTCAAATATCCCGCGAGCTGATGCCGGGTTATGTTGCGTTGTTATGAGGAGAAAATTATCTCGTTTTAGCAAGATAAGTCTCTCATTAAAACAAGAAACTTTTGCCGTTAAAGGGAGAAAGTTATATAGTTATAACAAGTTGCCTTGTCAGCCGTCTGGAAGCAAAACGCTTTGGTTTAATCCTTGAAAGTCGCGTGACCTCCCACAGCCGGAAGACACAGCCTGTGAGCCTGCGCTCAGGGAAACATGTGAGTCTGCGCAAGGGGTTACAAATAGAGAAAATACACATACAAATCCTTCTACACATTGTGCATCTCACGCGGCGGAAGAGTAGCAAAAATGACGTGTAAAGAGAGCCAGCCGAAAAACCGCTTGACTTGTAACCAATGATTTGTCTGTATTTCTGGGTCTTGAAGCGAAAATACTTGAGACACAAGTGTCTATGTGTGGGCTTACAGATTGATCTACACATTTGCAGATCTGAATACAGATTTGTGGATTTTTTTTTTACACATTTGCAAAACGGATTACACACAAGTAGTTTTACACATTTGCAAATTGTTGTACAGACACACAAATTTCCTCACACATTTAGAGATTTATTTACACATTTTCAAATCCCACTGCACACACAAAAATCGAGATACAGACACACAACTCTCCACACACATTTGCAAATGTTAAAGCTACTATTTTGGCCCCATAGGCCAATGACTTCAGTTTTTTCGGGCAAAACGGTAATCCAGTGAATAAATAGAGATCAGTGATGCTGTGGAGGAGTGATAATGACGACACAAAGGATGTAGGTTTGAACAGTTCTTTACTCCAACAAACAGCAACTGTACAGAAACCCTATATATATATATATATATATATATATTTACATACACTACCGAACAAACATATTTTCCAATCTCTCTACTGAGTGAGAGTGGAGCCCCCAAGTGGTCCGCCACACATGCCCCCCCCCCCCCCCAACACTCAGTAGGGTAAAACACAAAAACAAGCTAATCCAGATCCTTGGGTTTCAACAAACGTCCAAAACGGCTGAACTTGGACCCTGTAGGATGGTCCTGGGACATCCGTGCCTGAGGACGAGGGCGACACGGAGGGGCTGCAGGGGGGTCGAGCTCCGACAGCTGAGGACCTCTGGAGGGAGGACAGCGGTCCATTAAAACAGTGGAGGGGGGTCTTCCCAAAGGACTGGGACAAACAGGGGTGGGAACATGAAAGGAGTCTCCCTGAGAGAAAAACCGTTGCCCAAGTGGACCGAACTGTGGCGTAGGGGAATCAGGCAAAAACGTCCCAGGGACACGCAAGGGCTGACCGAAAACCAGTTCAGCTGTGGAAGCGAAAAGGTCCTCTTTAACAGCTGAACGCAAACCAAGCATGACCCATGGAAGGCGGTCAACCCAGTTGCCATCAGTCAAAGAAGCACGGAGCAGCTTTCAATGACCTGTGGAACCGCTCACACAACCCATTAGCCTGCGGATTGTACGCAGTGGTGCGGTGGATCTTGACCTCCAGACCATCGGCCATGGCGGACCAAAGCTCTGAAACGAACTGTGGGCCCCTGTCAGAAGTAATGTCAGAGGAAGGGCCAAAACGTGCAACCCAGGTGGCCCACCGATGCTGACGTTATAGATGACAGCGGAACCACTTCCGGCCACCGGGTGGTCCGATCGATCAAGGTCAGGAGATGTGTGAAACCCTGTGATGGAGGAAGGGGACCCACAAGGTCTACATGCACATGATCAAACCGCTTGTTAGGGATGGTGTAACGGTTCCAAGGGTGCTTTAGTGTGCCTCTGGACCTTAGCACGCTGGCACTGGACACAGGCTGCAGCCCATTGTCTAACTGTTTTGCGCAGTCCAGTCCAAACAAATTTAGGACTGACCAGTTCGACGGAGGCCCTAATGCCGGGATGCGAGAGGGAGTGTAACATGTCAAAAACCCGGCGGCGCCATGAAACAGGAACCAGAGGGCGGGGACAGCCAGTAGAAACATCACAGATCAGAGGAGGACCACCTTCCTGCATCTGTCTTTCCTCCAGCTGGAGGCCCGTGGGCCCAGTCTGTAACGCAAGGATGTCTGCATCAAAATTTTAGCTTCATCTAAGCCTTCTACCTGTATGTTAGACCCAATCCCAACCAAGTTGTTTAAGGAGGTATTCACTCTGATCAGTGGTCCTATTTTAGACATGATTAATCTATCCTTAGTAAATGGATATGTACCACAGGTTTTTAAAGTAGCTGTTATTAAACCTTTACTTAAGAAACCATCTCTTGATCAAGATGAGTTAGTAAACTACAGACCTATATCTAATCTTCTTTTCTTATCTAAAATTCTTGAGAAAGTAGTTGCTAATCAACTTTGTGAACATTTACAAAGCAATGGCCTACTTGAGGAGTTTCAGTCAGGCTTCAGAGCTCATCATAGCACTGAAACAGCTCTGGTGAAGGTCACTAATGATATTCTCATGGCCTCAGATAATGGACTTGTGTCTATACTTGTACTGTTAGATCTCAGTGCTGCATTTGATACAGTTGATCACAATATTCTCCTACAAAGTCTTGAACATACTGTAGGGATTAAGGGGAAAGCATTAGGCTGGTTTAAATCTTATCTGTCGGACAGATTCCAGTTTGTTCATGTTAATAATAAATCTTCCTCAAACTCTAGGGTCACTTGTGGAGTACCACAGGGTTCAGTCCTTGGACCAATTCTCTTTACTATATATATGCTTCCGATCTGCAAAATTATCAGACAGCATGGGATTAATTTCCACTGTTATGCTGATGATACTCAGCTATATTTATCCATAAATCCTCATGAATCCAATCAGTTACTACGACTGCAGTCATGTGTTGATGACATCAAAAGCCGGATGACTTTAAATTTCCTGCATCTAAATTCTGACAATAAATTCTGAGGCAGACACCCTGTCTACTTTTAAGAATAATCTTAAAACTTTTCTTTTTGACAAAGTTTATAACTAGTGGCTCATGTTACTCTGAGCTACCTTTATAGTTTTACTGCTATAGGCTTAGGCTACTGAAGGATATAAGGATCTAATTTTCTCACTCTATAGAGTTCTACTGTACTTCAATTATGCATTATGTGTTGTCATTTCTGCTTTAACTTTCTGTTCTCTCTCTTTTATCTTCAAAGAAGGTCCACCTGGTCTGGCGTTCTGTTAGCTGTGGCATCATCCAAAGAAGACGGCTCACCCGCTACTACCATCTAATGTAGAACAGATTACTGGATCAATGTGTGCTTCTGTGCTTTTTTGTCTCTCTTGTTGTGTCTCTGCTCTGTCTTCTGTAACCCCAGTCGGTCGAGGCAGATGACCGTTCATACTGAGCCCGGTTCTGCTGGAGGTTTTCCTTCCCGTTAATGGGGAGTTTTTCTTCCCACTGTCGCTTTATGCTTGCTCAGTATAAGGGATTGCAGCAAAGCCATGGACAATGCAGACAACTCTCCCTGTGGCTCTACGCTTCCCCAGGAGTGAATGCTGCTTGTCGGGACTTTGATGCAATCAACTGGTTTTCTTATAACAAAATCTTTTCATCTTACTTGGGAAAAGTTATCCCTCGAGCCCTGACCTCAATATTCCCTCGGTTTAAACAAAAATACTCCGTACAGTGCTGAGGCAACATTAGTGTGTTCAACTCGAATCAGCAGGATTGGGTAGCAGGTCGACCACAACAGAATGACAGTAAAGATACCAGTGATCATCTTTAGGTTGAAACTGTCAGTTCCTCAGGTTCAGTTTTCTCTGCTGATCAAATCTTCTTTTTCTCTAAATTGAATCTTTTTCCATCGTTGTAACATTTTAAAGATCTAGTTGTTCATAAAGCATGTAATGTGTTTCAGTGTTGGCTGCAGATGTTAAAGAAGAGGCTCCTGAAGAACAGAGTCCTGAGGGGGAGCAGCAGGAGTCAGAGCCCCTCCACATAAAGGAGGAACAGGAGGAACCCGGGGCCCGTCAGGAAGGAGAGCAGCTCCTGGTGAAGGAGGAGACTGATACCAGCTTTCCTTTAACTGCTGATCCTATCAACAGTAAGCGTTTCAGCGTTTCCTCTGGGATTTCTTTTTTATACCATGGTGTTTTATTTTGGGTGGGTTGACGTCATCATCTAATATTTGGGAGCCAGATTGTAGGGGAGACAAATTATTTGGCATTTATTTGCACACTTACATAAGTTTAACAAGCACCAGTGGGATGCTAGCCGGCTAATCAAACAACATTTAGGCAGACCGCTGGTTCAGCCGACATCAGTAATATATTTAATGAATTCAAATATAAACAGATAATTTACTATGCCGTCAGAATTCATGATGAAGGCCAGGATTTGAGTCTTTGAGATGTTTGGCCAAGTTTGTTGTGCTGTTGGACTTTGTTGCCACCACTTTAAAGCGCTTTATGCACACAGGCTTGTCAAGATCTTTGGGTTTTCCTTCTTCATTTGCCTCATGCTAAAATATTTACAATCGATACCATGTCAAATTAGTGTTGTATCCGGATACAGCGTTTTGAATATTGGTACTTTTCAGAGTATTGATATTTTTGACAACCGTTGTCTCCTCTCTGCTCTATTTGCTTTGACTACATGCCGTTTTTTCAGAACGCAGCTGCCTGTGAGACAGCGCTGAGGGAAGTAGGGAGACACTCTCTGAAGCTCTAGCTGCTGTCCTTAGACACATTTGGTACCCAAAAAATATCAGAATATTCGATTAATGCTGATAAAAATAATTTTTATGATCACTAAACACAAAGTAAATCCGTTTTTAAATAATTGCATAACCACAAAACCAATGAAAACTTCGCTCTCAGCCTTTCACCAGATGGCTTATACTCACTCAAAGGAGAAGTCCGGTCAACAAGGAGAAATCAGGGGATCATTAGCAATACCTAAAACTAATACGTCCGTAGTGATTTAATTCATTTAGTGTTAATCAATAAGAAAATAAAAGCATAAATTGCCGTCTCGATCACTGTATGGGGGCGGCCATTATTGCCCATATTTGGGCAATAATGGCCGCCCCACATCCTGTGACGTCTCTGTGCGGTAAGGCACTGCGCTCTACAAGCTAATGTTGCTTGTAGCTTTTGTTGGATTGCCAACGTGAAGAGAGAGGATTTGCCATCTAACTTCTGGCCAGAGAGAAAACACGTCGTCTGTAGCCAACATTTGGAAGAAGAATGTCTTCAAGATGACATGAGTGAGACTTTTCCGCAGGTTTTTCTTTTTTATGATGTAGAATTTGCCGGAACATCTGTGATACGACACACTTAGATAGTATGCTCACTGTTATGAAGCCCACTTATTTTATGTGACTTTGGTCTTATTTTTTTCTAAAGTCGCTTGTTAATGTCATGAGCTGCAGGTTGCATTTTTTTTGGGCTTGTTTCTGAAAGTGTAGTCGATTGTTTGGGGTGTAAACTAAGTGACGCTGAAATATCCCTCCGCCTCATAACGCACTGCAGCTCATCCTGACAGCAGAGAGTAAACTCAGAAGGAGCAGCTCTGACCGTATTTTCTGCAGTTTACGGCTGCAATAACTGATCATAACTGCTAAAAGTAGATTAGGCAGATCACCATTTTGAGCAGAGATTGGTTCTAAAGATGAGTTTTATACTAGGGCTGGACGATAATTCAATAACAATATATATCAATCGATAGACGTGTCGATCGATAGGAAAAAAACGGGCCGATAAAAGTTCGATAAAAAACAGTTTTCCTTCCTTCCTTTCAGCCTATCGTATTAGTTGATGCTACAGTCACTACATCCTTTCAACCAATCGTAATCGCGGACCCAGGCACGCCGTCACAAAGCCCCACCCTCTCAAACCACAACACACAGCAGGTGAATATGTCGCAGCAAGTAGCGGCGGAGGAAACGGTCCCAAAACGGGGTTTTACTAGTTCGCCAGTCTGACAGAAATAAACCAGTGATTTTTAAAATTCTCAAGGAACCGGTAAAAACAAAGTCTGGTAACGCAACCAACTTGTTTCATCACGTAAGCCGCTCAGCCTCTCAAACCCGCAGCAGAGCGAGCTGTGTCAGCCCCGCCGCCGCTCCGCGTCTTCGTAGGAATCTTCTGGAATTTCTTCCAAAACAAAGCAGGTACAGCAGCTAAACTGGGCTCCCTTCTCTGTGATAAAGTAACAAAGCGTCCAAGCGGCATAAGGACATCACGCATGCAGTAACATGCTTCATAGTGATGGATATGCAGCTGTTGTCTGCAGCTGAAAAACCTGGCTTCAAACAACTACCTACCACTCTTGATCCGCGACATAAAGTTCCAGGCTGCAAGTTTTTCTCTAACAGCGCTCCCTAAATTGTTCAGAGAATCAGTGCAAAATGAGCTGCAGTCTGTGTCTTCCCAAGCCACAACCTTTGACCTCAGCCCTGCATCAGCCTCTCAATTGACTTTATAGACAGAGAATGGAGCCTGAGGAGTAACTAGTGTACTATTCCCACCTAATTAGGCTAATTTATTTATTTATTTGTTATATTTATTTTGGCCATTTTACTGGTCACTTTGGTTTATTCTTTGTCAGTATTTAATAACATCACCCAGGTCTTTTTAATTTGAGTTATTTTTCTTTAAAAAAAAAATCAGTTATGGGTAAAAATGTTGGTTAAATAAGGATTTAATTGGGATTTAGTGTTTGTGTGTTCTTTATTCAAAGTAAGTCATTTAGCAATATCATAAGAGCCAGGTTTTAAATCTTTTGGATAATTATCAATATTGTGGAGGAGTGAATATGACGACACAAAGGATGTAGGTTTGAACAGCTCTTTACTCGACTCCAACTCCGAGCAACTGTACAGAAAACCATATATATACACCAACGAACAAACATATTTCTCATCACTACAACTTCTCCACTGAGTGAGAGTGGAGCCCCCTAGTGGTCCGCCACATATGCCCCCCCGCCCCCCCCCCGAACACTCAGTAGGGTAAAATAACAAACAAACTAGTTGGAGTCGAGTAAAGAGCTGTTCAAACCTACATCCTTTGTGTCGTCATATTCACTCCTCCACATTGGTGACCCCGACGTGATCCGCCACAATATCAATCAATATGCATTTTTTTTTTATCAATATGCTTTTTTTCAATATCGTCCAGCCCTACTTAGTGGCATCCTAAATATTTGCTTCTTACTTGCGCCTCTACTTCAAGATATCCAGTAAATGTGGTGTTCAAAATTTCTCCGTCGCTTTAGCGGGTAACGTAAAGTTTCAGAGTTTATTCTGCTTTTATTGAAACATTAATTAATTAATTCATCTTAACTTTTGATTTAATGCCCACCTCAACATCTTCACCCATAAGTTTTTCTTCTTCATATTTATTGTTCATTTATATTCTTTTACCTCATAGTGTCTGAATTGCATCCATTACAGCCCCAAGAGATTTAATAATAAAAAAAACAGGAAATCTCACCTGATGTTGTTGCTGCACAGCTGCTGCTGTGATGCCATCTCTTCTGCAGACTCAAAAATTCAAAACCAAACGCCACTCGGTACCGGGCGCAAACACCATTTGTTAAATATTCACGGCCGCCCCATGTTTTGTTTTTTTTATCTGGTAATGTGGTGTTTCTATTGTAGACTTCTGTAGTAATAAAAATCTCTTCTAACCGTATTTTACCATATTTAATCTAAAAGGCAGAGGGATGTTTACAGCTTCATTACTGGATTCTCATATCACAATGCAACCAGTGCCTGAGAACCCCATTTGTTCTCTCACACAGACATTAAATAGGACAGATTGTGTCCACCCATTCAGGGGCGTGTAACAGTACGATATCAGTGTTGATAACATTGGTGGAGAAGATCAGGGTGTAATGCAGATGTGTCCTTCTTTCCTGTCTAAGTATGTCAGACTTTTTGCCTTCAGAGTCTGTTTATCTGTAATTTCCATGGCAACCAATTTTGCAGTCCAGTATCTGTAATCTCATAATCTGACCCATTCTGTCATTTGCCCAGTATGGCAGGGATTAGTCAGTCTTGGTCCTGGTCTCACCTCCCTCTGTCCCTCAAGTTCCCTGGGTATCACCCTAACTATTGGTTGTCCAATTGAAAATGCATGCAAGCTAGTGTGCATGCATTTTCCTTGTTAGTTTACCCTTTCTGGCTGCATACTTCTGGTGTTTGTGTCCAATTATCTTACAGGTTAGCTTAATTTACATGTTAGCTGTTCATTTTAGTGCCGCTGTTCTCACTGTATACTTTGAAGATGGCTGAAAGTCGCAAGAAAGCAAATCACATACAAGTTTAGCACATTTTGTATGACGCATGGTAGCTTTTTTAAAAAAATTTTAATTTATTTATTTTTATAGAATGCCCACGACTTCAACACAATAATTCAGATATGGTACAATGAACGTACAGAACGAAATTTCGTTTGCATGCAGCTTGAATATTACAGTAAATTACAGGATAAAATGCGGCAGTGATTTAACAGTAAACAACTGAAATGTAAATTCAGCAGAAAGAGAAAGTGTGCGATCAGTGTACAGGTGAGTATTTTTAAAAACCATTTGTATGTGCACAACTGATTGTGCATGGGGCAGAATTAAATAAATTTGTTCTCTGCTTTTAACCCATCACCCTTGGGGAGCAGTGGGCTGCCATGTGCGGCGCTCGGGGAGCAATCTGGGGTTGAGGGTCTTGCTCAGGGACCCAGAGTGCAGGCACTGGAGATTGAACCGGGTACTTGCATCCTTCTCTGAGTGCAAGCTGCTCTAACCACTAGGCCAACACTCTCCCTGGAAACCTATAAATATATATATAAAATAACCAGATATTTGTGGTCCAGAACAAATCATATTCTCCTTAAAACAGCAACACTTTTGACTAGTCTAGATTTTACATGGAAATTCTGAAGTTTCAAGCTAAATTCATCATCCAATAAAACACCCAGAAATTTGATCTCATGGACTCGTTTTAAATCAACACTGTCAATAATTATTTTGATTGCACTGTTTTCTAATTTAGTATTTTAAACAGCTGTCTAAGTAGGTATACTTGTCTATTATTATTATTATTATTATTATTATTATTACAACAACTGATTATCAGCATATTTAAACAAAGAAAAAACCTTTCCCATTTTACAAATAAGTTACAGATGTAGGTCAGCGTGTCTGAAGTATTGATTAATTATCTTTATCAATAAATGTGAAGTTAATTCTATTCCAATGCATTATTTTTTTAATTCTTACATTTATTGACTAAATGAATTTCTTATGTATTTTCCAGAATGTCCTCATCCTGCAGGTTCACGTAATTTATTTGTTCAACTTCTTTTGCAGAACAAATAAACATTAAAAATCCATGGTGATTTTTCAAGGAACTGTTAACAAGCAAAGGCATAAGAAACAGTTAAAACTAAACACTAAGAAAAAGTAGTTAAATCAAAGTAATTAAATCTAACTGAATTACTTAAATATATCTTTATTAAAATGTGCCTCAGTTCAGACTGAGATCGATATCCTTTCTAATTTGCATAATGTGTTTCAATGTTTACTGCAGATGTTGCTCAGAAGTGGATTGTTAAAGAAGATTCTTTAGACCAAAGACCTCGTGCTGACCTTAATCAGCCAAGTCCCCCTCACATAAAGGAGGAAGAGAAGGGAGTCTACATCAGTCTGCGAGGAGAGGAGCTCCATGGGAAGGAGATGATTAATACCATCAGGTTTCCAGTTGCTGCTCCAATAAAGACTCTGGATGATGAAGAGTCTCTGCTGCTCTCACAGCTTCATCCAGACCAACTTAAAGGCAGAGAGCTTCCAGAGGAGAATGATGAAGAATCTATCAGGATACAAGATCATGGAGATGCTTCCATTTCTTTAGAGTCTGAGAAGGATGAAGAGGACAGTGATGTAGAACACAGTCTCTCAGAACTGAAATGCTCGTCAGACTCTGGATATAAGAAATGCTCTACAGAGAAGAAAAATGTGGAGTCAAAAAAGAAAGTTCAGACAGGAGTGAAGCTTAGCTGTGAAGACTGTGGTAAAACATTTATTGGTAAATGCGCTTTAACCAAACACATAAGAATTCATACGGGACAGAAGCCTTTCTGTTGTGATCTGTGTGAACAGAGATTTAGCCGAAAAGAAACCTTAAACAGACACATGAGAATCCATACAGGACAGAAGCCTTTCTGTTGTGATCTGTGTGAACAGAGATTTAGCCGAAAAGAAACCTTAAACAGACACATTAAAAGCCATACAGGAGAGAAGCCTTTCCATTGTGATATATGTGGAAAAATATTTAGTGAGAGGGAGTATTTAAACAAACACAAGAGAATCCATACAGGACAAAAGCCTTTCTGTTGTGGTGCATGTGGAAAAAGTTTTAGGCAAAAAACACATTTAAACATTCACATGAGAATCCACACAGGACAGAAGCCTTACTGTTGTGATCTGTGTGAACAGAGATTTAGCCAAAAAGAAACTTTAAACATTCACATGAGAATCCACACAGGACAGAAGCCTTACTGTTGTGATTTATGTGGACAAAGGTTTAGTGAAAAAGGATCTCTAAACAGACACATGAGAATCCATACAAGAACGCCTTTTGGTTGTGATAATAATTGAACTTTATTGATTTCATAATGGAGATATTCACTTCTGCACTTTACCCATCCCCTTAGTGGGCAGTGGCCACTGTGTAGTGTAGTACCTGGATGCAGTCTGGGTTTAAGGGTCTTGCCCAAGTACCCAGAGTGGCAGTCTGTGGGAGTTGAAGTCAGAATCCATGGGTCCCAAGAGCAATGCTCTAACTGTTAGTCTTTTGTTTATGTTCACATATCATACCAGGCCACTAGGGGGCTCTGGAGGATAGCCTACGGCTGCCTGGTTCGTTGTTGGTTTTTGGACATGGCGGCGTTGCCTGTACGTATGTTGGAGTAGAAAGAAAATAAAAGTTTTCCTGGACTCATCTTAAAGTGGAGTTGTCTTTGGATTAACACTGGTAGCAGAGGATGGTTAGTAACTACAGAGTTCCTCCAACATTTGAAGAAGGAAAGTCCTATGAAAGCTGTCAATATGTGGACGAGAGTTACCGACTTGGAAAAAAAGAAACAAGCTCCTACAGTCGCCCTGGCGCTATCCGGGAGGGCGCGAGACACGGCGATGGAAATTCCGGTAGATGATTGAAATAAAGACACTGGAATGGTCACGTTAAACAAATTAGATGATTTGTTCCTAAAAGAGGAAAGGGACATGATCTACGAAGCATACTCAGAGTTTGATCGGATCAAAAAAGATGCAAGCACATCCATGGTGGATTTTATTATTGACTTTGAACAGCGTTATTTGCGCATGAAAAAATACAGCATGGAGCTACCCGATGCAGTTCTGGCATTTAAGCTTTTGGATACTTCATGCTTGGATGTGACAGACAGGCAGTTGGCTTTAACAGCATGCTCAGACGTGACATTTGCTTCAATGAAATCCGCTTTAAAAAGAATATTTGGTAATAAGAAAAAAGGTGGAACAGCAGAGAGCATCAACCAGGAGTCAGTGTTTGCAACAGAACAAAGACAAAGGGGCAGGACTCGGCGGCCCAACCCATGGCAAAAGACTCCACAGCCTGGCACCAACCCATTGGACAGGTATGGAAATCGATCTAAGTGTGCTGCGTGTCAAAGTACGTATCACTGGGCCAAAGATTGTCCGCATAAAGCAGAAAGTGTAAAAATCACTGAAGAAAACACAGATGTGGAAGAATGTAATATTACTCTGTACACCAAAGAATCACCAACAGATGCAGAAATATTCATGACAGAATGTTTTGGCTCAGCAATTATAGACACTGCTTGCACTAGAACAGTTTGTGGACAAGAATGGCTGGATAACTACAGAACTACGTTGCAGCAAAAAGGGGTCAAGACTATGAGAGAAACGGAAACAAAAAGCCGCAGGCCATTCAAGTTTAGAGATGGAAAAATAGTGTACTCCATCAAAAAGGTAAAGATACCAGCCAAGATTGGCAACACGCAATGTAACATCGAAACTGAAGTTGTTCCTGTGAACATCCCACTGCTTTTGAGTAAAACATCATTAAAGAGAGCAAAAACAGTTCTGGATATGGAAAGAGACAGAGCAGTGATGTTTAACCAGCCTGTGCAATTGGACTTCACCAGTTCTGGACACCACTGTGTGAACATTGTGGATAAAGAAAGTAAAAGTCCTATTCACCCTGAGCAAATATTGGTGGAGGAAGAAATACTGGCTATAACAGATAAAATGAACCCAAGTGAGAAGATCAAAGTTCTGGAGAAACTTCATAAACAGTTTGGACATGCTTCTGCTGACAAGCTGCAACAGCTTTTGAACAATTCTGGCAACAAAGACACAGAATGTTACAGCCTCCTGCAAAACATTATAAACCAGTGTGCAGCCTGTCAGAAATACCGCAAGACCAAACCTAAGCCTGCTGTTGGCCTGCCGCTAGCGTCAACATATAATGAGACTGTAGCTGTAGATCTACATGAGCTTGAACCTGGAGTGTGGTATTTACACATTATTGACCAGTTTACCCGTTTCAGTGCTGGTAGTGTTTTGACCAGCAAAAGGTCCTCTGAGATCATCAAACATCTTATTCATGACTGGATTAGTGTACAAGGACCACCACAAAAGTTATTCAGCAACAATGGTGGTGAGTTTAACAACGAAGAAGTGAGAGACATGGCTGAGAACTTTAATATTGAAGTCAAGACAACACCTGCTTACAGTCCCTGGAGCAATGGACTGTTAGAATGGCACAATCAAACTCTGACTGAGATCATAATGAAAGTAAAAACAAGTACTGGGAGCGACTGGAGCACAGCCATGGACTGGGCCCTAATGGCAAAGAACTGTATGCAAAGTGTCCATGGATACAGCCCACATCAACTAGTGTTTGGACAGAATCCCAACCTACCTTCAGTGTTAATAGATAAAGCCCCAGCTTTAGAAGGAACCATTAAAAGTGAATGGGTGGCCAAGCACATTTCTGCCCTACATGCTGCAAGAAGAGCTTTTACAGAAGCAGAGTATTCAGAAAGAATACGCAGAGCTCTAAAGAAACAGCTGCGACCCACAGACGAACAATACGGACCTGGAGACAAAGTCTTCTACAAACGAGTGGACAGCCCAGAATGGAAAGGACCAGGAGTGGTTATTGGGCAGGATGGTGCAGGTGTTTTTGTTAGACATGGAGGCACCTGTGTCAGAGTGCACCGACTCAGGTTGAGAAAGGTTACTTATGAGGATGAAGGACCTCAGACCACTTGTGATGAAAACATTCAAGGACAACCTACAATGGACATTAATGAAGAAGAGACAGAAGGAAATCTTGGACATACAAGCACAGAGACACAGCATGCAGACATGGACAGAGACGCTGTGGATATGGAAAGACAGCACACGACAAACGAAAGACAGCAGATTGACAGCATCAACATAAAGCCTGGTCAGATTGTGACATTCACTAATGAAAAGGGTGTATCACACACAGCAAAGGTGTTGGGACGAGCTGGTAAAACAACCGGAAAATACAAGAACTGGTTTAACCTGGAACAACTTGAGCCTACAGAGGGGGCTGGTAACTGTAAATCAGCTGATCTATCACAGTTGGAGAACCTCTGTATTCGGCCTAATGTTGCTGAAATGGATACACATGAGGAAATTTTCCTGAGCAAAGATATTTCACTGGATGAAGCAAAAGAGGATGAAATAAAAAGCTGGAAACAAAACCAAGTGTTTGAAGAAGTTGAGGAAAAAGGTCAAAAGTGCATCTCGACTCGCTGGGTGTGCACTATGAAAGAAGGTGAAAATGGATTAGTACCAAAAGCAAGGCTTGTTGCACAAGGATTTGAGGAACTACAAGTTTCTGACTTACAAAAGGACTCACCTACCTGTGCCTCAGAGTCACTGAGACTCCTAGTGGCAGTGATATGTCAAAAACAGTGGAAACTTCACTCCATGGACATTAAATCTGCTTTCCTACAAGGAATGGAACTGTGCAGAGACATTTTCATCAAACCACCTCCGGAGGCTCATAGCACAGGTGTGCTTTGGAAACTGAGAAAGTGTGTGTATGGTCTGGCAGATGCTTCATTGTATTGGTACAACAGAGTGAAGAGCATCATGTTAGAAGCAGGAGGTGTTGTGTCTAAGGTTGATCCTGCAGTTTTCTACTGGCCTGATGAGAACAACAATGTTATGGGTGTCCTTGCTTGTCATGTTGATGATTTTATATGGAGAGGATCCCAATTCTTTTCAGAGTCAGTCATACCAAACCTTAGATCACGGTTTAATGTTGGTCATGAAGCTCACAATACCTTCTCCTATGTAGGTGTGGACCTTGTTACTTTGGGTACCAAGGTAAAAATACATCAAAAGACATACATTCAAAACCTGCAACCTATCAACCTCTCACCCTCTAGAGCAGCAGAGTCAGCTTCCCCCCTCACTGAGGAGGAGAGAGAGCAGCTCAGGTCAAAGATAGGCCAACTGTTGTGGTTGGCAAGACAGAGCAGGCCTGATGTCATGTTTGATGCAAGTCATTTGGCATCTAGTCTCAAACAGGCCACAGTACAGACCATATGTGAGGCAAACAGAGTTGTGTGTAAACTCAAAGCCAAGTCAGTTGAACTGAATTTTCAGTATCTTGGAGAAAACAGTAACTTAAAGATAGTTACGTTTACTGATGCGTCTTTTGGAAACCTTTCAGATGGAGGTACTCAGGGTGGGCATCTCATTGTCTTGATGGGTGACAATGGTCGATTCTCTCCCATTTCATGGCAATCAAAAAGGATTAAGAGAATTGTCAGAAGCACACTTGCAGGTGAAACATTGGCAATGTCAGAGGGGATTGATAATGCTATTTTTATCTCCACACTGTTTTCTGAACTAAGTGCTGGTAGTACCACACATCTTTTGCCAATAACATGTGTCACTGATAACTTCTCTCTTGTAGATGCACTTAAGTCAACTAAGTTTGTTGCTGAGCAAAGGCTACGCCTGGAAATCAGTTCTATTAAAGAACAGATCCAAACTAAAAGAGTTCATCAGGTTTTGTGGTCACAAACAGCTCGCTGACTGTTTGACGAAGAAGGGAGCATCCACAACCTTGTTACTTAAGGCTCTTTATGAAGGCTGTTGGACTGTATCATAAATTTAACCAGAAGCTGTGTTGTTCAACTATGTTGTAAAAAAGAAACGTTGGCTTCACAGTAGCACTAAATAGCTGTGCTTTGCTATGTGTTGTTTTCATGCATACATTCTTTATTTGATTCATTAATTTAAGTATTTTTGTTTGTTTTTGTTTTTGTTTTTTTTAAGAAGAGTGAGATTGTTAGTCTTTTGTTTATGTTCACATATCATGCCAGGCCACTAGGGGGCTCTGGAGGATAGCCTACGGCTGCCTGGTTCGTTGTTGGTTTTTGGACATGGCGGCGTTGCCTGTACGTATGTTGGAGTAGAAAGAAAATAAAAGTTTTCCTGGACTCATCTTAAAGTGGAGTTGTCTTTGGATTAACACTAACCACTAGGCCACTATTCCCTATAAATATATGAACAAAGAGTTAGACATAAAGCAGATTTAAACAAACCAAAGATCAAATTTAAAGACACATGAGAATCCATACAAGAGAGAACTTGGCTCTGCCATGAATACTAATTCTAACTTCATAGCTGTAGTTTGCTGTGAGATGTTTGTGTTGTCATCAAATGCAACAGTCTTCACTTGGTAGTTTCAGTATTTCTCTAGTTGCTAAAGTTTAGATATGTGTTAAAACATTTCAAGTTGATTTTATTTAAGCTGTAGCACATCTGCTTTGTCAGTCTATGCACACTGCTGGCTCACCCGCCTAGTTTTTTTTGTATCCGTTTGTCTTTTATATTTTAAAAAAATACATACAGACAATTAACTTGCAAATGTACAACAAAAAAACCCAAACAGAACCAAAAAAAACCTCAAACATTCATGGTGACAAACAGTTAATTGCAGTGAGACAAAATACTTCAAGTTTGACATATGTCAAAGTGTGTCAGCCTCGTACGTTTCCCAGAGCAAGCAAATACATTTGGAATTAACATGAAGATGACAGACTTAGCCATCATAAGAATAAAAACATAAGCAAAATTAGGCAGAGAACATTCAGTCCTTCATCATGACTATTTATATTTTCCAAGAATAGCAAAAACCTTTGCCATTTCTTTTTGAACACAATATTTGCCCTTTAATCATAAAGAAGAGTTTGTCCAAGGCAAGAAAGCTTGATAATGTAGACATCCAAGTTTTTAATTGGGGTCTGATTACAGATTTCCAGGACCTGGCTATACTTTATCTGGTTTGCACCGAACAGTAAATTATGCCTTTCTGATCAACCTTACTTGTTTGAGTGGGAAAAATTCCTAAAATACACAACGTACCAACGATAAGTAATATTTTATCCGGACCTCCTTCCAAAAATTCTGAATCTTAGGATATTTCCAGAGGCAATGAATCAAATACTCTGCATCCCTAGAACCAGAACTAAACAAGGAGAAGCAGCATTTAGTTCCTACGCTCCATTTATCTGGAACAAACTTCCAGAAAATTGTAAAGGTGCGGAAAGCCTGAGTTCCTTTAAATCAAGATTAAAAACACATTTGTTTAGGATTGCCTTCAACTGTTCTAGTTAACTGAATCACCACTTTTTTGTTCTATTTTCTATCTACATTTTATTCCTACTTGCTTTTATTCTGTTTTATTTTTGCTATATTTTAATCATGTAAAGCACTTTGCATTGTCTTTGTACTGAATTATGCTATATAAATAAATTTGCCTTGCCTTACCTGGTTCAATTGTCATATTGCCTCAGATCGGGGAGAATTGGGTAGTGTTGGTATTTCATTTTTGATTTTATGTACTAATTCAATACCATACTCGGATAGTGTTTAACAAATGGGTTTAAAGTGTTTTTTAATAACTCTTTGCATTTCTTACTCACCTGCCTATTTAGTGAGATTTCTTGTCTGTTTTTTTCCACCTTTAGGAAGGTTTTTTTTTTCTGATTGTAATTGCTTTAAGTTAACCTGCGAGTCCCCAGAATTATATCAGAATATAAGGGATGGGTATGTTTCACTATTGAAGCAATACTGTACCAATACCTTGATATCAATACTGGTACTCAACAGCACCTATTTTCAGTACTTTAGTCTTTGGAATAAATGTTAGTTTAATAATAAAATTTCAAACTTTTCCATTTTAATGTTTATTTCTAAATATATACACTTATTTTGGTCCACGAATTAACTTAGGAAGTTAACTTAGGAAGTGACTTATTTAATTTAAATGGTAAATGGCTTGTTCTTGTATATTGCTTTAACTAGTCTTGACGACCTCCAAAGCGCTTCACACTACATTTTCAGTCATTCACACACATTCACACACATTCACACCCTGACGGTGGTGAGCTATGCTAGTAGTCACAGCTGCCCTGGGGCAGACTGACAGAGGTGAGGCTGCCATGCACCGGCGCCACCAGGCCCTCCGACCACCCCCAGCAGGCATTGCGGGTGAAGTGTGTTGCCCAAGGGCACAATGACAGAGACAGTACGGGGGATCGAACAGGCAACCCGCCAATTGCAAGACGAACTCCCTAACCTCTGTGCCACAGTGCCCTAGAGTAATTCTTACTCTAGAATTACATTGCTCCAGCTGGCATCATGTTAGAGTAGTTCTGTTTTTTTTATTTTTCAAATCCATGGGGGTTCCATGATTAGT
This sequence comes from Fundulus diaphanus, assembly GCA_037039145.1. NCBI lineage: Eukaryota > Metazoa > Chordata > Actinopteri > Cyprinodontiformes > Fundulidae > Fundulus > Fundulus diaphanus. The sequence goes on from CM073131.1 coordinate 50,179,380, forward strand.
TATAACAATAGACTGACTACACAGAAATGTGTATTTTAGATCTAAAAACAATACAATATACTGTAAGATGTTTAGTTCTTTTATATTTAAATAAAATATTTTCACACTGACATAGCAATGCATTCTGGGGTAATGACATATACTAGGTCCTTTTTAGTTATAGCTTTGTCCAGCTAAAACAGCAATAAGGAAAGTGAAACCTTTTCATTTTGAAGTAAAGCATGTTGAATTTGATGACAATGTAGCAGTAATAATAATAATAATGACAACGATGAAAGGCACTGACTGGTGGTAGGACTGTGAAATCCCGGTAAGTAGTGCTCTGTGTCCGGTGTCACGTCAGATAACGCTTGCTTAGGAGCTGATCAGTCCGGTTTTCCGTCTGTTAACTACGGTGGCCCTGAAGTGCAAACTGCAACTACGAATTTAAAAGCACTGCTACACTGGGGAAAAAAACACAACAACATTAAGAAAAACACAACATTAACCTTGTGGAAACGGTAGATACCAGTGGGAAACATGAGAATTCGCTGATTGGACAATGGCGCCGTTTGACTTTTGGGCTGGAAGAAAAGTCAAAAAATCATGAGGGCTCAATGACCTGAACCAACAATGCTAAGGGGCTGGCAGTCCTTCAAGGCGAAATTCAGCAAAGCCTTATCCAGCATCTGCTTACTGGAAGCTTGATGACTGAAAGTGAGGTAAAAAATAACATTAGAAGGAATTATCAACAAAGCAACTGTGAGTAATATGTAAAATGACTGTATACCTGAGTTTATCATGGGGTATTTGGGACTTCATTCACGTGCTTGGCCCTGTAATGTCTCAGTATTTAGGTGCTTTTCTTTAAACAAGAAAGTTCTTTTGAATGAATGCGACATTTAACCTGCAAAAAATATGACTGTAAACTAAGAGTGACTTTGAAATTAATTTCAATTCAGATAGATCAAGTGAAACTATGGGAGGAACAGGATCCATCCTTATAAACGCAGTTTTCCGCGTCAGAGTCAGTTTGAAACAGTTCCTGTATCGATAACGTAACTTTCTGATGATACGTGCATCTATGTTGGTTTTGTTGAGATTTTCATTTTCAGGAAAAGGAGAAACAACAGATGGTTGGGTGCAATTCATCACAGTTACAGTGCAAAAACATTTATTGTGAGGCTGTCTCTTGCACAAGGCCTTACTCTGAATAAGCTGAAACCTTAAAACCTTTCCAATAGTAATGAGTAAATAAGTCATATTGCAATAAACATGGTAAAGAAAAGTAAAACATGTAGAGCAGGGGTCAACAACCCTTTTATAACTGAGAGCTACTTCATCAGCGCTGTGTCATCCGAAGGGCTACCTGTACTGACCTTTGAACAACAAGAGTCCAAGCTCACCTTAACTTTACGTAATATATGTTTTTAAGGCTTTTGTCATTTTTAAATCTATGTAAATACAAGGAAGAAAAGGAAGAGCAACTGAATAAAATAGGATTTTAAATGCAGCTCACTGAGGGTTTTGCTATTTCTTTGAACAGGCTTGAGGGCACCATATATGGTGCTGGGGGGCTACCTGGTGCCCGCGGGCACCATGTTGGTGACTCCTGATGTAGAGAGTAATAAAAAATATTCTTACAATTTAGCTATTATCACCATCATTCGATAGACGTGCTAGCATTAGTACATTATTAGGGAACATTAATGTCGATTTAATGGTTTTGTGTTAACTCATCACGCTAATGTAAACAATGGCCACAGGATGTGCCCCGACAATGTCATTTTTGGTCGATCTTTCGCAACAGCGACCTCTATCTTCCTCAGTCACCAATTTAATTCTAAATTATCTCCAGGAGAAATATCTACATTATTAAACCAACTGTCCTAAAGGTTACTATTTACTGAGCAAATCACTATTTAAAATGTTATTTCCCCAAATATATCAGTTTGATTTTCAGGTTTGCTTTGTGAATGGGTTGAACAGATCAAATGTTGTTCTTAATTAGTTGAGCCAATTTAACCTCAACCCATATTCTTTAAGATGAACTGTGGTTCCCTAATTTAGATCTGCAGTGAACCAGGATTCACTGAATCATTCTGATGATGGTTTTCAACCACGTTGTTTTCTTTTTCTAATTTTTTTACATACAGTAGGTCTTTAGCTTCTTTTTATTTTAATTTTGCTCACTAGCTTTAGTTGCGTTTCATTGGCCTAGCAGAGAGGATTTGTTGGTTGAAATAGTGTTATTTAGATAAACAGCATTCTATAGTGATCTCTGGATTTTCATTTATTTCTGTTAATAAATTCTTATACTTGAGAAGTTATCACTCTTTTATTCCATATGTGTGCAGTGTTTGCAGAACGCTAATGCTCAAATTACCCTTTCCACTATTGTCCTAATATCAGCTGTTTGGGCTGATATTTGCCAGATCCAACAGACTGAGGGTTAGTTATTAAATAAGTTAAAAACATGCATGATGCCACAACTCTTCAATCGATTATTCTTAGCAATGTAAGATCTTTTGGAAACAAGTAGCAGGACCTCTGAGCCTTAAAAAAGACCCAGCCAGGATATGTTTCTCACCATATCCCTAACTCCAGCGTCTCTCTGCCAGGCTTTCTGACCGTATGAGCAGACAATGATGTAAAGACCAGAAAGAGAACAAGTGATTGATAGGCGGTGCTGGTGAACAACAGATGGTGCCATCCAGGACATGCCACTGAGATGCTTCGTCTCTGCAGCCCTGCAAGAATTAGCAGTGGGCTTTTGCGTATATTATTTACCCAGAATTCACCAATCTCATTTTGGCAACAGTCTATGTTGTACCATTACCTGTTGCAGACTGCGTGTGATGTCCTCGGCTCAGTTGTGGATAAGCTACAGACATGACTTCCCAATGCATGTGTGGCAATGTCTGTTGATTCTAGTCGTGCCTCACTCTGCTACAATTCCATATTTTCAACAGTTTGTCAGCTGCTCGACTAGACAGACAAAACAGAACTAGATTTGCTTAATGCAAATTTAAAGACTCATGCATCTCTAAGGCAAGAACTCTTGGCAAATCAGATCATAGTCTTTATTTTCTCTGCTCAGAATATAAGACTTAAGGGTCAACTGATATTTTCGTTTTTCTCATCGGTATCGGCCGACGATATGCGTGCGTTGGTCGATCCAATTGCGCATTTACCCATCATGATTTGACCTCTTCCCTGGCAGAGGGTGGCTGGTAAAGTAAAACTTATCTCCATCAACAGAGAAAGTATTCAACTTTTATTGTATTTTTAAACGTCTAATTTAACAGTATCTGCCCTTTACTCACTGACACTCGCATGTCAGCGTTGATTTTTAAATGGTGGTTGAGACGCTTAAAGTAGGTATAAAACTCCTTTTCCACTCTCTAAATCGGATCTCCAGCTGGCCAACTATGTGTGTGTGTGTGTGTGTGTGTGTGTGTGTGTGTGTATAAATTAAACGGATGATGTTCTCAGAAAGGCAATATAAATAATTAGCAATGCTTATGTTTAAAATAAAAATAAAAAATCTAAAATGTATGAATTAATTCATCTTTAAACTTTGAGGTTTACTATTTTGGGTTTTTAGAAAATATTTAACAATTTCAGCCAAGGTCAAACAAAGCTTTATCTTTATTAAAACTAATCGTGTATTAAGTAAAACAGCTTGGTGCTTAGCTACGTTCTAATGAGCAGAAACATGGAATAAGTAGGACAATTGCATGTAATGATCACATTGCGAACTTTCAAACTGGGATAAAGGTAGAATATCTGGCTCTGAAAACGCTTGGAAGAAGTTTTGAGTAAATAATGAATTCATGGAGAAAAGATGGTATTGATCTTGATGAGAACAATTATTGCACTTTATGTGTTTTGCTGGACCGTCTTAAGGGGACAATTTATTGGACTGCGCCAGGACCCCTACACCCTTTTCAGCCGGGCCACTGGGTGCTGATCAAGAACCTGAGATGCAAACATGGGAAGGATTACATAAATAACCGTTAGAAATGGTAACAGACTTTCAATAACTGGGTTTATGGTTAGTTCCTATTCATGGAAAACTCATATGAAATATTTACAGACTAATTGTAAAAAGGTCAAGCTGCACAGTGGGACAGTGGGTAGCACTGTTGCCATGTAGTAAGAAGGTCCTTGGTTCAAGTCCTACCCTTGCCTAGTGCCTGTGCATGCGGGGGTTCTTTTTGGCTTCGTCTCACAGTACAAAACCATGACTGTTAGGTCAACTGGCCTCTCTAAATTGTCCTTAGGTGTGAGTGTGTGTGAATGGTTGTTTGTCCTGTTTGTCTCTGTGTTGCCCTGCAACAGACTGGCGACCTGTTCAGGGTGAACCCACCTCTAATCCATTGACAGCTGAAGATAGACACCAGCACCCATCAGGACCCATGAGGGATGTGAAAAGGTCAAACTTTCTAAAAGTTGTGATATCAATCAGCTGGGAGAAGATTAGCATGCACTTTTAAATATATTTAGGTCTCTATTAAGATCATTATTGAATTATGGTAGTATGTTTTCTTTCCCCTGCTCTTTGAAATGTCTCATCAATGAAAAGTGCTTTCTAAATAAATTTGCCTTCAAGCCTGAAGTCAAAAGCCAAATAACCACAAAACATCAAAGAGTTGAGAAGCAACACCATCTAAATAATCATTGAGGTTTTCACCATCCCGACCTTAATTTAGAAAATCCTTTAACTTCTAGTCCAGTTTACATCACGCTGAAGCCGTCGGATTTTATGCTGCATTTTCTCAGCAGCAGCAGCAGGTCTGCAGTATTTCTGCTGAGCTTCATCAGAACATTTCAAAGAGGTTTCCTGTCATTTAAGACCCGAGGACCCTGCTTCTTAATGCATGAACACACAATTTTTAAACATATACACAGCTCGCTTAATTAAAGAGGACATTAAAATGGCACATCCTAGATCTCAATTAATGAATTAGTGTGATTGAAACACATCATTATAAACACACTGCAATGGATAGAAAAGAAAATAACAAAAACATATCGATGTAAATCAAATTATTACACCATGGATATGATTCATACTCAATATAAAAGCAGAAAACAACATGACAGGCTAATTCAACATCAGTGAATATTACTCAAGACAAATATATAAATGAGCCTCAGCAGCGTGTGTGGCCTACAGGTGCCTGTATGACCCCCTACAACACCTGGGCTCAGACGGAGGATGGTCTCCTGAGGATCTCCTCCCAGACCTGGACTAACATCCAGCACCTCCTGGACAGTCTGTGGTGCAGCGTGGCGTTGGTGGATGTAGACATGATGTATTCAGGTCTGGGGAACAGGAGGCTGGTCCATCGCATCAACGCCTTCGTCTGGCAGGAACTGCTGACTCACTCCAGCCACATGAGGTCCAGCCTTGTCTGCATTAGGAGGAACCAGGACCAACCTCACCAGCAGATGGTCTCACAATGAGTCTGAGGATCTCCTCTCTGCGCCTATTGGCAGTCAGACTACCTCTGACACCACATGGAGGCTGTGCGACCGTCCAACAACACGCCTGCCCTAGCATGACAGCCACCACCAAAGCGGTCATTCTGGAGGATGTTGGCAGCCCAACAGCCTGTGTTGGTGTTCTGGATGTTGGGCTCTCATTTCACTGACTTGGAGTCGGTTTTCTGACACTTTGAGCAGAAACATCCACATTAGTGACCTGCTGGAGGCCATTTTATGGGGCCCTGTTTCTCTTTGCACAAAGGACCGGGCAGTGGTCCTGCTGCTGGGCTGTAGCCCTCCTATGGCCTCCTCCACGTCTCGTGGTGCACTGGTCTGTCTCCTGGTAGTGGATCCATGCTCTGGACACTGCGCTCAGAGACAGTAAGTCTTCTTACCACAGCTCACATTGATGTACCATCTTGGTTTAGCTGCACTACTTGAGCCACTTCAGGAGGCTGTAAAAGAAAAAAGCCCTAAGATGCCTCTTTGCATAACAGAAAGCCCCCCTTGGTTCTAGGAATTGGACAAGCACCAGGGAGTTCTTGTCAAAAGCCAGGGGATACTTGCTCACTTTGAAGATGGAAGATGGCAAACCCCTTTACCGAACAAAGAGGTCTTTTAAAATAGTGATCTATCTTCTGCATCGAGTTCAGATGCTCTGTCCTGTTTGCATCGTGTTCATGAGATGCTCTTTTCGGTCTGCGTCAAGTTCATAAAGCGGTACTTATTATTAATATAATACTATCTTGCTCCAACGTGTTTGCAGTTTGCAAATTTGTTTCAGTTCGAATTCTCTTGTATTCAGTTTTTTCCTCCCCAGATGCCGGTGTCAAAGAGGTATGTATTGGATGGTCTGCATGTTATGCTGTGAATTGATTCAGGAAGGTTTTGTGTCCCTAAAATAAATTTTAAGCATCCTAAACCTCACATTGGTTATACTTTTAAGGTCAGGGATTCAAACTAGTCAGCTTTAAGCCCTGCCGCCCCCCAAATGTGGCATGAAGTGAATTGTGTGAAATGTGGATTTGTGTCTGCCCTGAGAAGTGCTTCTCTTGGAGCATTCACAATTTTCACCTTATACTGTTAGTTTGCATTCTTGTGTCCTGTCTTGGCAGGATCATCATAGTAAAACAGTATTTGCTTTTGAAGGTTCCTCTCTGTCCTTGGCTTCATCATAAACATTGACACATTGATGTTGATGGTTCCTGTTCTGCTTGAAGGACAGCGATATGTCCTGACTTATAGGTTCAGCCAGGACCACTTGGAGCTTCTCTTCAACTCCATCAGAGCATCCGGTAGGGTTCATTTATATTTACCAGCCGCAACACTGAGTCACACAAAGTGTCAGTAAAAGCTTGTATGCTGTTTTGTTTGTCTGTCTTTTTAAAGCATGTGTTGAATATCTTTGTACTATACTCATACACCTTGTGTTTTTCTTAAGGGGGCTGGAATAACAATCCTAATGCCAGCCAGTTCAAGTACATTTTCAGGAAGCTGATGGCCCGGTGTGGGGTTGTCAAATCATGCAGAGGCAATGTGACTGCACAGGATGACACAGAGTCCCTACCAGCTGTCATTGACACCTCTACTAGCCTGTCAGCTGTAGATATGTCCTCTGCAGCAGGAGGAGAAGATCTTCCATCCTGCGCTAGTACATGACCACAGCTACCTTCCTGTCCGCTTTGATGGTCTTGTGGACAACGCTCTCGTGTACATTTCAGGTAAAGGCTATGTCGGTGTGAAAATATTTTATTTAAATATAAAAGAACTAAACATCTTACAGTATATTGTATTGTTTTTAGATCTAAAATACACATTTCTGACGCAAAGTCTATTGTTATAACTAATCATGGAACCCCCATGGATTTGAAAAATAAAAAAAACAGAACTACTCTAACATGCAGCCAGCTGGAGCAATGTAATTCTAGAGTAAGAATTACTCTAGGGCACCGTGGCACAGAGGTTAGGGAGTTCGTCTTGCAATTGGCGGGTTGCCTGTTCGATCCCCCGTACTGTCTCTGTCATTGTGCCCTTGGGCAACACACTTCACCCGCAATGCCTGCTGGGGGTGGTCGGAGGGCCTGGTGGCGCCGGTGCATGGCAGCCTCACCTCTGTCAGTCTGCCCCAGGGCAGCTGTGACTACTAGCATAGCTCACCACCATCAGGGTGTGAATGTGTGAATGACTGAAAATGTAGTGTGAAGCGCTTTGGAGGTCGTCAAGACTAGTTAAAGCACTACACAAGAACAAGGCATTTACCATTTAAATTAAATAAGTCACTTCCTAAGTTAACTTCCTAAGTTAATTCGTGGACCAAAATAAGTGTATATATTTAGAAATAAACATTAAAATGGAAAAGTTTGAAATTTTATTATTAAACTAACATTTATTCCAAAGACTAAAGTACTGAAAATAGGTGCTGTTGAGTACTAGTATTGATATCAAGGTATTGGTACAGTATTGCTTCAATAGTGAAAGATACCCATCCCTTATATTCTGATATAATTCTGGGGACTCGCAGGTTAACTTAAAGCAATTACAATCAGAAAAAAAAACCTTCCTAAAGGTGGAAAAAAACAGACAAGAAATCTCACTAAATAGGCAGGTGAGTAAGAAATGCAAAGAGTTATTAAAAAACACTTTAAACCCATTTGTTACACACTATCCGAGTATGGTATTGAATTAGTACATAAAATCAAAAATGAAATACCAACACTACCCAATTCTCCCCGATCTGAGGCAATATGACAATTGAACCAGGTAAGGCAAGGCAAATTTATTTATATAGCACAATTCAGTACAAAGACAATGCAAAGTGCTTTACATGATTGAAATATAGTAAAAATAAAACTGAATAAAAGCAAGTAGGAATAGAATGTAGATAGAAAATAGAACAAAAAAGTGGTGATTCAGTTAACTAGAACAGTTGAAGGCAATCTTAAACAAATGTGTTTTTAATCTTGATTTAAAAGGAACTCAAGCTTTCCGCACCTTTACAATTTTCTGGAAGTTTGTTCCAGATCAGTGGAGCGTAGGAACTAAATGCTGCTTCTCCTTGTTTAGTTTTGGTTCTAGGTATGCAGAGCAGGCTGGAGCCAGAAGAACCCATGTCCATTTAAGGACACGGGTTTTAAAATATGACAAGCTAAAGGTTTATGCAAAAATTATTTGATAGAGGGATTATGATGAACTTTGAAGATTTGAAAAAGAAATTTGACATTACAACTAAATGTTTTTTTTTAATTTTTGCAAATCAGAAGACAAAAGAACACAAAAGAATAGCATAGTATGAAGACTTGATATGAAAATGAAATATGAAAACTTGAAATGTAATATATCAGTAGAGGAATGATGGAGGGTCTGTCTGAAAGCACAGATAATCTATTGATACTCAATTTCAATGAATCCAATACAAATGGTTGATGAGAACATAGTTACTCCAACATTATTAAATAAGTTTAATTCCAACATTCCGGATACATGTGTTAAATACGGAGATGAAGGCAATTTGATTCATTGCCTCTGGAAATATCCTAAGATTCAGAATTTTTGGAAGGAGGTCCGGATAAAATATTACTTATCGTTGGTACGTTGTGTATTTTAGGAATTTTTCCCACTCAAACAAGTAAGGTTGATCAGAAAGGCATAATTTACTGTTCGGTGCAGACCAGATATAGTATAGCCAGGTCCTGGAAATCTGTAATCAGACCCCAATTAAAAACTTGGATGTCTACATTATCAAGCTTTCTTGCCTTGGACAAACTCTTCTTTATGATTAAAGGGCAAATATTGTGTTCAAAAAGAAATGGCAAAGGTTTTTGCTATTCTTGGAAAATATAAATACTCATGATGAAGGACTGAATGTTCTCTGCCTAATTTTGCTTATGTTTTTATTCTTATGATGGCTAAGTCTGTCATCTTCATGTTAATTCCAAATGTAGTCGCTTGCTCTGGGAAACGTACGAGGCTGACACACTTTGACATATGTCAAACTTGAAGTATTTTGTCTCACTGCAATTAACTGTTTGTCACCTTGAATGTTTGAGTTGGTTTTTTTTGTACATTTGCAAGTTAATTGTCTGTATGTATTTTTTTAAAATATAAAAGACAAACGGATACAAAAAAAACTAGGCGGGTGAGCCAGCAGTGTGTATAGACTGACAAAGCAGATGTGCTACAGCTTAAATAAAATCAACTTGAAATGTTTTAACACATATCTAAACTTTAGCAACAAGAGAAATACTGAAACTACCAAGTGAAGACTGTTGCATTTGATAACACAAACATCTCACAGCAAACTACAGCTATGAAGTTAGAATTAGTATTCATGGCAGAGCCAAGTTCTCTCTTGTATGGATTCTCATGTGTCTCTTTAAATTTGATCTTTGGCTAAATATTTGTCCATAAAAATAAAAACAGAATGGCATCTGTCCTGTATGGATTCTCATGCGTTTGTTTAAATCTGCTTTATGTCTAACTCTTTGTTCACATATTTATAGGGAATAGTGGCCTAGTGGTTAGAACATTGGTCTTGGGTCCCATGGATTCTGACTTCAACTCCCACAGACTGCCACTCTGGGTACTTGGGCAAGACCCTTAAACCCAGACTGCATCCAGGTACTACACTACACAGTGGCCACTGCCCCCTAAGGGGATGGGTAAAGTGCAGAAGTGAATATCTCCATTATGAAATCAATAAAGTTCAATTATTATCACAACCAAAAGGCTTTCTTGTATGGATTCTCATGTGTCTGTTTAAAACTGCTTTTCGGCTACATCTTTTTCCACATAAATCACAACAAAAAGGTTTCTGTCCTGTATGGATTATCATGTGTTTGTTTAAACTTCCGCTTTCACTAAACCTTTGTCCACATAGATCACAACAGTAAGGCTTCTGTCCTGTGTGGATTCTCATGTGAATGTTTAACTGTGTTTTTTGCCTAAAACTTTTTCCACATGCATCACAACAGAAAGGCTTTTGTCCTGTATGGATTGTCTTGTGTTTGTTTAAATACCCTCTCTCACTAAATATTTTTCCACATATATCACAATGGAAAGGCTTCTCTCCTGAATGTCTTTTAATGTGCATGTTTAAAACGGCTTTTCGGCTAAACTTTTGTCCACAGAGATCACAACAGAAAGGCTTATGTCCTGTGTGGATTCTCATGTGTACGTTTAATTGTGTTTTTTGCCTAAAACTTCTTCCACATGCATCACAACAGAAAGGCTTCTGTCCTGTATGGATTTTCATGTGCAAGTTTAAAACTGCTTTTCGGCTACATCTTTGTCCACATAAATCACAACAAAAAGGCTTCTGTCCTGAATGGCTTATCATGTGTCTTTTAAAACTACCGCTTTCACTAAAACTTTGTCCACACAGATCACAACAGTAAGGCTTCTGTCCTGTGTGGATTCTCATGTGTACGTTTAAATGTGATTTTTCACTAAAACTTTTTCCACATACATCACAACAGAAAGGCTTCTGTCCTGTATGGACTCTCATGTGTCTTTTTAAAGTTTCTTTTCGGCTAAATCTCTGTTCACACAGATCACAACAGAAAGGCTTCTCTCCAGTGTGGATTCTTTTGTGTTGGTTTAAAGCGTATTTTCCAATAAATGTTTTACCACAGTCTTTGCAGTTAAGCTTCACTCCTGTCTGGACTTTCCTTCGTGAGTCCACATCTTTCTTCTCTGTAGAGCATTTCTTATGTCCAGAGTCTGACAAGTCTTTCAGCCCAGAGAGACTGTGTTCTACATCACTGTCCTCTTCATCCTTCTCAGTGTCTTCAGTCTCCAAAGAAATGGAAGCATCTATACGATCTTGTATCCTGATGGATTCTTCATCATTCTCCTCTGGAAGCTCTCTGCTTTTAACTTGGTCTGGATAAAGCTGTGAGAGCAGCAGAGACTGTTCATCATCTTCAGTCTTTATGGGAGCAGGAACTGGAAACCTGATGGTATTAATCACCTCCCTCCCATTGAGCTTCTCTCCTCGCAGACTGATGTAGACTTCCTTCTCTTCCTCCTTTATGTGAGGGGGACTTGGCTGATGCAGGTCGGCACGAGGTCTTTGGTCTAAAGAAGATTCTTCTTTAACAATCCACTTCTGAGCAACATCTGCAGAAAACATTGAAACACATTATGCGAATTAGAAAGGATTTTAATTTCAGTATGAATTGAGGCACATTTTAATAAAGATATATTTAAGTAATTCAGTTAGATTTAATGTTATGATTTAACTACTTTTTCTTAGTGTTTAGTTTTAACTGTTTCTTAGGCCTTTGCTTGTTTACAGTTCTTTGCAACAGTAAACACCACCATGGCCTTTTAATGTTTTTTCTACTAAATGAGTAGAAAAAATATATTACTTCAACATACAGGATGAGGACATTCTGGAAAATACATAAGAAATTCATTTAGTCAATAAATGTAAGAATTTAAAAATAATGCATTGGAATAGAATTAACTTCACATTTATTGATAAAGATAATTAATCAATACTTCAGACACGCTGACCTACATCTGTAACTTATTTGTAAAATGGAAAAGGTTTTTTCTTTGTTTAAATATGCTGATAATCAGTTGTAATAATAATAATACTAATAATAATAATAATAGACAAGTATACCTACTTAGACAGCTGTTTAAAATACTAAATTAGAAAACAGTGCAATCAAAATAATTGACAGTGTTGATTTAAAACGAGTCCATGAGATCAAATTTCTGGGTGTTTTATTGGATGATGAATTTAGCTTGAAACTTCAGAATTTCCATGTAAAATCTAGACTAGTCAAAAGTGTTGCTGTTTTAAGGAGAATATGATTTGTTCTGGACCACAAATATCTGGTTATTTTATATATACATTTATAGGTTTCCAGGGAGAGTGTTGGCCTAGTGGTTAGAGCAGCTTGCACTCAGAGAAGGATGCAAGTACCCGGTTCAATCTCCAGTGCCTGCACTCTGGGTCCCTGAGCAAGACCCTCAACCCCAGATTGCTCCCCGAGCGCCGCACATGGCAGCCCACTGCTCCCCAAGGATGATGGGTTAAAGGCAGAGAACAAATTTATTTAATTCTGCCCTATGCACAATCAGATGTGCACATACAAATGTTTTTTAAAAATACTCACCTGTACACTGTGAACGCACACTTTCTCTTTCTGCTGAATTTACATTTCAATTGTTTACTGTTAAATCACTGCCGCATTTTATCCTGTAATTTACTGTAATATTCAAGCTGTATGCAAACGAAATTTCGTTCTGTACGCACTCTGTGCATACAAAATGACAAAGTTGTCCAAGTCTAATACTCTCATTGTACCATATCTGAATTATTGTGTTGAAGTCGTGGGCAATCTATAAAAAGAAAAAAAAAAAGCTACCATACGTCGTACAAAATGTGCTAAACTTGTATGTGATTTGCTTTCTTGCGACTTTCAGCCATCTTCAAAGTATACAGTGAGAACAGAGGCACTAAAATGAACAGCTAACATGTAAATTAAGCTAACCTGTAAGATAATTGGACACAAACACCAGAAGTATGCAGCCAGAAAGGGTAAACTAACAAGGAAAATAAATGCACACTAGCTTGCATGCATTTTCAATTGGACAACCAATAGTTAGGGTGATACCCAGGGAACTTGAGGGACAGAGGGAGGTGAGACCAGGACCAAGACTGACTAATCCCTGCCATACTGGGCAAATGACAGAATGGGTCAGATTATGAGATTACAGATACTGGACTGCAAAATTGGTTGCCATGGAAATTACAGATAAACAGACTCTGAAGGCAAAAAGTCTGACATACTTAGACAGGAAAGAAGGACACATCTGCATTACAGCCTGATCTTCTCCACCAATGTTCTCAACACTGATATCGTACTGTTACACGCCCCTGAATGGGTGGACACAATCTGTCCTATTTAATGTCTGTGTGAGAGAACAAACATTCTCAGGCACTGGTTGCATTATGATATGAGAATCCAGTAATGAAGCCGTAAACATCCCTCTGCCTTTTAGATTAAATATGGTAAAATACGGTTAGAAGAGATTTTTATTACTACAGAAGTCTACAATAGAAACACCACATTACCAGATAAAAAAAACAAAACCTGTGGCGGCCGTGAATATTTAACAAATGGTGTTTGCGCCCGGTACCGAGTGGCGTTTTGTTTTGAATTTTTGAGTCTGCAGAAGAGATGGCATCACAGCAGCAGCTGTGCAGCAACAACATCAGGTGAGATTTCCTGCTTTTTTTTATTAAAATTCTTGGGGCTGTAATGGATGCAATTCAGACACTATGAGGTAAAAGAATATCAATGAATAAACAATAAATATGAAGAAGAAAAACTTATGCGTGAAGATGTTGAGGTGGGCATTAAATCAAAAGTTAAGACGAATTAATTAATTAATGTTTCAATAAAAGCAGAATAAACTCTGAAACTTTACGTTACCCGCTGAAGCGACAGAGAAATTTTGAATACCGCATTTACTGGATATCTTGAAGTAGAGGCGCAAGTAAGAAGCAAATATTTAGGATGCCACTAAGTAGGGCTGGACGATATTGAAAAAAAAACATATTGATAAAAAAAATGCATATTGATTGATATCGATAATTATCCAAAAGATTTAAAACCTGGCTCTTATGATATTGCTAAATGACTTACTTTGAATAAAGAACACACAAACACTAAATCCCAATTAAATCCTTATTTAAACCAACATTTTTACCCATAACTGACAATGAATGTTTAGCCCCTCGATTTTAAAATGGACGGTAATTTCAAACTTGACAATCAAAAATGGACCTCAGTTAAATAATTTTTATCATGTAAGGAACAAAGCAAAGGTAAAACCTATTCTTTCAAGGCAAAAATATGGAAACACTACTGCAGCTGGTTCAAATGCTGCTGCACACCTTTTAATGCAAAAACATAAAATAAAGCATATTACCCGATCCTGGCCTCCCTTCACCGGTTGCCTGTTTATCTTAGAGTTGAGTTTAAAAAACTTCTGTTTGTTTTTAAGGATTTGAACAGCTTACTATTATTATTGTTGTTGTTTTAAACTGTTGAGTCTTTACCCAAGTCATTTTATTAGATGTTATTTTGTTTTACCTCCTGATAAAGTGCTCTTTAAATAATGATGACAATGATGATGATTATGATCACAAGAAACTTTTGCATCATCACCCAGAAGCTGGAAAGAAAAGAGACAAAATTATTTTTCACACCTCACTTAGTAACTCAAGGAATTATTTTAAACTAAATATTTTAGGCAAAAATATTAAACTGTTTATTGGTTGTTTTTTCTTCAATCCCACCGTTATGTTTAGTAATTTCTGCCAAAAGCTGCAGCATTTTATTTAATCCATCTGAATGCAGTATTTGCAAGCCCTACTCTGATTGGATGGAAAGAACCCCGTCTGTGATTGGCTGGTGAGGTGGACAGTTTTTGAAGTCGCCAGTGCACACAGTCGAGGGACCAGAGAAACCAATGACATTATATATGGGAAAAATAGCCGAGCGAGCGCACAGCTGGTGTGTTGAGCGTGGAAGCAGCAGGTCACGGCAGACAAGGAGCCGAGCGCGAGCGAGGATAGTGGATAGAGAAGAGTTTAATCAGAGTTGTGCGCGTGGCAAACAGGTTTTGAGCGCGCGCGTGATGTTTAAACGCTGAATACCTGTCTCACTGCACGCTCAAACAAAAGACACATATATCGCTCTAGAAGTGGGTATACGCAATGCTGACAGAAAAATAAGTGGCTATACGCCGTATACCCACGTACACCCTGGACTACACCACTGCCTGTCCGACTTCATGTGAGATCGTGAAGCATTGACACCCATTGTGCAGCTTATTTTGTTTACAAACACGGCAAAATCCTTCCTCGTCCTTACCGTTGACAGGCTGCAGCCACGTCCCGAGTTCCTCGTTTTTCATCCACTTTTGTTGAAATTTGCATTTTCCTAAATCTTTCTCCACCTCGAGCTTCTTTTCCGAACATTGTAAAAACAAACGGCTTTACGATCAACCGGAAGCAGTTCAGCGCAAACACGCGGAATCAGTTATATCTGATAATATATCTGACGAAACTGTTTTTATGACCGTATTTTTTTAGAAAAAAATAATGCCACCAATAATCACATTTAATGACTTTTAATGCTAATTAAGGCCTTAATTTTAAAAAAGTTATGCAGCAATATTAACCATGTTATATATTGACATGGCACCTTTAAATGGATATTAAAAAAATGTATGATTTTCGAAGGCAAGTGATTATTTTGGTCTTCTTTGGCTGTTAGACATGTAAATAATAGGTAGACTATGAGAGCACTTTTTTTAAAACAGTTCTCGTAGACTAAATGCTATCTGTTCTGTCTCTCGTCGAGGTCGGTCGCATCTCAGCTCTCCGAAGCTCCTTATCTGCTTTGCCCCCCCCCCCTCCTCCTCTCCTGCTATTTGCTTTGTCCTGTCTTTTTGAGCACTTTCTTCATAATAACTCGAACACTGTGGAAAATCATGGATCTGGTAAGCTGGTCTCTCAATGCTATTGATCAATTTTTTTTAGACGGGTAGGCAATGAAAGGGGGACCCGTCCTGTCCTGATTTGACTATTTTTGGGGGATACACCCTAAATTCCTGGATGGAAAACGGTGTGTCCTTTGATTTTGTCATTCCTGGACGTTTGAAACGTTTGCATGTTTGGATTCTTGATACTTGGATTTCTACTTATAGGATTTGGTGGATTTTCGATGTACCAGCAAATACAGCGGATGTCGGTAGCCATTTGGCTTTGATCAGTCTACCGGCTGCATATGACGCGCTCACTAAGACGGTGAACGGACAGACCTGGAAGTGAAGGAGCTGAGCCGAAAAGCTGGCTGCGCTGGAACGCAGACTGACTTTGGTGGTTGAACTCAAGGGTAGATGGGATAAAATTCTGGAAGGCAGAAAAGCCCAACAACTTGGAATAATTGGATTTATTTGGAGCCAGCAAAAATTTAAAGCTGACAGGAAAGTCAGAGCAGCTTGTCTCATAACACAAAGTATTTGGATTTTTTGCCTTCCCTTATCAAAGTAACCCTGGATTGTAATGACGGGACTGCTCGATACTCTCCCCTGCCCCCTCCTTTCCCGCTGACATCTGTGGATGTTTTCTGAACTGTTGGCTGGTGAATAACATCAAGGACAATGGCCTCTGGAGAGCTTCCACGGAAATATAAACACTTCACCCGAACAGGCACACATCACTGATGCTCACAAATACTGATGAACTTACACACGACCAGTCTCAAATGTTTACCTTTCTGCATATATGTGTCTCGTATTATTTGTGCTTTTCATGTAATGAGGTTTTTTGTCGGATGCTTCACATTATATGTAGGAACATAAATTGTGAATCACCTGTCTTTTTTATCTCCCTCTTCTTCCCCAATGTAAAATCTTTTTTTAACAGATTCAAAGGGCAGCGCCTGTGGGCTCCGTGTAAGACGGGGTTCGGGGCAGTTTGGAGGAACGCACCTAATGTCTGCGCTGAAATAGCAGCGACCAACTGGCTGCGTTCCCCTCAAAATGTTTGTTAAGTGTATGTGATGGACGGTTGTACTGGAACTGAATTTTCGATTGCAATGCAAATTGTAGTTGACAATAAAATTGATTGATTGATTGATAAAAAGGTTGGTTGAATAAAGGGTTGTGTTTTAACCTGTATATTTAAAAATAGGTCATTGAGCAACAGCATAAAATGGCCAGGGCTGCACTTAAAATGTATATTTTGAATTTTTTTTAATAATTATGGAGATCGATATAATTTTTTTTTTATCAATATGCTTTTTTTCTATATTGTCCAGCCTTAGTTCAATAAATGATGAGCTTTTCTAATTGAAAGTAATTTTCATTTGAAGGTCCTTTTATGGGGGCAGCCATCTTGGTGAAGAACAGTACTGCCTCCTCCCAGTTTGTGACATCAGGTCGCGGTATCGACTGTAGAGCAAGTCCCAATGCCCTATCTGTCCCCTTGTAAATAAATATCCGTTTTCATGCGATAAAATTTTTTTCACCTCTTAAACAAAGATAGACGTGGTATTAAGCATTTAAATTTAAATCAATACAAATTTTACATTTTAGAGACATAAAAAGAAAACAAATAAGAATTAAAGTACGGTTTATGGGTTGGGTTCTGCAATGTTATAAGATGAGTATAAAACTCATCTTTAGAACCAATCTCTGCTCAAAATGGTGATCCCCCTAATCTACTTTCAGCAGTTATCATCAGTTATTGCAGCCGTAAACTGCAGAAAATACGGTCAGAGCGGCTCCTTCTGAGTTTACTCTGCTCCTGTCAGGATGAGCTGCAGCGCGTTATGAGGCGGAGGGATATTTCAGCGTCACTTAGTTTAGAGCCCGAACAATCGACTTCACTTTCAGAAACAAGCCCAAAAAAAAAAAAAAAAAAACCTGCAACCTGCAGCTCATGACATTTACAAGTTACTTTAGAAAAAAATAAGACCAAAGTCACATAAAATAAGTGGGCTTCACAACAGTGAGCATTCTATCTAAGTGTGTCATATCACTCCGCCGCTCTGGTCGGTAAACAAATATTCCGGCAAATTCTACATCATGAAAAATAAAAACCTACCGAAAAGTCTCTCTCATGTCATCTTGAAGACATTCTTCTTCCAAATGTTGGCTACAGACGACGTGTTTTCTCTCTGGCCAGAAGTTTGATGGCAAATCCTCTCTCTTCACGTTGGCAATCCAACAAAAGCTACAAGCAACATTAGCTTGTAGAGCGCAGTGCCTTACCGCACAGAAACGTCACAGGATGTGATGTGGGGCGGCCATTATTGCTCAAATATGGGCAATAATGGCCGCCCCCATACAGTGATCGAGTCGGCAATTTATGCCTTTATTTTCTTATTGATTAACACTAAATGAATTAAATCACTACGGACGTATTAGTTTTAGGTATCGCTAATGATCCCCTGATTTCTCCTTGTTGACCGGACTTCTCCTTTGAGTGAGTATAAGCCATCTGGTGAAAGGCTGAGAGCGAGGTTTTCATTGGTTTTGTGGTTATGCAATTATTTAAAAACGGATTTACTTTGTGTTTAGTGATCATAAAAATTATTTTTTTATCAGCATTAATCGAATATTATGATATTTTTGGGTACCAAATGTGTCTAAGGACAGCAGCTAGAGCTTCAGAGAGTGTCTCCCTACTTCCCTCAGCGCTGTCTCACAGGCAGCTGCGTTGTTCTGAAAAAACGTCATGCAGTCAAAGCAAATAGAGCAGAGAGGAGACGACGGTTGTCAAAAATATCAATACTCTGAAAAGTACCAATATTCAAACGCTGTATCCGGATACAACACTAATTTGGCGTGGTATCGATTGTAAATATTTTAGCATGAGGCAAATGAAGAAGGAAAGCCCAAAGATCTTGACAAGCCTGTGTGCATAAAGCGCTTTAAAGTGGTGGCAACAAAGTCCAACAGCACAACAAACTTGGCCAAACATCTCAAGAATGGAAATCCTGGCCTTCATCGTGAATTCTGACGGCATAGTAAATTATCTGTTTATATTTGAATTCATTAAATATATTACTGATGTCGGCAGAACCAGCGGCCTGCCTAAATGTTGTTTGATTAGCCGGCTAGCATCCCACTGGTGCTTGTTAAACTTATGTAAGTGTGCAAATAAATGCCAAATAATTTGTCTCCCCTACAATCTGGCTCCCAAATATTAGATGATGATGTCAACCCACCCAAAATAAAGCACCATGGTATAAAAAAGAAATCCCAGAGGAAACCCTGAAATCCTTACTGTTGATAGGATCAGCAGTTAAAGGAAAGCTGCTATCAGTCTCCTCCTTCACCAGGAGCTGCTCTCCTTCCTGACGGGCCCCGGGTTCCTCCTGTTCCTCCTTTATGTGGAGGGGCTCTGACTCCTGCTGCTCCCCCTCAGGACTCTGTTCTTCAGGAGCCTCTTCTTTAACATCTGCAGCCAACACTGAAACACATTACATGCTTTATGAACAACTAGATCTTTAAAATGTTACAACCATGGGAAAAGATTCAATTTAGAGAAAAAGAAGATTTGATCAGCAGAGAAAACTGAACCTGAGGAACTGACAGTTTCACCCTAAAGATGATCACTGGTATCTTTACTGTCATTATGCTGTAGCAATGTAATATTCTGTTAAAACTTTCAATAAATGCTAAATTCTGCATCTGTTATTATACTTTTTTAAAAACTTTAGTAGGTTCTTTGTAATTTTTGGCCAGTTAAGTTATTAGAGCTACAGTGGAAGGTCCAGAGAGCCTCTTGTGGCCCCGGAGCCACAGTTTGCAGAGCCGTGCCAGAATGGGCTGGACAAGGTTGGACTTAGAATTTAACTCTCACTACAACTTCAAATGCACACTTACAATGTACAAATAGATTAGAAACAAAATAACCTTCATACACCAGTCTATCACAGGGCAACACAGAGCCATTCTCACACACTCACACCTACAGAGAGTTTAGAGAGGCCAATTAACCCGACAATTACCAGTTTGTTATTATATCCATTTAAAAAACATTAGTAGGTTCCAGTTAAGTTATTAATGCAACCGTGTCAGAGCCTCTTGTGGCCCCGGAGCCACAGTTTGCAGAGCCGTGCCAGAATGGGCTGGACATGGAGAGCTTTAATGAGAGAAGCAGTCAAGGAGACAATAATAATAGTATTAGTAATATTAATATCTTTATTGTCATTGAATTATTCATTACAATGAAATTTGCTTTCTGCATTTAACTAGTCCCCTTGGGGAGCAGTGGGCTGCCATGTGTTGCACCCGGGGAGCGATCTGGGGTTAAGGGTCTAGCTCAGTGGCAGCTCTGGAGGAGATGCAGAGATCAGCAGCTCAGGTGGAACAATCTGAACACAGGACATGTTTTCTGGTGCATCTCCAAAACAGTAAAATTTATGAACAAGTGGTGAGCAGAAAGCCAGAAGAAGTCCTGTTGGAGTTTGTTACAACCATGTAGGAGAAACCTCCACAATGTCAACAGATGAGACTAAAACTGATCAAACTGCCAAAAGCTTCATGTTTGGTACGACACCAACACTGTTAATCACCCTGACCACTCCATCCCCATGTTATTGTAACCATGGCAACACCAGCCAGATACAAGCAATTAAGAAATGTAAAATCTATAAATGTAGGGAATTAGAGGTGGAAATATATCACTGTTTCAGAGTTAAAAGCACAATGAAAAAACATGTAAAAAATATTTTTAAACAAAAAACATGTTTAATATATTGGGATGTAAATATCACATACAATCACATACCGCTTTTTCCAAAAATAAATTCAACTTATTTCATCGATGGACTCATCGAGGAAGGTGAATTTTTGTTCCAACAGACAGATTTTTGGTAATAACTATCCATAGAACTGTTTGCTTGTTGGGAATGTGCTATATTGGCCATTCATTTTTATAATCAACAGATGTTTCATCAAATCATCATATTTGTATCAAGCAAATATTCCCAGTACATTCAAGTAATCAGGTTACCACAGGAAACAAAAATGATGCATTTATCCTGTTGAATGTGATTATGGTGGGGAACTTAGTGTGTTTTCTCTCCTGTTTTTATTGTGACACCGCGTAAGCGGTTGTAAAAATTGAGCAATGCACGCATCGGTACGCGCAGAGTTCAACTTGAGTACGCCTGGACCTACGGAGTTTAGTACGTGCATTTACTTCTAGTTTAGACATTTGGTCAGGCAGTCTTAGGGGACCTATCAGGTAGTGATAGTGTAACGTAATCCTCCTATCATCCAATGACCAGAGCGATTTTGTTGGCAGGGTGGAAATCCCCCTTGAAGAACGGTAGGGGAAACACTGCACTTGTAATAAATATACAAGATAATTTAAAGAGTAAAAGAAAGCAGATTGAAAATGACTTGTTTAAAAAACATGCATCAAAGCAAAGACATATTACAACAGTTAAATATTTGAAGAGAAATTTACCATTTGTAGCCCTTTAGTTGGTTAGTTATTAAACATTTTTTGATTATTTTTAAATTATTTTGTTGCATTTGATGGCACACAAATTTGTATTTTAGCTGCTTTCTGGCCCAGTATCCATTTCATTGACTAATTTGTTTATTATTAGTGTATCCTTAATTATGGCAGGATTAGTCTTCCATAGTACAGCCAGAAGAAAACACACACTCTTCTTTATAGAAATATATATATTAAAAAAAGGCCTTGTTTGGAGGAACTTTTCCAGGCAGACAGACAAAAACCTGATGCTTAAGGATGCTACATGCTAAGCTAGCATTAGCACCTCCTATCCTAACTGCTAAGCTAGCATTAGCACCATTGCTACACGTTAAGCTAGCATTAGCACCTACATACTAAGATAGCATTAGCACCTTCTATGCAAAGCTGCAAGCTTAGCCAGTTTTCTCGGGGAAACCCAGCAACAATGAAGAGGAGGAATCCATCTGCTGCTGAAAACGGCTCCTAAACTTTAGCTCCATCCACACAGTTAGCATGAAGAAGGAAATCTCCAAACCTAATCGGTGCAGCAGAACTATGGGCTGGAAAACATCCCCCATCATCGGTGTCTCCTCTGCTGCGTCCTGCCGCTCTTTGAGCTCCTGCTTCCCTCCAGTAGTGATGTGTCCCTCCGTATCCAGGCTTCGAAGCGTGGCCGTTTCTCAATTCACGAGAACGCGAGTCGGTCTTGGCGAGAACACAGGAAGATCGGACTTGCCAAGAACGCGAGCACGCAGCACGTATGGTGTTGGAACAGAAGCGTACTTGTGACGTCATGATACGCACAGTTCTTTAGCATTTCTTTAACATTCAAAACTATTTATATACTACACCACAATAAATCTTATTGAAAATTTTTTTTAAAACAACATTTTTAATTTCTAAAAAGCCTAAAAATTATCTTGCCGCGGTGCATTGTGGGCAAGCGGTCAGTCTGAAGAACGCACAAGTCTGCTCTGATGCATGCTCGATATAGAGGGCGGGCGAGAACAACATCCGGGGAATTCGGCGCGTTCTCGATTTGGCGTTCTCGGTCATAGACATCATATACGTAGGGCCTGTCTCCTTCGAAGGAGGACAACAACGGCTGCGTCCTTCGAAGGACCCAGCCTACACAGCCTTAGGAGGACCCAGCCATCGGAGGATGCTCCGGAGGATCCTCAACCGTTGGTAAATGGGACGGTCTAGCCTTTGGAGCACTTCCTGGTTGCGACACGACGTCATCACGTCTACCCCAAGCCCGGCGAAAAACAGCACCAGCGCCGATAAACGACGCAAAAAAAAATGGATATTGAATTTATTTATTTTTTATTTACTTGTTATTGGAGGAGGAGAGTCGGTTTACACGGCTTCGGCGGCAGTAAAACCGGCGACGAATATTTCTCAGGCTGGAGGAGCGCAGTGGAGAGGTAACATTTACCTGCTATTATTTTCACCCAGGGCCTGCTAATGATCATAATATACCAGTTATTAAACAAACGCTTGTCAGCAGATTGACGAATATGTTTAAATATAAAATGTTATATTTATTTGTAAGACTTGATATAGGCTTGTGTTTGTAACTTTAGTAATTTGAATTGAATAGTAAAATGTGTACAAACCCTGTAAATAACTGACTTAAATCACTACTTTCACTATCACTAATGTTGTGTTGAGGAGCCAAACTAATATTGAGAAATAAATCATTATTTGTCTAAATTGTTATCCCCTTACTGCTTGATTTTATTTGTAATATAACGAAAAAATAAGGATACAGGAAAATAAAATCTAAATATAAAAACGTAAAAAAAAGTTAAATAGTGGCTCTAGATGAAGTAAAATAAGTAAAGGCCAGAATTGTTTGGTCACAAATTAGCAACACCAGGCGTTAAGGGGTTGACATTCACTAGAATTATATCAGCTAAAATGAAATTGCTATCATCTAATCCTGTTGTTCTTAATCTTCATGTCTCTATCCAGACAAGGCCGATGTACTGCTGCATCAACTTAAATGCACAACATCTGCCTGGGAGCCGGTGACATCATGGCCCCATATGATGAAGTGCAGGACGACATGCCAGAGGATGAGGAGGGGGAGAACGTGTTGGAGGCAGTCAGTGGTGCTCCCTGGCGGGACCAGCTGTCTGCCGAGGTGTCTGCCCTGGAGGAGGTTCTACCCGACCACGATTACATTTAGATGGCAAGTATAATCACTTTTTAGCTTTTCTCATGTAAGGGTTATGAAAACAGTTGTAGTAAAGTCATTTTCTGCGTCTTCTTAAACATTTTTAGGAACATGGCAGCCATCGATTGGGTCAGCCCTGCAAACCCTGATGGACGATGTGGTGAACAGTGGAGAGAGGCATCCCCCACCCCCCAGATGATGTCCCACTCGCAGCGAGAGGACTCCAAGGTCATCTGTGTGGCATCCCATCCAGTCCAGCAGCACCACCAGGGACTCCTGCTCAGTCAAAATTGTATATATATATATATATGTTCTTTAGTAATATTTATTTTATATCTTCTGTAAATAGTTGTTGTAGTTAATTTTAAAATCTAATGTAAATAGTTAAAATGTTTTTGATAGTTTATTGTAAATACTTGTTTCTCTAAAAATAAATTGATGTCACTGAGAAGTTGTTCTAAGTTTACTTAAATTGTAAAGAAGTGATGAAACAGATAATGTAAAAGGTTAAAATACTTTAAGAACACACAGACAACAATAACTTTTATAGACAATTTAATAATTTAATTTAACAATGACAGCAACACAGAACCTGAGGACAAACCATGGCCAGGTGGCAGCAGTAGGCTTCCCACTGACCCCCTGCCCTGTCCCTGGATCTTTTTTTTCAAGTTGTCCCACTCTTTTTTGGCCTGTTGTGGCTCAACTTCACCCTCCAGGCCCGTTTTTTGCAGGATTGTTCTAAACAAGAGAAACGAGAAGAGATAAACACACAAGGATCACTACTATCACAACTATAAGATTAAAAAAAAGTGACATCTGGGCATCATTTGATGTGATCAAAAGATTATATTTGTACGTTGGTGTTTGAACAGGACTTCTTTGAACTTGTGTGAATTTTACATACAAATGCAACATGTATATGGAATTATGTCTCAACTCTTACCTCCATCCGACTATGGCAGTGTTTTTGGCCCCGGTAAAGAGGTGGTCATGTTGCTCACGGAGTTTTATGCTCCTCGGAGTTTTATCAACTCCTCTGTATGCTCCCTGCTCCCTAGAACAAAATGACATGTAAAGCATATTTCTGTTATGTCAACAGGCAAAATGACTTTTCTGTATAATTACGCCGGTATTGTTCTTCAAGTGAATTATAATTTAAACCTTATTATACTGTACTGTAAATTAACTATACGTTACTGAGTATTCAAACAAAACGTTTGCAGTATTGACAGCCCAGTACAGCTGGACTGATGTTATTTCTTCAGCTGCATTAAGCTTTGACAGTTCTAATCATTTGTGATAAACTGTATGAGAATAGATTGATCGGATTTGTGAGGGACACGGCTATCAGCACAGTTACAATAAGATGTAGGTTAAAATCAAAAATTGTGACATTTTTATGAAGGCTTTTAATGTTGCTGAACGTCTCGTATCAACAGATTAGCTCTAAGCTTTAGCTTTAGCTGGTCCTACAAATTCCGGTGGCTCCGTTACCGTCACGTATTTTATTAGATGTTCAGTTAAAAAATAAAAACAAACTACTTACATTTAAAGCTGTACTCAGCACTACTGCCAGCGCTGCTGCTTTCCATTACAAAATCCGCCTTCTTTCTTCTTCTTCAACTACTAAAAAAAAGCGAGCAAAGCACCTCGGGAAATCTTGTGCCAGGCGAGGCCACTAAGGATGGTAGCGGTGCATCCTCAGAATTCGGGGAAAAGGAGGACGCATTCGAAGGCTGCATTTTAAGCATCCTCAGAATTTTTGCCAAATGGGACAGCCTCCGCGCATCGTTGTGACGTCACCGGCCTTAAAATGCGTCCTTCGAAGGACGCAGCCGCCAAATTGAGACACAGCTATTGAATCAGAGGCTTTCTAGTAGTCGATCCATGCAGTGCAGGTTTGTTTGCCTGCTGTTGCCGTCTAGGATGACTGATAACCAGCAGCGGGTGTTTGGCTCCTCTGGTGCTTCACCTCTGCCTCTCTGGGCCTCGGTTATGTGTTGTAACCACTTATCTTAGCCACTGTGATGCCTGACTGGAGCTTCCATGTTGTGGAGAGACAGGTTATTGGCCAATAGTTGGTTCATTATCAGGTTAGGTTCTGCCCTCTGTCAGCCATTCAGGATGGGTCCCATTTGTCAGCAGCTGGTTCGTTTGTGCCACTAGGCGATCATGGAGAAAAATCAGCTTCTTCACCCGGTAAGGCACCAGTGCCCATATTCACAAATATCCTCAATCCTCTCAGAGAGCTCCTATCAACAGGCGGTTCTAGATAGGGGAACAGGAACCAGAGCCCCTGTAGAACTGGTCAGGGCCCTGTTATGGCCCCTGTACTGAAAACATAATACTAAATCAGTTTCATATGATTACATGTGCTGGAACACAAATCATAACTGTTAGTCCCTTGGGCCCACCTGATTTGTTATCTTTACATTTTTATTTTAATGATAATTTTAAAATGAATGTGTTTCACTTTTAGCCCCCATTGAAAAAAACAACAACAACAACACATTGGCCCCACCCAGGTAAATCTTTTCTAGTACTCCCACTGCTCCTATTTTAGCCTGAAATGTCCAACATAGGAGTTTTAGCTTAAGAGAGATTCAGATCGCTGCTGAGAGCGACTCTGAAAAAGGAAATGACAAAAGTTTTTATTTTAGTAAGGAGGTATGATTAATATGACCCTGTTGCTAGGTGTGATTGGATTTCTTTTGATCTTTCTTTCATGTTATATTATTCCAATGGTTAAGAAACTGGTAAATTTAAATAATTGATACCACTATGTTGCAGTTCAGTACTGATGCAGAGTTGTTTTCTGTTTATGCTGACCATGATCTTTGTCAGGTATGATGTTTCTGAATTAAAAGATGATAGCACTGATGAAGATGCATTTTACAGTACTTAGAGTGCTATAAAGACGTTATAACTCTAAACCAGATGGGGAGTTGTTACTGATGTTCAGCATTCGAGTATTTTAAATTCAGTAAGATGTATCCTTTAACATTTTTTTTCTCTTTCTAATTATTTATTTATTTTTATTTTCTATTTTATTTTAGCTTTCACTTTGCTTATGTGCTTTATACACAATTTCCTATTTTTTCACTATTACAGGCTCACAGTGTTTGAAAATTTTCTTTATTATTTGATGATTTCAGAATCAGAAGAAAGGAGTATTGTGGAAAATTTCATTGATGTATGTAACTCTGATCATATCTTCTTTAGGTGCACCTGCATAACTTTCCCGTGTGAGAAAAGCTCTCATGCTTACAGATTACTATTGTTTTTCAGCGGTTGCACCAAGTGACTCTATTATTAAGCTGCTACTTTTTAAGACAAAGAATTCATATGAGACAAAGAGTATATTAAATGATAACAGGGGGGAATTATAGAATTATTCTTACTATTTATCTTATGTACTATGTTCATTACATTTATCATATATATTTACTCTTTACTACTAAGAGGTTTTAAGGTTTTAGATATTAAAGTGTATTTCATGTGGCTGATCTTTCTCTCATCTTTGCAGAAGGCCTGCAGAAAACAGAGAACTATGTTGTGACTATAAGTGTTTTTATGAACTCTATTCAGACATCTGGAGTGCTTACGGATAACTGAACTGTGTGAACTGCTTGGTACTATCTCCAAGGTCACAGTTGTTTTGCTTCTCCCTACCCTTAGCTTGAGAATGTCTAATAAAAAGAAAGGAGCGGGCAGAGTGCTTTAGAGCGAGTTTTGAAGATCTGTATTAAGCATCTCAGCTCCTGTCCTTGCAAGATAATTTGAAAACCAAACCTCATTGTTGTCTCTCCTTCTTGTGTTGTTAATGAATGTTTTAGGTGTTTGAACCTGACAATAATATTCAAAGAAAAGTAGGATTAATGAGAAAAACATCAAGGAATAGAAAGGAGGAAATAGTGATGTCAAGGTTACGCTTTGGCCATGCATGTTTTAAATAGCAGGTTATTTAAAATAGGGAAACATGCTACAGGGAAGTGATTTTTGCACTAAATGTATTATTGAGAGAAAAAAATTGCTAAATAGATTACAAACCAGTAAATTAATGCTAAACTTAAAAGACCTTTTAGACATGGACTCTAAATCAGATGGTTATTCTTTATTATTGAGAATTCTTAAAAAAGACTAATTTGATAAAGAGGATTTAGTACAGATTAAGGAAACTACATCAAAAATAAAAATAAATAAACTGCAGCTACAACATGGACTGGAGAACGGGTTCTAACTGGGTGGGGCCAGAGAAAGAAAATTCTCAGAGAGCTTTTATGAAGTTATTTTTCATTTTTACACGGAGTGGAGAACGATGTGAAGTGACATTATAGAAACAAGTCGCACAAGAAACAGCTGAAGAAGCCTCCTGTGGATCTATGGACTCATTTTACTCTGACCCAAAAACACCTGCCAGACAGACAAGCTAGAGCAGCCAAGATTTACTTCAACAATATTTAACTTTACACAAAACTTTAATAACATTTTTCTAGTTAAAAAAAATTGTATTTAAAAGCAAGTTAGCGGTTTTTGATAAACTTTGAGCAATTTTATGAAACTTTTTAAAGATGTAACATCCCATCCATCCATCCATGGATTTTCTTTACCCGCTTTTCTGTACAGGTGTTACGTCAAGCCGTATCTGATGGGGAGACGCGGCTCGACGTCACAAAGGGTGGTGGGGCGGTGGTGACTATCTCCATCAGTCAATGGGCGAGATGCGGGGTACACCTGGACAGGTCTCCAGTCACAGGGCTAAATATATGAAAATATATGAGCTGATCTGAAAAATGTTCATTATCTTTGCTTTAACCCCTGGTCTAGATCCTCCAGACGGCATCCCATAATTCTCTAAGCTGTTCTCACCACCGGTGCTAAATCCTTCCTGATGGAATTATATTTACTATTCTATATATATTACTTTATTTACTATATTCATTGCATTTGTCACATATTTACTCGTTATTTCATTATCATTATTATTAGAAAGGTTTTAAGGTTTGAGTTTATTCATATATTAAAGTTTTTTTCAGATGAGCCATAAATTAAAAGATAAATTGTTTGTATGTCTGGGTTTGGAGCGGTTTTGTATTTGTTTGTTAGTTTGTGGAGGTATGGGTAAACAGGATGTGGGCGGAGATTGCTAATTGGGCATATGTTTTAAGCAACGTACGAAGAACGGGCCCCAGGTGTTATGAACACCATTGCAGCAACTTCAGGGCCCCGTTCTTCGTACGTTGCTTAAAACATCCGAGATCGAATGAGACATCCAAGATGATTTCATCCGGCTAATCATGATCCGGCTAATTGGGTTCTTCTAACACACCTGCTGTTTTATGATTAGTATGGCTGGATTGAGTTATCTGAGACAACTGCGCAATCATGCGTTTGTTTAAAAGGGGAAATGTATCGATAGTAGAAACATTGATCAGCAACGCTGCTATTGGCTGTTCAGCATGGCCAAAGAACGCCCACAGTTTTTCTCCCAATCAGAACACGAGCTTTTAATGGAAGGTTATGCCGAATAACCTTATGCAGACGAACGGCATAGCCGTTTGCCTGCGCTGTGGGCTTGGAACCCTAATGGGGAAACACACGAATAACAATAGTGTTCTCTGCACACAGTGCAGACGAACGGCATATTATTATATTATATTAATAAGAATCAGAATCAGAAATACTTTAATAATCCCAGAGGGAAATTGCTGAGGGTCAAATATATACTTTCTATTTTCCTTTCTCTAGGTTTCTAGACTTTTATCAAGGCAAGTTACACTAGCGTATTTATATTAAACTGTTCGATTAAGTTCAATGAACAATTTTAGTCATAAATGTTTGTTTCTTTCATTAAACACAAGGGGACTCAAGGATAATACCAAAAGAAAAGCTATCTTTTTTTTTTTTTTTGCAAGGGACTAAAGGCACAATGTGTTTTTCTACAAGAAACCCATTCCAGTGAAGAAGCAGCTTTTTGGAGAAATCAATGGGGATTTCACACAATCTTATTCAGCCATGGAACTAACAAATCTGCTGGTGTGGCCATTTGCATGAACAACTGCCCAGGAAATGTTTTGGAAATTAAAAAAGACTCAGAAGGTCACTGGATTGCTGCTTCCATTTATTCTACTAAATGTTTATGGATATAGTGGAGAGAAGAAACTATTATTAGAAAAAAATTCTAAAGTTATTAAGAATCTTAAATTAAAATATACAACGGATTGTATTTTAATAGGAGGAGATTACAATTGTGACCCTGATGAATGGTACGATAGATTCCCTGCAAAATATCTCGATCACAAATTTAATCAAACAATTACAAAAAAATGCAAAAAAAATGTTTTGCAAAAACAAATTTGCAAAACATTTTCTTGTGGTCGGTCCATAATCATTTGGACCGACCACAAGAACCTCCCTTACCTGCAGTCAGCCCGACGTCTTAATCCCCGTCAAGCCAGCTGGTCTCTATTCTTCTCCAAATTTAACTTAAAGATAACATACCGTCCAGGCTCCAGGAACATCAAGCCTGACGCGCTGTCTCGACAGTTTGCCCCTCAAGAACAGGAAAAGGAACCAGCACCCATTTTACCCCCCAAGCTCAGAGACTCGATCCTGACCCTGGCACAGGCCCCGCGGGCCTCATTTACGTCCCTGGATCTGTTCGGCATGATGTTCTTTGTTGGAGTCATGACTAAGTTTTCCGCCCATCCGGGCATTTTTCACATTCAGATATACTTTAAAATTCCCAGAGGGAAATTGCTGAACTTAGAACTCAGTCTCAGGTTTCTCGTCGTTTTTGGTGGCCATCTTGGACTAAGGATGTGCGCGAGTATGTTTTAGCCCGTCCTGTCTGTGCACAAAATAAACCGTCTAACCAGCCACCCTCTGGATTATTAAATCCACTCCCAGTTCCTAAACTCCCATGGTCACATATCGCGCTGGATATTGTCACGGGTCTCCCACCGTCCCAAGGCATGTCCACCATCCTTACGGTGGTGGACAGATTTTCTAAGACCTGTCACCTTATAGCCCTCCGCAAGCTACCTCACGCCTTCCAAACAGCTCAATTACTTATCCGCCATGTCTTCAGATTGCATGGCATCCCCTCTGACATCCTCTCTGACCGGGGTCCTCAGTTCATCTCCCAGGTCTGGCGGCATTTCTTTTCTGCTCTCGGTGCCCGCTACACTCTCACGTCTGGTTACCTCCCACAGACTAACGGTCAAACAGACAGGATTAACCAAAATTAGAAACAACCCTCCGCTGTCTCACTTCATCATCTCCCTCGGATTGGAACAAATTTTTTCCCAGGGTCGAGTACGCTCTGAATTCCCACGTTTCATCAGCCAGTGGACGTTCACCATTCGAGGTTTCACTAGGATATCAACCACCACTTTTACCCACAGACGAACAACTACTGCCCTTCTCATCTGTCATCGACTACATACGCCGGCCGCTGCCAAGATACCTGGAGGTCAACTGTCACTTCTCTCACCCGCATTGCAGAGCAGAGTAAGAGGTTTGCCGACCAGCACCGGTCACCAGCCTCTCAGTATCGCCCCGGTCAGAGAGTCTGGTTATCCTACAAGGATGTTCTCACCAATCCATCTGCCAAGAAGCTTGCTCCTGGTTTCACTGGTCCATACGAAATAGAGTCAGTCACCAGTGGATCGTGGACGCCCGTCGACACGGTAAAGGACATCAGTACTTAGTCAAGTGGGAAGGTCGCGGTCCTGTGGAGCGGTCGTGGGTCTCCCGCTCAGCTGTTGCCAACCAGGACCTGCTGAGTGAGTTTTGGGCTTCTCGCCCATCTTTCTCTGGTTGGTCGGTGCTCTAACTCTGCTCCACAGGTGGTTATAGTTTGCTGGGGGGCGTGGCCCACACCTGCGGCTCGTTTGGAGCGCTGCTCACTGGCTTCTTAAGGAAGGCACAGACAGATGGAAGACGCCAGCGCCTTACTCAGTCGTGGCCTTCGACCTGATCCTGTCAATCTGAACCTGTGAGTCTTTCGTACCTTTGGAATCTGACTGATTTTTGGATCTCCTGCTTTTTCGTAGTTTGTGTTTGGATTACTCACCCGCCTTGACGTCCCGTTCGGCGAACCAGCTTCACAAGAAACCCCAAGGCTCAGATGTTGCTCTGCCATTCCCCCTCTTACTCCCTTGCTGTTACCAAGCCGGGCTCTAGGTTCCCTTCCCTGGATTCTGCTGGTTCCTTTCGATCTCTGATCAAACTGTCTCCCCTGCCTGTCGTGGCTCGCTCCGGATCCCTCGCCGACTAACATCAGTCCGCCCTCCAGCTGCTAACCACCGGCTACCTTCGTGAATACTCGACCTCAGAGTTTCCCTCACTATCCCTCCCCGGTTAGGTTCGCTCAACTAAATGGTAAGCGGCTCGGCTTCTGGAGATATCCTCCCTGGTTTATTCTCCCTTAACATCTCTCTCCTTTTTTCCCACAGTTCCTCCGGCAATGACATTCAGACCTTGACAGATCTCATCACCCGTGTTGATCCCTGTAGCCTGAACTCTAAATAAACATCTTAAACTGTGCTCTGTCTTCCATATTGTATCTGCATGTGGGCAAAACATATAAAAACCGTGACAAGAATAGTAAAAATAATTTAATCAGTAACTTTAAATTTTGCTTCAGCCTGTCTGCCCATTTTGACCCCCTCTCTGTTCTTGCTCTTCTGTAATAAATGATCTTCCTCGCTTACCCCCCTCAACGCTAGAACTCAACTTTTTCCTTCCCATATACCAGGGATGACACCAAAAAGGAAAAGTACAGAATGTAAAACTGTTACTGTTAACTGAACTTTTATGATGAAAATATGCTGATCTAACTAGAACTCCCAATGGTCACATATGATGATCAATTGTTCTTTCAGAGTCACTAAAACCACCCAGAAAATGAATCATAATACATGTGGTAAACGTTATGAATCTGGTTCTTTTCTCTTTGAACACATTAATGTTTTGTTTTCAACTAATAAGTGTTTAGTTCTGTGTTATCACAGAACACAGAGGAGAGGCTTTAAACTGCCTGTCCTAAACTCAAATCCTTGAGGGCTGGTGTCCTGCAAGGTTCAGATGCTCTTCTTCAGGAAACTGGGGTCCGTTCTTCGTACGTCGCTAACTCAGTTAGCAGGATTTCATTGTTGACGATTTGGCATGATCTTGGATCGTTTGGTTCTTCGAAAGACATCCTGCACTTGTTGTCATAGCAACATGTGCGCCAGTTTAAGCCTGCTCGAGAGCAGGCTTATTTCATGTAAACAGTATTAGATCACGGCTTTATAAGCGGAGGAGATAGAGAAGTCTGCCGTAGCCATGTCCATTTTTACGACTGCAATCTGTTGCGGAAGGTGCAAGAATAATTTCAGAGTTTTTCGAATTAATCGCGTATTGCGCAATAGACAGGATCCTTGAGCGCAGCGCGACAGTAGAGAGATTTTCTTGGTGGCTGTTATAAACAGACAAACACATCATTTAACAGTGGCTTTTAAAGAGTAAAAAGTGGTGTTGGAGCCATAAATCTAAAATATTTAAGTTATTTGTATGATGGTTTGCTTTTTATTTTTATCCTATTCAGTAAGAAGATTTGTTCGGGCCATTTTATTGTGAAGTTTAGTTTACTTTGAAAGGCTTGCTTCCTGTCGAGCCGTATATTGTATTAGAAAAAACTATGGATGGATTATCTAGCCACGGAGCAATACAGTTTTGCCGTGTAAACTGTGGATGACTTGGAAAAGGAAAATTTTCATTTTTTATGGATAAAGATTTTTTTTTGTTAAAATTCCCAGTTTGCACATGTCCTTTACTTCCCGTGTCTAAGGAATGACACTGAAATTTGGATCTCTTGACATAACAAGTGCCCTTTTAAAATAAAGTATAATAATTAAAGGCTATTTTGTAGAATATTTTTGTATTTCACTTTTACTTGTCCCCATGTTCAAGTGGGTCCTGTGGAGGCTCTGACATAAAAGAACAAAGTAAATATGAGATTATTAAAATGCAAAAATTCATACTGTAGAAAGTGATAGAAACATCTACCATGGACAGTATTTACGCATTAATTTGTCCGCTGCTTTTTGCCAGCCCTCTCTCCTGGCTTTAACAGATTTTGAGGTGTTTTAATTAATGACTCAAATTCGGCATAACCTTCCAAGCTCTTGTTCTGCTTGGGAGAAAAACTGTGGGCGTTCTTTGGCCATGCTGAACAGCCAATAGCAGCGTTGCTGATCGTTGTTTCTACTATCGATACATTTCCCCTTTTAAACAAACGCATGAACGCGCAGTTGTCTCAGATAACTCAATCCAGCCATACTAATCATAAACAACAGGTGTGTTCGAAGAACCCAATTAGCCGGATCATGATTAGCCGGATGAAATCATCTTGGATGTGTCATTTGATCTTGGATGTTTTAAGCAACGTACGAAGAACGGACCCCTGGAAAGGACTGGACTTTCCACTAAACTGCTAAAATACTTCTACACAGCTACAATAGAAAGTGTTTTATGTCTCAGCATAAATGTATGATATGGGAACAGTAAGAAGGGAAGGATTTAAAACTGGTGGTGAGAACAGTTTAGAGGATTGTGGGATGCCGTATGCAGGATCTAGCCTCAATTTATGCAGAACAAGTCCAAAGAAGGGCCAGATGTATCTCCACTGATCTCATTCATTCAGGCAATGTGCCGTTTGCCCCTCTTCCGGTTTGGTTGGAGGGGCAAGGCAGGTTTATTTAGAAAGCACATTTCAATAAGACAATTCAAATTGCTCCAGATGTTCAAAACAAAAAAACAAACAGGGTAAATAATGTATACCATAATCTAATGATAATCTCAGAGCCCTGAATATATTTAACAATGCATGCTAATCTTCCTCCAGCTGATTACCGCCACAACTTTCAGAAATCTTGACCTGTTTACATTTAGTTTCTAAATATTTCATTTGCGTTTTCCATGTTTATGAACTATCTAACCATAACCCCAGTTATTCAGTCTGTTACCATTTCTAACAGTTATCCCTATAATGTTATTTTCCCCAAAATAGTCTCTTATTTGTAGGTTAAACAAGAATTGGTTGCTGAGTTTGAAACCCCATCCATATGACCAGTGTTCTACTTAATTCCGTTAGAAATATTTTCTACCAGGTTTTCCCCTCATCCATGTAGCCTCGTTATCTGCACAAGGTGATAATTTCACTCCTCTATTTAGGTTTGAAAAAAATTTCATGGAAAAAATAAGTATTAAGAAGCAAGACACACTTTCAATACAGAGACTGAGTCTTTATTGAAGGCAAGCAACATTCAAGGTACATTCTTCCCGAAATGCACCCCTAGTAAGACAAACCCTGTCTTTATAGGGAACAGATGTACACAAACAGGAGGAGCCTGTCATGGAGAAACTAACAAAGAGCCTCATGTGACGTATAACAGCTTCATCTTGACTCCTGACCTTTAACCCCTCCTACAACCCAGGGAAGAAACAGCTCTCCTCACCCACTCTAAATTACCATCACCTCCTCACTTTGACCCCAAAAATAATACAGTTTTAAGAATACTTCATGAACATGTAAGCACACACTGAACTCTGATTAACCTTAAATCTCTGCAAACACAGGATATAGACTATATATGCCATTCTGTTAGAAGGTGACATGTTTTGCACAAGGTTTAAATTTAGAAGCAGACAACAAAAATTTCCATTACATTTGCCCTTTGATTAAGGAATAATCACACAAATTTCTAAACCAAATAGTAACATAAGAACATAAAATGAAAATCATGAAAGCTTCATGAATCAGTTTCATCACACAAGATCATAGTCTCAGCATTTATCAGTATTTTTGGGTCACATTTATTAAGTAAAGGCTTTTGGTAGATTTGGCAGAGAAACAAACAGGGAAAGTTAAATGGTTTATTTGGAAAGTTTTGTGTTTTGCGGTTACATTGTGTTTTTAAATGGAGCTGACCGACATAGCTTCCGTTAGCATTTTGATATCATGCCGTTGCTAATGTAACTCAAGTGTTTTTATGGTTGATAAAAGGCTGATATGAGAACAATAGTTGAAAGGAAGATTTGAGCATTGGCATTCTTTTAACAACAAATTCTGTACACATATGGAATAAAAGAGATTTTTTTTAAAAAAAGATTAATTAACATGCAGAGAACATCACTATAGAATGCTGTTAATCTGATTTAACACTGTTTCAACCAACAAATCCTCTCTGCTAGGCTAGTGGAACTCAGCTAAAACTAATGAGCAAAATTAAGATAAAAAGAAGCTAAAGAACTATGTACACATAATAGAAACAAATAAGACATAAAATCATCAGAATGATTTAGTAAATCCTGGTTCACTGCAGATCCAAGTTAGGGAACCAAAGTTAATCTTAAAGAATACGGGTTGAGGTTAAATTAGTTTAACTAATTTAGAACAACATTTGATGTGTTTCAACCCATTCACAAAGCAAACCTGAATTAGTCAAAAAATTGTTTGGGGAAATAACATTTTAAATAGTGATTTGCTCAGTAAATATCAGTAACTTTTAGGACACAGACAACCTCACCTGGTCTGTGAACACCACATCACTGGTGAAGAGGGCACAGAAGCGCTTCTACTTCCTGCAGCATCCACCAGGTTCTGTAACAGCTTTTTCTCTGCTGCCATCAGGCTGTTGAACTCTAAACTGGAATCTGCACCACACTCGCACCATTATTTAGCACTACCAATGTTGCCGAAGTTTAATAATCCATTTCAATAGGACACAACGTTTTTACTGCATTTTGCACAACACTGAATTCTTTCATATTATAGCCTTTTTGCACCATTAATTTAAACTGTTTTTTAGTCTACACTGAACACTGCTGCCCTTTATATTGTAATGTTATCTATATTCCAACTGCAATCTCACTACACTGTTGCAAGTTGTATGCAACGAAATTTCGTTTAAGTATACACCCTGTACATACAAAATCATAATAAATTTGTCTAATTCACTTTATTTATTAATATTATTTCTCCTGGAAAAATTTGAGTCTAGTGGTTACAGCAGTGTGCATAGACTGACAACACAGATGTGCTACAGCCCAGTCTGAACAAAAAAAATTTAAATGTTTTAACACAAATATATAAATTAGCTACAAGAGAAATGCTTAAAGTACCAAGTGAACTCTTGTGTGTTTGATGACAACACACAAACATCTGTCAGCAAAGTACAGCTGTGTTTGAGTTAGCACTCATAGATATTTTCTCTCTTGTATGGATTGAACTCTAAACTTGACTCTGCATCACACTCGCACCATTATTTTGCACTACCAATGTTGCTGAACTTTGCTGTCCTTTATATTGTAATGTTATCTATATTCCAACTGCAATCTCACTACACTGTCGCACGTTGTATGCAACAAAATTTTGTTTTAGTATACACTCTGTGCATACAAAACCATAATAAATTTGTCTAAGCCACTTGATTTATTAATGTTATTATTTCTTTTATGGAAAAGTTTGACTCAAATGGGTAACTTAGGAAGCTAGAGGTCACTGTTGTCAAAGATCGACCGGAAATGACGTGTCGGGCACATCCTGTGGCCTTTGTTTACATTAGCTTGATAAGTCTAGTGGTTACAGCAGTGCATAGACGGAGAACACAGATATGCTACAGCTCAGTCTGAACAAAAATAAAAAAAACTTGAAATGTTTTAACACAAATTTATAAATTAGCTACAAGAGAAATGCTGAAAGTACCAAGGGAACTCTTGTGCGTTTGATGACAACACACAAACATCTGTCAGAAAACTATAGCTGTGTTTGAGTTGGTTTTCATAGCAGAGACATTTACTATCCTGTATGGATTCTCATGTGTATGTTTAAACTTGATGTATGGCGAAAACTTTTTCCACAAAGATCACAACTGAAAGGCTTCTGCCCTGTATGGATTCTCGTGTGTATTTTTAAATGTTCTTTGCGGCTAAATCTTTTTCCACATAGATCACAACCGAAAAGCTTCTGTCCTGTATGGCTTCTTGTGTGTATTTTTAAATGTTCTTTTTGGCTAAATCTTTTTCCGCATAGATCACAACCGAAAGGTTTCTGTCCTGTGTGGATTCTCACGTGTATTTTTAAATGTTCTTTTTGGCTAAAACTTTTACCACATAGATCACAACAAAAAGGCTTCTGTCCTGAATGGATTCTTGTATGCTTGTTTAAAGATCCTTTTACGCTAAAACTTTTTCCACATAGATCACAACCGAAAGGCTTCTGTCCTGTGTGGATTCTCGTGTGTACTTTTAAATACGCTTTATGGCTAAAACTTTTTCCACAGAGATCACAACAGAATGGCTTCTGTCCTGTGTGGATTCTCATGTGTATTTTTAAATACGCTTTATGGCTAAAACTTTTTCCACAGAGATCACAACAGAATGGCTTCTGTCCTGTGTGGATTCTCATGTGTATTTTTAAACATGCTTTATGACTAAAACTTTTTCCACAGAGATCACAACAGAAAGGCTTCTGTCCTGTATGGATTCTCATGTGTATTTTTAAATGTCCTTTTTGGCAAAAACTTTTCCCACATAGATCACAACAGAAAGGCTTCTCTCCAGTGTGGATTCTTTTGTGTGTGTTTAAAGCGTATTTTCCAATAAATGTTTTACCACAGTCTTCGCAGCTAAGCTTCACTCCTGTCCGGACTTTCCTTCGTGAGTCCACATTTTTCTTCTCTGTAGAACATTTCTTATATCCAGTGTTTGACAAGCGTTTCGGTTCTGAGAGACCGTGTTCTACATCACTGTCCTCTTCATCCTTCTCAGTGTCTTCAGTCTCTAAAGAATTGGAAGCATCTCCACGATCTTGTATCCTGATGGATTCTTCTCCATCATTCTCCTCTGGAAGCTCTCTGCTTTTAACTTGGTCTGGATAAAGCTGTGAGAGCAGCAGAGACTGTTCATCATCCAGAGTTTTTATTGGAGCAGCAACTGGAAACCTGATGGCATTATTCACGTCCTCTCCTCGCAGACTGATGTAGACTCCCTTCTGTTCATTTATTATGTGAGGGTGACTGGGCTCATGTGGGTCTGCACGAGGTCTTTGGTCTAAAGAATCTTCTTTAACAATCCGCTTTAGAGCAACATCTGCAGTAAACACAAAAACACATTATGGAAATTAGAAAGGATTTTGATCTCAGTCTGAACTGAGGCACATTTTAATAAATAATTCAGTTAGATTTAATTCTATGATTTAACTACTTTTTCTTAGTGTTTAGTTTTATATTTGATTCCACCAATCTAGACATTTTACTAAAAAACAGGAATGGTATGGATATATGGGGTAGCATTTAGAAACAGGTAATCACAAATCAGAATTATTAAACGTAAATTGTGGTGTCCAAAATTATTTAATTTGTATATAAATAACAATCAATGTTTCAAACTTGCTAGAAAGCATATTTGAAGATGATACTAGCATCTTCTATATTGGAGGGAAAAAAATTCAGCAACTCACAAAGGTGGTCACTATAGAAATGAAAAAAACTAAAATCGCGGGGTTGCTGGTGTCTATCTCCAGCGTTCACTGGGCGAGAGGCGGGGTACACCCTGGACAGGTCGCCAGTCTGTCGCAGGACAACACATAGACAGACAGGACAAACAACCATTCACACACACACTCACACCTAAGGAGATTTAGAGAGACTATGTAACCTAACAGTCATGTTTTTGGACTGCGGGAGGAAGCCGGAGTACCCAGAGAGAACCCACGTTTGCAACATGCAAACTCCCTGCAGAAAGACCCAAGGTTGGATTTGAACCCAGAACCTTCTTGCTACAAGGCACCAGCGCTACCCACTGTTCTACTGTGCAGCCAGAAACACAAAATTCATGATATTTTGAAACTGCAATAAATTAGAAAACAATGCAATCATAATAATTATTGACAGTGTTGATTTAGAACGAGTCCATGAGATCAAATTTCTGGGTGTTTTATTGGATGATGAATTTATCTTGAAACTTCAGATCTGCCAAGTAAAATCAAGACTAGTCAAAAGTGTTGCTGTTTGAGAAGAATATGATTTGTTCTGGACCACAAATATCTGGTTATTTTATATAATACTCTCATTGTACCATATTTGAACTATTGTAAGGAGCTTTTGGGCAATATATTCAAAACAAATTTCCAGCCACTATACATCATACAAAAAGTGATAAACTGATTTGCTATCTTGAGACTCTCAGCCATGTTCAAAGTTAACAGTGAGAACAGCGGCACTACAATGAACAGCTAACATGATTTAATAAGCTTGTCTTACATGTCTTACAGGGTCATGACAACAACTCTCATTTTCTGTGGTCTTGGGGGTATAATATGGTCTGATGTGCCCTGATGAGGCCGTGTTAATGTCAAAGCTGAATCCAGAGGACCTGCTCAGGAGCTATCAGCTTTGTTGCTTTGCTCAGAAACGGTCAGATCACAAAGGAGTTGTCTTTCCATTTAGATTGTCTTTCTACGCAATTGATATACTCCAATCAGAGCACACCATCAAGAAAAACAGCCTTCACCCTCCCTTAAATTTTTTTTAATAACTTGTCTTGTTAAAAGCCCCCCTAAGAAAAAAAACATGGCATAAAAGAATTAAACCCTGAAATCCTTACTGTTGATAGGAGCAGCAGTTAATGGAAAGCTGGTATCAGTCTCCTCCTTCACCAGGAGCTGATCTCCTTCCTGACGGGCCCCAGG
This sequence comes from Fundulus diaphanus, assembly GCA_037039145.1. Classification (NCBI taxonomy): domain Eukaryota; kingdom Metazoa; phylum Chordata; class Actinopteri; order Cyprinodontiformes; family Fundulidae; genus Fundulus; species Fundulus diaphanus. The sequence continues at coordinate 50,219,805 of CM073131.1, forward strand.
TTCCTCCTGTTCCTCCTTTATGTGGAGGGGCTCTGACTCCTGCTGCTCCCCCTCAGGACTCTGTTCTTCAGGAGCCTCTTCTTTAACATCTGCAGCCAACACTGAAACACATTACATGCTTTATGAACAACTAGATCTTTAAAATGTTACAACGATGGTAAAAGATTCAATTTAGAGAAAAAGAAGATTTGATCAGCAGAGAAAACTGAACCTGAGGAACTGACAGTTTCACCCTAAAGATGATCACTGGTATCTTTACTGTCCTTCTGTTGTGGAAATTCAATGCAGTTATTCTGTTAAAACGTTCTATAAATGCTAAATGCTGCCTCTGTTATCCATCCATTCATCCATCTTCTAACATGTCTATCATTGTGGGGTTGTGAGGGGTGCTGGTGTCTATCTCCAGCTGTCAATGGGGGAGAGGCGGGTTCACCCTGGACAGGTCACCAGTCCATCACAGGGCAACACAGAGACAAACACAACATACAACCATTCACACACACTCTCACACCTAAGGGAGATGGAATAGACCTTTTTCACACTTCCGGGTTTCAAAGCGGATGTGGGGTTTGACAACTTCCGGTGGCTATAGCGTTAGTATTAAAAGTCTAAGAAAATGGCTCAATCTCAGCGCAGTTTTTGTTCAGTACCTGGTTTTTCCATGTAGGGCAAAAACACATTCATATCTGTCCTATCATGCATTCCCGACGGACCCGGACCTACGGAGGGAGTGGATCCACGCGATCCGAAGAGATGAAGGTCCCAACTTTTGCATAAAGACAGGGAGCACTTTCGTATGTAGCCGCCACTTCACACTGGAGGATTTTATTAGCAAATCCCCCACCAGCCGCCTTAAAAATGGAGCTGTTCCTTCCCTTTTTGCCTGGAATAACTTCACTGCACCAGCAAAGAGAGAGTCTGCTTTCGAGAGGGCTAAGAAACGGCAGTTTGTCTCCTCTCAGAAAGCTAGCCAGGCTGAAGATGCTAGTGTGGACCATGATTATGTGGCACATCCACCCGCAGGTAAACATCAAATTAAGATAGTACATTGTATACATTTGGCATGTAAGATAATTTCAGTCAAATATAACTATTGCTATAATTTTATTATTATTATGTTCACATAATGAAATAATTTCTAATCAATTATGTGGTAGTTATGTATTTTGTGCTAAATTACTACCACAAAAATGTGGTAGTTATTTAGCATAATTTTGTGGAGATTATGTATATACATACATGCTCCAACTCCCTACATCGATTGATCTTTACATAAGTAATGTTACATCTATATAATTAAAACTTCTCACCAACCGCATGTTATATTTTATGGTTTTACAGCTGCACTTGATGAAGTTCTGGATTACATCAAGGAGTTGAAGTGGATAAAGGATTCCTCATTCAAGACCTTCAAGAAGTTGGAGCCAAACTCATCATTCCACCATCCAGGCATCCTGGCCAGTTCAGCAAGAGACAGAGGAGACCCAGACCATTGCTCGCCTGCGGATCATTGTAGAGCGAGCAATCGCTAGAGTAAAGTGCTACCACATCTGGGATTCTCCGGTGCCTCTCACTTTAATAGGAACTGTCAATCAAATCTGTCACAACTGTTGTGTTTTGGCTAATAGGGTGTTTTCAGCTGACGTCACGCTCACGTGACTACTCTGCGCGTCCGCCGTATTGGGTGGCAGTCGTTTCGCACCGTTGACCCGCATTGTATTACGCCTTAGGCAGTATTGGAAGTGAACAATGGTGAAAACGTGTTTAATGGTTGGTTGCACGGCCCGTGGAGGAGGAGATCAACGCTCTTTCTTTCGCCTACCAGCCGTGATAGTGAATCAGTGCGAAAAAACAAAACAGCTCTCTGAACAACGCCGTCACCTATGGCTGACACGGATATCCAGGTCCGATTTGGACGGTGTTAAGCTGGAATACGCCAGAGTCTGCGGTGCTCACTTTGTCACAGGTAATTAACTGTTAAGTATTTAAAACATGTAAACCGTTGCTGTATTGTGGGCTGTAACAGCGCAACACATGATCGCCATGGGAAAAACATAGAAACGGGTTAATTTTCCACCGCTTTCCTGCCTGGAGGCGCAACCACGGAGAACAACTGTTATAGATAAAGAGTCGTCGGCTCGCTTGGATCGCGGCTGTAAGACGACCTAACATAACTTTCCACAGTATCCCGATGTCAATGAGAGTGTGTTCTAAACGTTTGAAACACATAGCAGTTAGTTAAAAGTACATTACATGCGTGAGTGGTTGTTAGCACTAACGGTTAGCAGCTACTAACTTAGCATGTCCCAGAGCCCGTCTGAGCGCAGCTTACCTTTGAACGAGTTACTGTGTTCCCACTGTTTGCTGGCTTTATGATCTGCCGCTCCTGAACCCATCCATTCGTAAACTGCACATGAGACTCCAAGGACTTGTAGCTTCAGAACTGTTCTGAAGTATAGCTCACACCACAAACAAGGTAACCGAAGACGTCCGATATGGACAATGACGTCCGCGCTACTTCCGGGTTACGCCGGTAGGCTTTTGCCGGCGTAAATACGGTAAATACAACTTAATTTTGCACTGGTCATTGTTCTGATTAAATAATTAAAGCCGCGAGCGGTTTTAATTATTTAATTATCAGCCCTGCAGCCAAGCGCCTTCGCGCACCGCCGGCAGTCAGCCACCGCAGAAGCATGCGCCGCATTTGCGTCGGATTGTTTACATTTTTACCATCTTATTAAAACTCACCCGTCCACGTATGATGGCGATTTCCTTGATGTACATAACTTCGACATCTCGTACCCAACCAGATGTGAACTGGTTGTGAGCCTCTCGACCCTTGTAAGCTCTCATTTCCTCGAGAGTGTGCAGAGGGTTTTCACTGAACACCAGGTAATGCACTATGTCGCCGTGCTCTACATTTGGCCAATCATCAGGATTACGGCTAAACAAGGCACCGTGGAGGGCATAGGGGTCCATATGGTCGATCACGGAACATTTCCTCAGATATACGTCCTTATCTGGTCGCTCTAGCGTGCTGGCGTACTTATCCATTCTCGATACGAAAATACGTGTAGGACAACTAGAGATAAGGAAGTGAACCACCCAATATGGCGGACCGGAAGTTGGCCAGTGACGTCAGTGAAAACCCCCTATTATCAAGGCACATTTTGTCTTGCTGACTAAATTATTTCTGTGTTAATTGTTGTAGTGCTATGTAAAAAGTTATTTAAAGACTATACTAAAAAATATATTCAATAAAACATACTTGAGCAACATACTGTACTTTTTTTGTATTTTCTTGTTTAAGTGGAATTGCAAGGAAAACAAATCAAGTACAATTTACAATATCTAAAAACAAAAAACCCTTAACTATTTCACATCCTATAATTGTACACCATACACTGATTTAAATTATCCTGCAAATTAATATTCATCAAATATAAACAACAATAGTTGCAAATGCTTAAGACAACCTTAAGAAGCAACTTTAAAACACAGGTTACAAGACAACTGCACTTAAAACAAATTTTTGTAAATTATGCAACTGCCTTTTAAAGAAATTTGCACATCTGTGTATGTTTTATTAATACCAACTATTTACAGTGATTCACACAGCTTGAGATTGAGTATTTGAAATGCAAAGGAACAAAAGGTTAAGTTACACATTTTATCATTCTTGTTGCATTGACATGAACACATCAATGAAGGTGTTGAAGTAAAATAAGTCCAGTTTAGATTTTATTTGATCAACGAAAGACTCTTCACGCCACACCCGCTCAACAGTTATTGTTGTTAGCGTGTCCGTGACAAAGTCGCACCATTCCAATCCAGTGATTGCCAGCTGACCCTGTACCTGCCAGTAATATGCATGTGAACGCCTCAAGATAACATGGCCATCTTGAACCTTGAGGTGAGCAACCTGAGACACATCATTCTTTGTGCTGCTTTTTACCTCAACCAGTCCAAACGGGGGTGATTCTGACGGATCATACATCTTGCCATCTGGAGTTACACCAAGATATGATGTGTCAGGGCGAACAATGAATCCCACAGGGAGCACATTGACCTTCGACATCTCAGCATAGTTTGCCAGCTCCTCAGACTCCATCTGCAGACCACGCTTCATGGCTGCAGTTTGTCTAGTTGACCCCCTGAACATCCGAGATGCCAGTGCCGTGGCAGCAGACTCCTCCTCTGCAAGCATCACGGAAATGGCTAGCAGTAAGTCTTGGCTGTCGAAGATGTACCCATGCAGGACATCTGGACTGCTCTCTTGTTCTGGCCTCTATTTCATAAGACATTTCCAGTGACACTTGCAGAGACTGAAGATGCATAGGTTGACCGAGTGTGGGTACAAAACACATATTCGGAAGACTATGCAGCATCAAAGGAAGAGAAGGGAAGTCTGGAGCCATGTGGTGCAGAATAATACTACCAGAGGACTTCTCAGGTGGGCACTGATAAGACATAGGTGAGCCCTGTGGCACAGGCCCAAATTTGGATGGAACCAGCTCCATATTTGAAAGACCATCTAGGACAAGAGCGATAAGTGGTTGGGACTCCAGCTGGCGTAGTTTTTCTCCTGATGCCAGAATGTCAAGATCTGGAAGTGGTCCTACAAAAATCAGAAACAAAATAATAACAATCATAACTTTTGACAAAGGAAACATAGGTACAAAAAACTAAACCAAAAGTTGTACCTGTGTAAGCTCTGTAAAGCGTGGAGTGCAGATATCTTTTCCCCATAGTTTTGGGCTTCTGCACCACCACGTCGCTGACAGGTTCAGGATCCCCTTACAAGAAATGGACAGAAAGATATGTCAAATTAAAGAAGAAATAAAGGGATGGGTTAGCAATTTCTTAGGACATAATGGGACTGATTTGGCACACTTTAGACTTTTACCCAACTTGCAAATAAAACTAAATGATAGCAGTTGAGCATGTATTTTTTTCACTACCTAAAAAAATTATTTTCCAAAAAAGTATGAGAAATTATATTTGACACAATATTGAGATTACAACAAATTTTATATGGCACTTATAAAATACAGGTGGTGAAGGAACATAAATGGCTGTGTATATATATAAAAAAGTGTATATATATCAGTGTATTTAATCTAGTTTGTGTAATGTATTTCGTATATTGTAGGATATGACGTACCATAGGACAATGTGTTCCACTCTTTTTTTCTTACCTATGTTCTTGGTCTGTGCCATCTTTGTAAATCACTAGTGCAGGAGGAACAGTTGGCAGCTGGAGTTGGGAGTAGTGTGCAGTCTGGTAAAGAAGTGCAACTACATGATTGCAAAAACCTTTACCAGCTGCACAGCTACAGGAATAATCCAACAATTCTGCCTTTTCTTTTCCAACACCCAGTGATATATAAAAAAGAAAAGTGTTTTAGCAACAAATTTATACATCAATACATATAGCATGTTTAGCTTTAAACACGTAATAGATTCTAGTTTGAAGGTAAGGTTCAACAACAGCAGAAAGAAAACACAGATTGTGTTGCAACCGCAACAGAAACATAAAACATATAATAACCACTGAACAGGAAAATGTCAGAATAGGCTCTGAGTAGTCCAGAAGTCGTACGTGAAAGTTCTTCAGCCGTCAAACATGAACAGGAACTCGAAGCAACGAACAAGAGCCAACCGGCTTTCTGACTGTTTCAAACCTGCAGCTTGTGTGGTTAATTTTTCTTCATGGATTTGAAGCATCTAGCTCTGACAACTAGCTGTCCCTCAACAATATTTGACACTACAAGCATGCAGAAGTAAAGCATAGTTTCAACAGCAAGCATCATCTAGTATCTCATAGCTAACATAACATTCTAGCATGCTGTTTTTTCACAAACTAATGGCAAATACATTTCAGAATGTCAAAATATAACTGAAGAGTTTAAACTATGTCTGTTTCCAATTTTCCACGTAATTTAGCAAACTAAGTTAGGCTTCATTACGATGTTTTTGTAGTTCATATCTTGCAGCTAGCGGTTAGCTCGCTAAGCTACGTCTTTTCTTACCTTGATAGCTGTGGATATATTCTTCGTGGAAGAACTTGTATCCTTTCACAGATTTGTTGGTGGGGGAATTCGCCGCTGCGATTTCCTCCGCATCCGCGAAAAAAAGTGCTGGCAAATTAAGTAAGGACTATGGCTGTGTCTCATTCCGCCTACTTCCGTCAGTGCACTGCTGATGTGCACTGACCACTTACTGCCGTAGTGCCCACTTTCGACCGTTAGTAGTGTTCCAAAAGGAACACTTATGTTAAAACACTTACCGGAAATGACGGGATGACGTGACGAACGCAACACACGTGACCGCGAATGTTTTAGACCGCCAAGAAATATATGCCGGCGTTTTGTTTTTTTTTTTTTAAAAAAACAACAATCGTTTACATTCACAGCATGTTGAAATTACATCGCCTCCGACGTCAACGCAGGATCCTCCAAATATTGGCTGAACATGAGGTATGTTCGTGTATTTTACAAACACCTATCGAGTACAATGCCTCGAATTACCACCATTACTTACATTTATATGATTGCGGTGTCGCGGTTTCGGCTGTCCGCCATTATTTTCAAACTGGGAACATCTTCCCGACGTCCTTAGCCCCTCACTTTCCGCTTTATAGTCAAGATGGTGTCCGTTTAGTGCGAGTAGGGTCCATCGTTACACACTGCATTTTGTGCCCGTTTTTAGGGGGTCATCCGGGTACTTTCAGTGCACTGACTTTTTGTGTTATCTACACTACCTACTTAAAACTAAGTGTTCGAAGTGTAGAAGTAGGCGGAATGAGACACAGCCGATGAAAAGGACCGGAGGAGGACAGACATTTTTCAGAGTAAAACAGGAAGTTCCCCAGCCCTTTCACACGCAGCTTCCGGTTGTCGTGAAAAAGGTCTATTAGAGGTGGAAATAGATCACTGTTTCGGAATTAAAAGGACATGTTTTGATATGTTGGGGTGTAAATATCACATACAATCACATACAGCAATCACATCACATGTTGGGGTGGGTAATGCGGTGATTTTTTTTAAACTTAGATTTACATTAATATCAAATAATACAGCTTTTGCCAGCAGCCAGCTTCTGTCTCAGTTATCCATCTGTCTCTTTTTTGTATTTGTGTCTATCATGTATTTTTATACATGGTTACACTTTGAAGCCTACCTGCCTTTCTTCCTTCCTACTTTTGAATAAAAAATCTCTTTAAATCTAGATCTACCAGAGTTTATAAGTTTTTTTGGTGTAACTTAATAAAATTTAAATCTTTTTACGTTGCCTTTTACAGGAATAAACTCCCCTTCTTATTTCATCGAAGGACTCAGAAAGGTGGACTTTTGTTCCAACAGACAGATTTTTGCTAATTAATGACCATAGTGCCCTTTGCTTGTTGAAAACGTGCTATATTTGGCTTAATGCTTATAATAAATCAACAGATGGTTGATCATCATCATATTTGAATTAAGCAAATGTTCTCAATATATTGAAGTAATCAGGGCACTACATGAAATAGACAAATGCATCTTTTTCTGGTGTTACAACAGAAAAAAGATGCATTTATCCTGTTGAATGTGATTATGTTGCGGAACTAAGCGTGTTTTCTCTCTTGGGGGAGTGAGTTTACCTGCATTTGTACCCAGGTAACATTGAGCTCAAAGTACCCTAGTTTTCAGACCTTAAGGTGCACCAAATAATAAGACGCACTAAATATTCTTCCCCAGAGTGTAATATCACCCCCCCCCCTTCACGTACACAGCTCTCTATCCGTCTATCAGGAGGACAGAGTAGCTGGACTACACTTCTCTGTTTCTAACATTAGGCCAAAATAAACGTAACTTTTATATTGAATTAACTTATTAGGTTTATTGTTGCCAGCACGACACGTAACGGTACGCGCAGAGTCCGTCTCGAGTACGCTTTGATTAGACATGGACCTTGTTGCAGTGAACTACGCCTTAGTATGTGGGGGTCTTTACATGAATGCACTTCTAGATTAGACATTACAGTCAGGCAGTCTTGTTCACAGCTAAGGGGTCCTATCAGGTAGTGACAGTGTAACGTAATCCTCCTAATATCCATTGAGCGGAGCGATTTTGTTGGCAGGGCGGAGTTCCCACTTAAAGAACGGTAGAAGAAACACTGCACTTCTAATAAATATACAAGATAAATTAAACGGTTAAAAAAACGGTTTTAAATTAGTAGTTTAAATAAAAAACATGCATCAAAGCAAAGACATGAAGTACAACTGTTAAATCTTTGAAGAGAAATGTACCAACAAGGAGAAGCAGCATTTAGTTCCTATGCTCCACTGATCTGGAACAATCTTCCAGAAAACTGTAAAGGTGCGGAAAGCCTGAGTTCCTTTAAATCAAGATTAAAAACACATTTGTTTAGGATTGCCTTCAGCTGTTCTAGTTAACTGAATCACCACTTTTTTGTTCTATTTTCTATCTACATTTTTTCCTAGTTGCTTTTATTCTGTTTTATTTTGCTATATTTTAATCATGTAAGGCACTTTGCATTGTCTTTGTACTGAATTGTGCAATATAAATAAATTTGCCTTGCCTTACCATTTGTAGCACTTTAGTTGGTCAATTATTGAATAAATATTTTTAAACTATTTTGTTGCGTTTTATGGAACACAACTGTATATTTTAGCTACTTTTTGGCCCAGTATCTATTTTATTTTATTGAATTTTTTTATTCTCTATGTATCCTAAATTATGGCAGCATTGGACTTCCACAGTGAACAGACAGAAGAAAACACGAAATCCTCTTTCTAGAAAGAATAAAAAAAAAAGGCGTTGTTCGGAGGGACTTTTCCAGGCAGACAAAAACCTGATGCTTAAAGGTATACTATGCAACTGGGATTGATTTTCCAGCGAGGCGCCCCCCAGAGGGCGAAAGTAAAAGTGCACTGTCGTAAATATGCTCAGCTGTTCTTCTGGTTTCTTCGTCAAGCCAGGCGCGGTTGTTTTGAGCTTAGCAGACAGGCGAACGCAACGAATACAAAAGTCGAAAACACGGCAGTACAAACAATGACTAACACAGTGAAAGTATGAACATGCACAGAGAGAGAGAGAAACCATTCCAATGCAGTGTTTCCCCTAGGAATTTGCTTACCGGACGACCGGCGGAGCGGGGGGTGCCGGGGGTGGGGGGGGGGGGGGGGGGGGATGTAGAGACAAGCTTTGCGCGACCGGCGGAGCGAGCGGAGGAAAGAGACAAGCTTTGCGCGACCGGCGGAGCGAGCGACCGGCGGGGCGGGCGGGCGAAAGAGACAAGCTTTGCGGGACCGGCGGAGCGACCGGTGGAGGCGGAGACAAGCTTTGCGCGACCGGCGGAGCGACCGGTGGAGGCGGAGACAAGCTTTGCGCGCATATCGAGTTAGTTTTTTTTTTTTGGAATGTTGGGAGGCGGTAGCGTGAGGGAAACCCTACAATGTTACTTACAATCGCATCAGCAGAAACGCGAGGTCCGCGTCAGCCTTGCAGCCTTCTTTTTCTTTTAGCTCTCGCCATTCGGAAAAAGCTTGCCCGATGTTCACCCGTGTACGACTCCTCTTTCTGTCCAGAGCCCTTTTCCTCTTTCTTGCCTGCTCCAACATGGGCTTTCGCTGTTTTATCGCTGGTTCCGCCATGATAACTGCACAGATATCGCCACTGCGCTAGCAACAAACATGTTCTCGCCGTAAAGCAAGACCGACTCTCGCAATCTTGCACGAGATTCTGAGCCTGTGGGCGCGGGCCGAGGGCTCCTGCAGTTGCAAGTACGGTATTTCCCCCACAGACCACCAGGGCAGCCAAGAAAACCTTTGTTCAACCTGAAATGACTCATTTAATCATCCAAAACGGTATGGAACACATTAATTAACTGAAAAATGTTGCATAGTGTGCCTTTAAGGGTACTACATGCTAAGCTAGCATTAGCACCTCCTATGCTACATGCTAAGCTAGCATTAGCACCTCCTATGCTACATGCTAAACTAGCATTAGCACCTCTAGAGCTGCAGGTTTAGCCAGTTTTCTGGGGGAAACTCTGCAACAATGAAGAGGAGGAATCCATCAGCTGCTGAAAACGGCTCCTAAACTTTAGCTCCATCCACACAGTTAGCATGAAGAAGGAAATCTCCAAACCTAATCGGTGCAGCAGAACTCTGGGCTGGAAAACATCCCCCATCATTGGTGTCTCCTCTGCTGCGTCCTGCCGCTCTTTGAGCTCCTGCTTCCCTCCAGTTTCTCCGCTGTGCCTCCAGCTGCTGGACTTCTTTTCAGACTTCAGCAGCTGCTGCTCAAATTTAGCTTCTGGCCTCACAGTAGAACAACAAAGAACCCGGAGGATAGACGTGGCTGCGCGTGATGACAACCTGGTTGCAGAAAGTGGCGGGGAGAGACCACGCGACAAACCCATCCATATATGGAAATGACATCAAACTCCGGAAGCGAAGGGGGCGCTATTTGCTAAACCAGCAACGGTTTCTCATGTTTTTTTTGTTTGTTTGTTTTTTTGTGAATCTTTATTATTTCTTGCTGTTTAAACATAACCTTGGAATCTCAAGTTTTTTTTAAGTCTTTATTGAATCCGTCCATAGATAAAGAAGAATTATGATACAATAAATGCATTTACACCTAAAGTGGTCATCTACTAGTGAGGAGTGTGGACCAGAATCTCACTCAATGGTCAAATCCTATTATATAACCGTTTTAACGAAGAAATAATAACCTAAATACTTTGGCTAAATCTAAATGCACTTTATCCATCCATCAATTTTCGTTTAATTCCTTTAAATTTGGTAGAAACTGCTGCCTTTCTTTTTAATATTTTGACAGTATATCATCACATGTTCTACTGTTTCATCATCTCCATGATAATCACATGCACCACTACAATGTTTCCTTAAAGTAAAAATAGTAGTTTAGCCCAGTGTGCCCAAATCTAACACGAGAACTAAATGTCTCTTCTCTTTATGTTCATTGTTCTCACCATTTCTTATTTCATTTTTTATTAACATTTCAACTTCTGTTGTACTAACATCAACAGCCAAATCTATTGATACGTTTCTAGTGGCTTTCTGTGCAGCCTAATATGCCATTGCATTTCCTGTGAGGCCATAATGAGCTGGTTTTTATAAATAAATATCAATAAACCCAACATTTTGATTCTGTACAATGTTTGTTGAACTTCTATTAAGACATCTGGTATGCTCTAAATGGTTATACTGTAGACCGTTTAATGATGTACTACAATCTGAACATATTACTGATCTCTATTGCCTAATTTTGAATAGCTAATAATGTTGTAATGATTTCTCCTGTATCTAGTGGAAGGCCATAGTATTTATTGATTGTTTATATTCCAAGTCGGGCAAACTTCTTTTCTATCTTTTGCACGCTCTAATGTGAAAAAAAAACTATACATATTAAGGCTGCTGTACATGGGTGTCATGTTACTTTTTAATTTTTGTTTCTGTTTTTTGTACACCCTAAGGTGGTCTGTCTCAAAGGAAATTTCACTATGACAAACCAGTAGAACTGTTCCTTTAGTTTCAACCATTTGCAGCTTCACAGCACAAACAGGATTGCTGCAAAGTCAACAAAAGAATAACAGCGACTGTCTACTGTGGCTCCACCGTCATCAAGGAGGGATTGCAGCTAGTCAAGGACTCCATGTAACCTGCAGGCTTTCCTAAGATGGAAAACTTTTAACTTATCTTAGCCTTGAGATAATTTGCTGTGAATCGGTGCTATATAAATGATCTGATTTGCAATGAATAAATCAACCCTTATTGGAAAAAAAGGATTCCGAGTGACCATTCAGCTGACAGATATAAATCTGAAGAAAGGACTGTGGTTGGATTTACAGAATGCGACCATCAGACATCACAGAACTTTAGGCTGTTCCACACTAAGAATAAGTCAACAGAGGCGGTTTCTGCTATTGGTGATATATCTTTGTTCCCTCAGCACCATTTTCTAATTCCTTCCCTGACATCCAGTGAATAAAGTTTGGCGCCCCCTATCTGTGCTATTTGTAAGCAACGTTAAAAAATATGTTTACACAATAAAGCTAGATGGTGAAGGTAATGGTGCTGATTAAAATGATGAAAAGTTTAGATAATTGGATAAATTCTTTTAGCAAAAGTCACCCCAGTCTAAATAAAAAAATCTGTGTGTTGGCTTTGGCAAAAACTCGAAAAGTCTTGCCAGTTCTGTGGGGACAATTTTTAAGTGCTGTTAATAAATAAACCCTATTTTCTTTTCAAGATTTTCAAACTTGTCTGGTTTAATACTCAAATATCTCAATTTTTCTTCAATTGCGAGGTTGAACTTGCTTTTCAGCACCATGGAAAGCAGCCCCCACACCAGATGAAGGAAGAAGAAAGCAGTTTCTATTAAAGTTTCCGGGTTTCTATAATGGTCTTTCTAAGTTTCAGGGTCTCGGTAAGGACTGAAGAGAATATCACTCTCTCACTTCGCTAACAGCAATCCCTCAGTCGTCTCCAGACTGTCTGCATCTATATGGTCTTACTAGAATCTGGTTCTCCTGTGTTTTTCTTCCCAGTCCCTGCAGAACCACCTGGGACACCGCAAAAATGGATCTAAAAATAAGTAAAATAGTCTTAAAATAAGTGTATCTGACCTTGATTTGAGCAGGTAAATAAGATTATTTGCCAATGGAATGAGTACCTTGACTCCTAAAATAAGATAATTAGACATGCTGCACTTGAAATAAGATGATGGAGATGAGTTGTTCCTATATTAAGTGTAAAACTCCTATTCCATTGGCAAATCATCTTATTTACCTGCTCAAATCAAGGCCAGATACACTCATTTGAAGAAAATGTTACTTATTTTTAGTTCCGTTTTTGCAGTGGAGCTGCTCTAACATTAAGCATGGTTGTTTTTAAATAATTGTTGAAGCGATGTTGTGCTTTAGACCTGGAGGTTCTGTTTAATCTTTAACCAGCTGTGTGTAGCTTAATGACATCCTTTCCAGTCCGAGAACCAGACCCAGCAGAACCCCAGGCTCCTCCGGGAATTTCAGACCAGCTGGAATACTTCCTTTCAATTGTAAATCTGCAAACCTCTGCATGTCTGGGTCAGTAAATGATTATTCACCACAAAACCAGTGACCTCCAATAATTATTCTCATTAAAACAGCAATTTAAAGAACATAACATTTTAGGAGATAATCAACAAATGAAAAGCCAGTCTTATTTCACAGTATCTAATCTCCTCTAACGTCTAACCTCTGAATGTTTTTCAGTGACGGCTCTTTGTATGTGTTTCATCAGAGCGAGAAAAGTTCCCACCTCTGCAAGTGTCATCCTGTGTGAAGTTTATTTGTTTATTTGGACTAGGGAGATTTTACAGAAGTTCTTTCCTGCAGTGGGAAAATGGGGGATTTTATCAAAATGAGCTATTTTATCAGTTTTATTTGTGTTTTGTTTCTTTAGTTAATGAATTTATTTATATTCCACGTAGATTTATTCATTAAAATATGAAATCACTTTGAAGGTTCAGTGAAAGTAGAGAAATCCTCACAGAGGTTGAAGCTGAGTCCTGTTATGGTCAGCTCAAGGGAGCCTGAGAGCAAAGAGTTTTATTCAGGATGAACAGGCATCACTACAGACTTTAATAGCTTTAGAGGTCTGACCATTTTAAAGTGATGGACTGTCTGGTCCACGTCTCTGAGGAGGACAGGTGGAGGTAGGTGAGTTCAGGAAGTGGCTGGATGGATGTTTCACTCACCACCTACTTCATGTTTTCACTTCCTATTCTACATTTTAGTGCTGCTCTCTGAACAGTTTTCCAACCGTCTCCATGGACTGGAGCTGGGCCTGATGACGGTTGCTACTGGTTTCTTTGCTGTTTTAGATGATACCAACGTTATTTTTCTTTCTCCTGTTGTTGTTGTTGCCATTTATCCTTCAATTTTCAGTTTTATTACATATTACCTTCTGTTTTACTTACACCATTTTATTCCCCTTGACACCATAATGATCTGGTGACCATACAAATATCACTAAATCCATCATTAATGATTCTGTACAATGTTGAATTTCTATTAAGACATCTGGTCTGATCTGAATGGTTATACACTGACTAATGATGTACTAGAATCTGAACATATTACTGATCTCAATTGTCTAATTTGTAGCTAATACTATTGCAAGCATTTCTCCTGTAAATACTGGAAGGCCATAGTATTTGATATATTTCTGTATCGTATGTGAGTTTACAGTTAGTTCCTTGTCCTCATTTCTCCTTTTCAACAAGGTAAAATCTATGATATATTGAAGTATACAAGGCTGTATTACTGCTAAAGGAATGGTTTGACTTATATTGATCTGAACAATTTAGAATTCAGTTATTTTCTGATTCACAATCCAACCAACATTTTTAATATCTTATGATAAATATGTTCCCATTATGCTCCGTCTCTAGATAATCCATCCATAGTTTTTTCTAATACAATATACGGCTCGACAGGAAGCAAGCCTTTCAAAGTAAAACTAAACTTCACAATAAAATGGCCTGAACAAATCTTCTCATTGAATATTATAAAAATAAAAAGCAAACCACCAAACAAATAGCTTAAATATTTTCTATTTATGGCTCTAACACCACTTTTTCCTCTTTAAAAGCCACTGTTAAATGATGTGTTTGTCTGTTTATAACAGCCACCAAGAAAAATCTCTCTACAATTACACTGTCGCACTGTACTAAAGGATCTTCCGCAACAGGTTGCTGTCGTAAAAATGGACGACATGGATACGACAGACTTCCCTATCTCCTCCGCTTATACAGCTGCGATCTAATCCTGTTTACATGAAATAAGCCTGTTAGCGAGCAGGTTAAGCTGGCGCACATGTTGCTATGACAACAAGTCCAGGATGAGTTTAGAAGAACCAAACGATCCAAGATCATGCCAAATCGTCAACAATCAAATCCAGCTAACTGAGTTAGCGACGTACGAAGAACGGACCCCTGGCAAGGGAGGATTCCCAGATGCCTGGGTGCAATTCATCACAGATAAGGTAGAGCTTTACAAAAACAATCAACATTTATGGTAAGGCTGCTTCTTGCACCAGGCCTTACTCTGTGACATAGGAAAGAGATATCAGTCAAATGAAAAACACTATGTCTGAATAAACTCATACCTTAAAACCTTTTTAATAGTAATAAGTATTTACATGATAAAACATATAGAATAGTAAAAATAATTCCATTAGTAACTTTAATTTCTGCTTCAGCCTGTCTGGCCATTTTGAGCCCCTCTCTGTTCTTGCTCTTCTGTAATAAATTATCTTCCTCACTTACCCCCTGCAGCGCTAGAACTCAACCCTTTCCTTCCCATATACCAGGGGTGACACCATCAAGGAAAAGCACAGAATATAAAACTGTTACTGTTAACTAACTTTTAATGATGCAAATATGCTGATCTATCTAGTACTCCCAATGCACACACACACACACACACACACATGATCAACTGTGTCCTTTAAGAGCTACTAAAACCACCCAGAAAATGAATCAAAGCACATGTGGTAAATGTTATGAATCTGATTCTTTTCTCTTTCAATACATTAACATTTTGTTTTCAACTAATAAATGTTTAGTTCAGTGTTATCACAGAACACAGAGGACAGACTTAAAGCCAACTGTCTCAAACTCAAATCCTTGAGGGCTGGTGTCCTGCAAGGTTCAGATGCTCTTCTTCTTCAGGAAACTGAAAAGGACTGGACTTTTCACTAAACTGCTAAAATACTTCTACAGAGCTACCATAGAAAGTATTTTATGTAATTTTCCATTACATTTTGCCCTTTGATTAAGGAATAATCACACAAATCAAAACACATTTCTAAACCAAATAGTAACATAAGAACATAAAATAAAAAACATTAAAGCTTCATGAGTCAGTCTCATCACACAAGATCATAGTCTCAGCATTTATCAGTATTTTTGGGTTACATTTATTAAGTAAAGGCTTTTGGCAGATTTGGCAGTGAAACAAACAGGGAATGTTAAATGGTTTATTTGGAAAGTTGTGTGAGATGCGGTTACATTGTGTTTTTAATACGGCATAGCTTCCGTTAGCATTTTGATATCATGCCGTTGCCAATGTAACTCAAGTGTTTTTTATGGTTGATAAAAGGCTGATATAAGAACAATAGTTGAAAGGAAGATTTCAGCATTGGCATTCTTTTAACAACAAATTCTGTACACATATGGAATAAAAGAGAAAGATTATTTTATAAAACATATGAATGAACATGCAGAGAACATCACTATAGAATGCTGTTAATCTGATTTAACACTGTTTCAACCAACAAATCCTCTCTGCTAGGCTAGTGGAACTCAGCTAAAACTAATTTTAAGCAGAATTAAGATAAAAAGAAGCTAAAGAACTATGTACACATAATAGAAACAAAAAGACAAATAAAATGGTTGAAAACAATCATCAGAATGATTCAGTGAATCCTGGTTCACTGCAGATCCAAGTGAGGGAACCAAAGTTCATCTTAAAGAATATGGGTTGAGGTTAAATTAGCTTAACTAATTTAGAACATTTGATGTGTTTCAACCCATTCACAAAGCAAACCTGAATTAGATATAACATTATTTGGGGAAATAACATTTTAAATAGTGATTTGCTCAGTAAATATCAGTAACTTAGGACACAGACGACCTCACCTGGTCTGTGAACACCACATCACTGGTGAAAAGTGCACAGAAGCGCTTGTACTTCCTGCAGTATCCACTGCAGATCCACCAAGTTCTGTAACAGCTTTTTCCCTGCTGCCATCAGGCTGTTGAACTCTAAACTTGACTCTGCATCACACTCGCACCATTATGTTGCACTACCAATGTTGCCGAACTTTGATAATCCATTTAAATAGGACACAACTCAACGTTTTTACTGCATTTTGCACAACACTGAATTCTTTCATATTATAGCCTTTTTGCACCATTAATTTAAAGTGTTTTTTCTCCTACATTGTCACATCCTGAACACTGCTGCACTTTATATTGTAATGTTATCTATATTCCAACTGCAGTCTCACTACAGTGTCGCAAGTTGTATGCAACAAAATTTTGTTTTAGTATACACCCTGTGCATACAAAAATCATAATAAATTTGTCTAAGTCACTTGATTTATTAATGTTATTATTTCTCCTGGAAAAATTTGACTCAAATGGGTAACTTAGGAAGCTAGAGGTCACCGTTGTGAAAGATCGACCGGAAATGGTGTGTCGGGGCACATCCTATGGCCATTGTTTACATTAGCTTGATGAGTCTAGTGGTTACACCAGTGTGCATAGACTGAGAACACAGATGTGCTACACCTCAGTCTGAACAAAAATAAAAAAACTTGAAATGTTTTAACACAAATCTATAAATTAGCTACAAGAGAAATGCTGAAAGTACCAAGTGAATTCTTGTGTGATTGATGACAACACACAAACATCTGTCAGCAAACTATAGCTGTGTTTGAGTTAGTATTTATAGATATTTTCTCTCTTGTATGGATTCTCATGTGTTTATTTAAATTTGATATTTGGTTAAATCTTTGTCCACATAAATCACAACAGAAAGGCTTCTGTCCTGTATGGATTCTGGTGTGTGTTTTTAAATACCCTTTTTGGCTAAAACTTTTTCCACATAGATCACAACTGAAAGGCTTCTGTCCAGTATGGATTCTCATGTGGGTCTTCAAAGCTCTGCTGTCAAATGTTTGTCCACATAAATCACAACCGAAAGGCTTCTGTCCTGTATGAATTCTCATGTGTCTATTTAAACTTGATTTATGGCTAAAACTTGATCCACATAGATCACAACAGAAAGGCTTCTGTCCTGTGTGGATTCTTGTGTGTACTTTTAAATGTTCTTTTTGGCTAAATCTTTTTCCACATAGATCACAACTGAAAGGCTTCTGTCCTTTATGGATTCTCGTGTGTATTTTTAAATATGCTTTTTGGCTAAAACTTTTACCACATAGATCACAACAGAAAGACTTCTGTCTTGTGTGGATTCTCGTGTCTTTTTAAATGTGCTTTTTGGCTAAAACTTTTTCCACATAGATCACAACAGAAAGGCTTCTCTCCGGTGTGGATTCTTTTGTGTGTGTTTAAAGTGTATTTCCCAATAAATGTTTTACCACAGTCTTCGCAGCTAAGCTTCACTCCTGTCTGAACTTTCCTTCGTGAGTCCACATTTTTCTTCTCTGTAGAGCATTTCTTATATCTAGAGTATGACAAGTCTTTCAGCCCAGAGAGACTGTGTTCTACATCACTGTCCTCTTCATCCTTCTCAGTGTCTTCAGTCTCTACAGACATGGAAGCATCTCCATGATCTTGTATCCTGATGGATTTTTCTCCATCATTAGCTTCTGGAAGTTCTCTGCCTTTAATTTGGTCTGGATAAAGCTGTGAGAGCAGCGGAGACTGTTCATCATCCAGAGTCTTTATGGGAGCAGGAACTTGATACCTGATAGTATTAATCACCTCCTTTCCATTGAGCTCCTCTCCTCGCAGACTGATGTAGACTCCCTTCTCTTCCTCCTTTATGTGAGGGGGACTTGGCTGATGCAGGTCAGCATGAGGTCTTTGGTCTAAAGAATCTTCTTTAACAATCCACTTCTGAGCAACATCTGCAGTAAACATTGAAACACATAAAATTAGAAAGGATATTGATCTCATTCTGAACTGAGGCACATTTTAATAAAGATATATTTAAGTTATTCAGTTACATTTAATTCTATGATTTAACTACTTTTTCTTTGAGTTTAGTTTTAACTGTTTCTTATGTCTTTGCTTGTTCACAGTTCCTTGCAAAAATATTCATCACCATGGCCTTTTAATGTTTATTTGTTCTGCAAAGGTAGTACAACAAATAAATTACTTGAATCTGCAGGATGATGACATTCTGGAAAACTATAACAAGGCAGTGTTTCCTACAGCACTATCTTGGCGAGGCGGCCGCCTCGTCAAACTCACGCTACCGCCTCGCCAACATAAAAAAAAAAAAAAAAAAAAAAAACAACAACAAAGTTTAATTCATTGCCCGGCCCAGATATTAAAACAGCATTTACAACTGTACGGCTGATAATACTGAATTGCGACACCCTCTGGTTGGTTATATTACTATGTACCCCCGAGTCCCAGTCATCTACGCAAAACTGGTTCCGGCCGACAACTCACCTAAGCAAATTCCTGTGGGAAACACTGCAAGGTATATATTTAGTAAATAAATATAAGAATAAAAAATATCAATGTACTGGAATGGAATTAACCTCACTTTTATTAAGATGATAATTGATGATATTGCAGATATGCTGACCTACATCTGTAACTTATTTGTAAAATTGCAAAGGTTATTCCTTTTGTTGAGAATTAAAAAATATATCTTAGTGGGGGTGTCTCCCTTCTCTGTTGCTGGGTAGAATAACAGGGCGTTTTATTGCCCTGAGGGGGTGGTCAGCAGGAGAGGGGGTCAGTCATCCTCCCACTGAGCCATGCAGGAGGAGTTTAAAAGTTGATAAAAGGAATGTCTTGGTAAAACTTACTTCAGACAGACAGACTTATCCACCGCGGTGAGAACAACATCTTGTAATTGGTATGTACTCTGTCTCCATATTTAATTTCTATGAATTAAATATGTATTTAAACCGTTCTACCTCTGATCAATGCTTCCCCTCTTATAGCCAAATCCGGAACTGGGAAAGATGGGTTTGTAATAGACATGTAACAGCAAGCCGGTAAAATCCCATCTTAACATGGTGCCGAAACCCCTCGGATTTTGGCTGTGAGTGAGGGTCTGTTTGAAAATTGGACACGAAAAGAGGACTAATTCTGCAGCATCACCGGTCGACCGAAAAAAAGTAAGGAGATTTTTCTCCATTGGCAAAATGATGTGTAGGCTAAATTAAGTGATGCTGTGGTTTAAGAGACTCAATTCTCAAAATATCAGAGGCTGAACGGTATAACTAGGTTTGAATGGAATTTATGTTGAAACCGAGAAATGATTGAATGGGATTTATGTGTTTGTTTACGTCAGAAAAACTTAGAATTGGATATTGAACTAAATGCCAAGAAGCCTTGAAATGGTGAGGCGAAAAATAAAATAAAACGAAATAAAAAAGATAAAAACATAGACAAAAAAAAGGGATATGTTCTAGGATTGGCCAAACGACAACCAGACTGTCAAACTGGTAATTTTATGGCTGAGGTGTGCGCTGCCTCTTGAGAACTAGGGACACTCAAAAAGTAGCAGGGAATAGGACGGCCGAGATACGTAACATCTTTAAGTTGAGGCTAAGAGCAGCAAGACCTTAAGAGTGAGCTGTTATGGAAGATAAGAGATTAAAAAAAAGGGATCCCAGGGAAACAAATAGAAGTTTGTTTTCTAGTTTTCGAAAAACGGGGTTTTTCGAGAACACGACGATCAGACGAGGAGATTTTAACATAAGGAAACGTTTCGTCGAGTGGAAGGGTATTAAAAGGAGAAGACCCTCTGCGCGCGCAAGGCTGTCTGTCTTAAATGTTATGTTTGTTATGTCTTGTCTGATGTTTTGAATGTCTCGGTAATATGGGATCCATGGTTTTGAGAGAAGGAGAGATTGGTTGTACCCTGCAACTCAGCGGAGAGTGGGGGTGTGTGTGTGTGTGTGTGTGTGTGTGTCTTCATGAGGGTGTGAATTTCTCTGCGTGCGTGGGCCTACAGATAAGAGCGGTGACTGGGGCGCAGTTTAATTTTGTTAAGTAAAAGTGATAAGTAAAAATATGGGTGAAAAAAAACTAAGGGGAATTTGGAAATCATTAGAAAAAAGGTCGATGCATTAATAATGTTTGTTGAAGTGCAGGAGAATTTCAATGCAGTAAAACGTTTGAGGTATTGGCTGCAAGCTGATTGGGTGAGTTGCATTGGAGAGAGACCACGGCCTGCAGTTTGGTGAGTTTTGGAGAAAACTTTTTATTTTGAACTGTAGCCTAAAAGTTAGAAAGTGGTTAGAAGTTTGGAAAAGTTGTTAAAAAATTTGGCAGGACATTGAACATCTGTTTGAGGCATTATAAATTGGGAAAACACATAAAAGGGAAAATGCCTTCTGTTAGAGTGTAATTTTAACTAGCATTATCTATTGCAAAATAGCGTTTTAAAATGCCTAATGAATATATATACTTTCAGACATGAAATATAATTTGCGATTAAATAGTGATTAAATGGTTTTCATTGTTTGATAGCCCTAGTTATAATAGATAAATAAATAAATATAATTCATCAGACTTAAATCTAGCTGATTAATAGGGAGCAGGAAATAGCCACCCTATAAACTTTTGCTCATTTGCAGGCCTGGGAAAACACAAGTAAGCAGAACTACACAGAGTTAGAAGTTAAGGTTAAACTGTACCTTAATAGTGTGTGCAAACTGATATTGCGGTTGATTTGATCGATTTTGTTAACACTGTATTTAGTCATGAGTCAGTTTTGAAGTTATCCTCAAATGAAGCAGCTAAAATTGAGGAATTTATGACTAATGTTATTGGTTTGCATTGTTTTATTATAGATATTGATATTGCAGAGCGCCAACACCTAGTAGAAATAGAAAATATTACGGGATCATCACAGGACGGTCCCCAAATTATTCATTATATGTAATCACATTTTCATGGTCCCACAAAATGCAGATGCCCTTGTTACACAGTAATTTAGAGCCCGAGGAATCTTTTTCTTTGTTCATTTGGTAATGTGCAAATTCTGGTGAATGAACTTTTCAACATCAGTTGCTGGTGATTGTTTGTGGCCGGCAGTATTTGACTTAACAATTTACTAAACACAGGCGCATAACTGATTTTAGAGCTGTTTTACAATGTACCTTTGGTGTTTTTTTTTTATATTTTTTCCTTGATAGATGGAGTTACACAGCATTTTCTTTATACACTTTAGCAGAAGGTTCCTGAGTTTGACTGGGACTCTCGATATCTTCTGAAAAAATCAGTAGGATGGATCAAACACACAGGTGTGGATCCTAAATAAATCAGTCCAATTTAGGGGAATTATTTAGAGTAATAGTGTTTAAAAAAAAAAAAAAACGTGCCCTCTTCAATATCTCAGCTGATGATTTTAAATCTTGATACGCTCGCTGAGACAATATTTGATACACCATTTGCCTGTGACTCAAAGGAAGGGTGATATACAATGTTTGAGTTTGTTAATTACTAAAAGTTGGTAAAATTACAGTTATTGGAAAACAATATAGGAAGGAGTGACAGTAAGCAGCTGATTCCATCGAGAACTGTCTCTATTTTAATTTAAGGTGGGGGAGCTTCCTCCCCCCTGTTTTTCTTTTTCTAT
The DNA here is from genome assembly GCA_037039145.1 of Fundulus diaphanus. Lineage (NCBI taxonomy): Eukaryota > Metazoa > Chordata > Actinopteri > Cyprinodontiformes > Fundulidae > Fundulus > Fundulus diaphanus. The sequence continues at coordinate 50,242,176 of CM073131.1, forward strand.
CTTAATTTTGTTACAGGTCTGTTCGTTCTGGAGTATGGACACGTCTGACATGTGACGCAGATCGGTGCCGATTTGGGGTTGGAAGAATGAAACTGAGCATTTACAGCCGATATGTGTGTCGTGGGGCACCCATCACATCTGGGACAGTTGCTTACGCTGGACACTGGGCCAAGGACTGTATCACATCACTAAATCCTGGCAAGAAGTCCCAATACCACCTCACCTTCAAGAAGGTCAGTGCCCCATCTAGGGGATAACGCACCCATGGACAATGTTTCCTCACCCTGGAACGATGGCCAATGCCTATGACCAGCACAGATCCTAAGCTGTCAAGGAAAAATGACTGTCTGCATACACTGGAGTTGAATGTCTCATCCAGTTTCTGAGTCGTGGACCAGAACTTTGTCACTGAGGTGCATCGACAGCGAATCACTGCAACACGTGGGGGACGAAATGTGGAGTTCCATACATGGAAGCTGTGAGTGCGAAGTCTAAACTCCAATCTCTTTTCTGCCTGATCTGCTGTACATGTCAGTCCAGTCCATCTCAAGGACCACAGACTGATAACAGACTTTTTGTTAAGCTTCCAGGTAAATGGATTGGTGCAGGTGATAAATTCTTAAGGCAGCCAATTGGGCAGATACCAGCAGTACAGGTTTGCGGTTTTGAAAAATATACTACTGTCTCTTAAATTTTTTACTATATAACTGATATGTTCCTTTTAAACATGAGTTTTAATTCTATTATGTCCAGGACCATATTGCTCATAATTAAATAGCAGCAGGTGTATTTTACCATATCTTCTATGGGCAGACAATCCACAGGGACGGGAATACTTTCGCGTGCTCCACTTCTACTTAGGTTTCTGTGAGTTCTAGATAACAACTGCATGTCATAAATTTTCACAAGGGGGGTTGCGACGTCCTGAGGGGACAGGTTTATTACATGGGCCTCTCGGTAAGCACAGATGTGTCCTGCTTGGGACATTCTGTTTCTAAACAACATGGGTTAAACGGATCTGTTAGGTTATTTCTTAAATAGCTCTCAAGTATTGAGATTTTTCTATTGTACAATATAACTGTTGCATGCTAAAACTTATCAGATTTTCACCAGACTTTGCCGTTACCAGGTGTTTTATTCAGGTAAAACCCAATATTTTATCAGTATGTAAGTACCTTGGAACGTTCAGCATTTTCATACCATCAACTTGGTGTGAGCACATTAGAATAATCATTATTTCAATGGGTATACTGATCTTTTTGGAGGACTTCTTGTAGATCTGTGGGATTATGAAATTGCATTAAGTTTTGATCTGAATCCAGGATATAGGGCAGTGTTTTTCATACTTCAAGTCAGATAATTATTTGCAGTTAATTGATTCCCTGTGATGACTGATACTATTCTTTGTTAATGTTTTGTAACAAAATTAATTTTGTTCCAAGCAGAGGGATATGACATAAACATTTATATGATAACACTATATTGTAAAGCTATTCAGATCTTAAACTTTATATCAACCCTTGGCACAAGTAATTCGGAGGAAGGATTCTTGTGCAGGACACCACGGAGGTATGTAACTGCGTTGTAAATCAGATAACGGTTGTTTAAACAAAGAGAAACCCCCCACAAAAGACCTTACCCATGGCTCTCTGGAATGTTTGTTAAGTGACTCCCAAAACAGAACTATAAATTACATTTAATGAGCGGAGTGTCAGACACCACGTATCTGTTATAGATAGATTATATGAGGGGGTTCTTGGAAAAAGGCTTAAACAGTTTAAGCAGGCCAAAAAAATGAATGTTAAATTAAACAGAAAAACTACATAAACTACAAAAAACTGGATAAAACAGAGATAAACAGAGGGTAATTTAATGCATATTTAGTTTACTTTAAAACCATTGGTGTGTCAGGAAGGTTTGTTAAGGATTCAAAGCCACGTATATCTGTTGCAGTGAACTGGATCAGGATTTGTAACAACTGGATAAAACTATAGGTGAACTAAAATGAGGGTTTGCTTTTCTTCTCATATTAAAAATAGGAACTTTTTCGCAGCATACACATCTGAGTATGGAGGAAATGGTACAGAAGTGAGGTGTGGTGAATGGTAATCTTTAATCTTTAATCCAGAGAACATTCTGACATTCTTACAGGAAAATGTACCTTGATTTCAAATTAAATTAACTAATTTTGGATTCCACAGACATGGCGATTCCCACCGGAGGTATAAAGTTTTTGTGCAGGTATTCTTTTGCAGGACAATCAGAGGCCCAGCGTCAGGAAAGAGGAATTGCAATAAAATGTCTCATTAACTATTGCATTTCTAAAATAGGTTTCTCATAGGATGGAGAAGAAACAACAAGAAGGTTGGTTCAGATTAATGGGGAGAATTTTAAACACAATTGGTTAAAGTTCTGTGCACAGACGAAATTGGAAATGGGGTGAAAAAGCTGTGAAGTGTTTTCTTGTGGGAGTGTTCAGTTAATTTCATTACAGGATATGTTTCCATATGACTGAAAGGAGCTTTTCGGGACCGAAGTCAATCTCCGGAATTACAGGTAGCACACGACATTTGATATCTAAAAGATTGTCGTGTAAGTTTCAGGTTGTATTGGAGACATAAAATTAGGAGAGTTCAGGAATGGGAGGGGGAGTCCACTGACCCCCGACTTCGACGGAGTGCACGCTAAGGTTATCGACAAGCAGATGTGGTGGGCCAGAGGTCAGGGGCCCATCAGACTCCAGGAGCCATGTGTACTAGCCACCAGAGGGTTCAAGGACAGATCACCGGAACAACTTATCTCGCAGAAGCCACCCACGGAGGGGCAGCTGGAATTTTGTTTTGTTTTCGTTTTTCGTTTTTAATAAAGATTAACATACAGTTCTGTGGAGACCGCGGTTGGAACACTGACTCTTTACACCATCTTCTTTAAAGGCGAGAAGAAGACATCTCCGAGATGCAAGACATCATTACAACAATTGAATGCATTTTGTAAAAGAGAAAAAAGAAAATGAGAGTTTTGTAACCACTGCATATGTCTTATAAGTTCCATATTCATAAGGTATTCAATATTAGTATCGTTAGAATCTTGGTTTTGCATTGCATGAAAATCTGTTTTTTATTCTGTGGTTTGATCTGAGTGTAGTGCTTTCATGGGTTATCTTTATTTCTAAGAAGCATTTTGTTAATCTAGGTTAGGACTCTTAAAGTCATATTTAGATCATATAATAGTTTTTGGTAGTTGCACATTTATCTTAGCCTTGCACCTCTCGGATAAAGGTGCTTACTTTTCTTAATTCTAGTAGGTTAGAGATTCAGATAGGTTTAGTAGCTTTTTAGCTTATACTTGGGTTATTTTACATTTAAGGGGAACATTTGAACTTCATTTGATTTCATAAGTCGCCAACAGAGGGGACAGTGGGTTACAATATTACATCTTACTATTTACACTTTGTTTAAGGGTTTCAAGACATGGACTTAGTTTAGCCTAGTTATTGGTTTGATTTGTTAATCAAAACAGAGGGAGTTGTTGAGAATTAAAAAATATATCTTAGTGGGGGTGTCTCCCTTCTCTGTTGCTGGGTAGAATAACAGGGCGTTTTATTGCCCTGAGGGGGTGGTCAGCAGGAGAGGGGGTCAGTCATCCTCCCACTGAGCCATGCAGGAGGAGTTTAAAAGTTGATAAAAGGAATGTCTTGGTAAAACTTACTTCAGACAGACAGACTTATCCACCGCGGTGAGAACAACATCTTGTAATTGGTATGTACTCTGTCTCCATATTTAATTTCTATGAATTAAATATGTATTTAAACCGTTCTACCTCTGATCAATGCTTCCCCTCTTATAGCCAAATCCGGAACTGGGAAAGATGGGTTTGTAATAGACATGTAACAGCAAGCCGGTAAAATCCCATCTTAACACTTTGTTCAAATATGATACTAATCACATTTGAAGTAGTAATAATATTATTATTACTGTTATTATTATTAAACAGATCATCGATGACATTGATGCAGTTAACAGAAGAAATCAGAGACCTTAAGATGCACCAAATAATAAGACGCACTAGATATTCTTCTCCAGTGTGCAATACCCCCCCCCCCCCCCCTTTCACATACACAGCTCTCTATCCATCTATCAGGAGAACAGAGTAGCTGGACTACACTTCTGTTTCTAACATTAGGCCAAAATAAAAGTAACTTTTAGATTGAATTAACTTATTAGGTTTATTGTTGCCAGCGTGACACGTATCAGTACGCGCAGAGTCCTTCTCGAGTACGCTTTGAGTACACATGGATCTTGGTGCAGTGAACTATGCCTTAGTATGTGGGGGTCTTTACATGAATGCACTTCTAGTTTAGACATTACAGTCAGGCAGTCTTGTTCTCGGCTAAGGCATTATATCAGGTAGTGACAGTGTACCTTAATGCTCCTAATATCCATTGAGCGGAGCAATTTTGTTGGCAGGGCGCAGTTCCTACTTAACAGTAGGGGAAAACTGCACTTCTAATAAATATACAAGATAAATTAAACAGTTAAAAAACGGATTTAAATTAATGGTTTAAATAAAAAACATTCTTCAAAGCAAAGACATGAAACACAACTAAATCTTTAGTTGGTCAATTATTGAATCAATATTTTTAAACTATTTTGTTGCATTTTATGGAACACAAAAGTATATTCTAGCTACTTTTTGGCCCAGTACATATTTTATAGGGCTTGGGCATCGTGACGTAAGCACTTTGCGTGGCCGCCATGTTGATGGCCTCCGTTACCGCTACTCAGACTACTGCCTATGACTACCGCGTACTGTACTCCCTCTCAGCCGTGTTTTAATTTGATTAATTTCACCTTAACTTGCTTTCAACCATGGTAAACCGTTGCTGTGTTGTGGGCTGTAACAGCGCAACACATGATCGCCATGGGAAAAAAAATCGAAAATGGGTTAACTTTCCACCGCTTTCCTGCCTGGAGGCGCAACCACGGAGAACAAGTGTCAGCGAGTCGTCGGCTCGCTTGGATCGCGGCTGTAAGAAGACCGAACATAACTTTCCACAGTATCCCGATGTCAATGAGAGTGTGTTCCCTGCATTTTCATTCTGGTAAGTTAAAGATGCACGGTTTTATTTTATAGCCTACATTGTTTCTTTCCTTCAACCGCGACACCACATACATGCATGAATGCGCGCCCAGAGACGGTTGATATAGCGTTTCATCCTCTTCGGTAGAAGACGTGATTTTGCTTACAGATTGGCGTGAAATCATGCTCTCACAACAGCAACAGTACAGAGACTGACAGGTCCGATGGAAGGGCTAACGTTAATGTTATGAGAGTTAAAATATAGGATCTTTTACGGGAAAATACTAAAACGGCAGCGGGAAAAGGCTCAAATACGTGAGAAACCCGGAGGGTTTAGGGAGGTTTGGCAGTTAACGTTACTAACTACACCTTTGAAACACATAGCAGCTAGATAAAAGTACATTACATGCGTGAGCGGTTGTTAGCACTAACGGTTAGCAGCTACTAAACTAGCAGGTGCCAGAGCCCGTCTGAGCACAGCTTACCTTTGTGCGATTACTGTGTTCCCACTGTTTGCTGGCTTTAAGATCTGCAGCTCCTGAACCCATCCATTTGTGAACTGCACATGAGACTCCAAGGACTTGTAGCTTCAGAACTGTTCTGAAGTATAGGCGCTCACACCACAAACAAGGTAGCCGAAGACGTCTGATATACAAAACAGTGGCAACAAGTCATTGTCGGTGCTCCACTCATTGTTTGGAACTTCATATGGATCCAAATTATTAATAATGCTGATTTTATCAACATACCGGTCCCTGGCTTCTCTATTTAATGTGTCCCGGTATATTCCAGATCCTTTTCGGGATTTTAACATCTTTTTTCTATCTATTCTACCACTACGTCTCTTCATTCAACAACGTTATGTCAGCGCTATGTTAACGGTCGCGTAGCCATCAACATGGCCGCCACGTCCCACAATGCAACGCGGATCCCAAGCCCTATTGACTAATTTCTTTATTCTGTATGTATCCTGAATTATGGCAAGATTGGTTTTCCATAGAGAACAGACAGAAGAAAACACGCAATCCTCTTACTAGAAAGAAATAGACAAAAAGGCCTTGTTTGGAGGAACTGTTCCAGGCAGGCAGACAAAAACCTGATGCTTAAGGGTGCTACATGCTAAGCTAGCATTAGCACCTTCTATGCCACATGCTAAGCTAGCATTAGCACCTTCTATACTACACGCTAATCTAGCATTAGCACCTCTATGCTACATGCTAAGCTAGCATTAGCACCTCCTATGCAGAGCTGCAGGCTTAGACAGTTTTCTGAGGGAAACTCTGCAACAATGAAGAGGAGGAATCCATCAGCTGCTGAAAACGGCTCCTAAACTTTAGCTCCATCCACACAGTTAGCATGAAGAAGGAAATCTCCAAACCTAGTCGGTGCAGCAGAACTCTGGGCTGGAAAACATCCCCCATCATCGGTGTCTCCTCTGCTGCGTCCTGCCGCTCTTTGAGCTCCTGCTTCCCTCCAGTTTCTCCGCTGTGCCTCCAGTTGCTGGACTTCTTTCCAGACTTCATCACCTGCAGCAGCTGCTGCTCTCTTTCAGCTTCTGGCCTCACAGCAGAACAACAAAAACCCGGAAGGATCAACGAGGCTGCGCGGCATGAACACTTGGGCCGTTTCTCAATAGGGGGTTTTTCAGTGACGTCACTGGCCAGCTTCCGGTCCACCATCTTGGGTGGCATATTATCATATCATATCGCGAATGGATAAGTACGCCAGCACGCTAGAGCCACCAGATAAGGACGTATATCTGAGGAAATGTTCCGTGATCGACCATATGGACCCCTATGCCCTCCACGGTACCTTGTTTAGCAGTAATCCTGATGATTGGCCAAATGTAGAGCACGGCGACATAGTGCATTACCTGGTGTTCGGTGAAAACCCTCTGCACAGTCTTGAGGAAATGAGAGCTTACAAGGGTCTAGAGGCTCACAACCAGTTCACATCTGGTTGGGTACGAGATGTAGAAGTTATGTACATGAAGGAAATCGCCATCATACGTGGACGGGTGAGTTTTAATAACATGGTAAAAATGTAAACAATCCGATGCAAATGCGACGAAAATGCGTGACAGCTTCTGCGGTGGCTGACGGCCGGCGGTGTGCGAAGGCGCTTGGCTGCAGGGCCGATCGACGCCGCTCGTGGCTTTAATTATTTAAGCAGAACAATGACCAGTGCAAAATTAAGTTGTATTTACCGTATTTACGCCGGCAAAAGCCTACCGGCGTAACCCGGAAGTAGCGCGGACGTCACTTTCCATATCGGACGTCTTCGACTACCTTGTTTGTGGTGTGAGCGCCTATACTTCAGAACAGTTCTGAAGCTACAAGTCCTTGGAGTCTCATGTGCAGTTTACGAATGGATGGGTTCAGGAGCTGCCGATCATAAAGCCAGCAAACAGTGGGAACACAGTAACTCGTTCAAAGGTAAGCTGTGCTCAGACGGGCTCTGGCACATGCTAACCGTTAGTGCTAACAACCACTCACGCATGTAATGTACTTTTAACTAGCTGCTATGTGTTTCAAAGGTTTAGAACACACTCTCATTGACATCGGGATACTGTGGAAAGTTATGTTCGGTCGTCTTACAGCCGCGATCCAAGCGAGCCGACGACTCTTCGTTATCTCTGACACTTGTTCTCCGTGGTTGCGCCTCCAGGCAGGAAAGCGGTGGAAAATTAACCCATTTCTATGTTTTTCCCATGGCGATCATGTGTTACTGTTACAGCCCACAATACAGCAACGGTTTACCATGGTTGAAATCAAGTTAAGGTGAAATTAATCAAATTAAAACACGGCTGAGAGGGAGTACAGTACGCGGTAGTCATAGGCAGTAGTCTGAGTAGCGGCGGCGGAGGCAGTCAACATGGCGGCCACGGAAAGTAATACGTCATGACGCCCAAGCCCTATTATTAATATATTCTTACATGTTTTAAATGCTTAACAGTTAATTACCTGTGACAAAGTGAGCACCGCAGACTCTGGCATATTCCAGCTTAACACCGTCCAAATCGGACCTGGATATCCGTGTCAGCCATAGGTGACGGCGTTGTTCAGATAGCTGTTTTGTTTTTTCACATTGATTCACGATTACGGCTGGTAGGCGATAGAAAGAGCGTTGATCTCCACCTCCACGGGCCGTGCAACCAACCATTAAACACGTTTTCCCCATTGTTCACTTTCAATACTGCCTAAGGCGTCATACAATGCAGGGTCAACGGTGCGAAACGACTGCCACCCAATATGGCGGACGCGCTGAGTAGTCACGTGAGCGTGACGTCACCTGAAAACCCCCTATTCACGAGAACACGAGTACGGACTCGCGTTCTCGTCAAGTCCGGTCTTGGCGAGAACACAGGAAGATCGGACTTGACAAGAACGCGAGCACGCAGCACGTATGGTGTATTGGAACAGAAGCGTACTTGTGACGTCATGAGACGCACAGTTCTTTAGCATTTCTTTAACATTCAAAACTATTTATATACTACACCACAATAAATCTTATTGAAAAATTTTTTAAAACAACATTTTTAATTTCTAAAAAGCTTAAAAATTATCTTGCCGCGGTGCATTCTGGGCAAGCGGTCAGTCTGAAGAACGCACAAGTCTGCTCTGATGCATGCTCGATAAAGAGGGCGGGGCGAGAACAACATCCGGGGAATTCGGCGCGTTCTCGGTATTGGAACAGTGCTCGGGCTGAGGCTGATGACGTGTCACGAGCACACAAGAACGCTCAAGAACGCATATTGAGAAACGGCCTTGCAGAAAGTGGCGGGGACAGACCACGTGACAAACCCATAACAAATATGGAAATGACGCCATCACACTCCGGAAGTGAAGGGGGCGCTATTTGCTAAACCAGCAGAAGTTTCTCACGTTTTTTTCCTTTTGAAATATTTATTAATTCTGGCTGTTAAAACATAACTTAACTGTGGTATCTCAATTTTTCAAAGAAAATAATTATTGATTCCGTCCATAGTTAAAGCAGAACTTTGATACAATAAATACATTTACAACTAAAGCTAATGTTGGTAGTTTGCTTGTATTCTTCCAATCCAGGAAGCATAGACATCACTGATCTCTATTTATTCACTGGATTGCCGGTTTCCCCGAAAAACTGAAGTCACCGGCCGCCATCTTGCTACTCTCTACTCTCACAGAGTCCCATAGGATTTGGTTGCAACAACAAGCAGTTTTCTGGCTGTGTGAAAACGTTTCACAGGTAATTTTACAGTCAGTGGATAAGATAAAATAAGATCATCTTTATTGATCTCACAATGGAGAAATTAACTTGTCCCATCAGCTCAATAGTCAAAAGTTAGAAGAAGGAGTTAAATACAGTTATACAGCTATATACAATTCCATACAATCCTATGTATAAATAGGTTATTGCACATATGTTATTATACACTTTATACAGGATTATTGCTCAGGATTATTGCACAGGTTATAGCACCTTGTATAAATATCTTATTGCACATAACTTATTACAGTTATTGTTGCAGCTATGGTGCATGGTTGCAGTAATTGCTATAATGGTTACAGTTATAAAGCGGCGAAGTATGATCAGGTAGCAGCAGGAATGAGTGAGCTTTATGTTGACAATATACCACAGCACATTATTGCACATAGTTACTGCAAAACACTCATTACAGTAATTGTAACAGTTATACAGTTATACGTATAATCCAGAGATTGAAGTCACATGAGTTGCACATTATTATACGTGTGTTATTGCACGTTATAACGGTTATGGTTACTATTATATTGCAGCGTTATATAATCTGGTAGCAGCAGGAATGAATGACCTGCGGTAGCACTCATTTTTACATGCACTTTTATCAAGTACTAGGAAATTATGTGCTGAAACATTTTGAATGGTATTTATATTTTATATATATATGTATAGCGACCCCATGAGGGATTATGCGGGTCAGAAAATGGATGGATGGATGGATGGATACATATTTCTTAATTTTTATTAAGATTTTAGCTTCTGTTGTACTAACATCAACAGCCAAACCTATTGATAAGGGTCTAGTGGCTTTCTGTGCAGCCTAATCTGCCATTGCATTCCCTGTAAGGCTATAATGAGCTGGTGTTCATAAATAAATATCATTAAACCCAATATTTTGATTCTGAACAATGTTTGTTGAATTTCTATGAAGATATCTGGTCTGCTCTGAATAGTCATTAGTGTCATTAGAATAAGACACCATAGAATCTGAACATATTACTGATCTCATTTGTCTAATTTCTAACAGCTAATAATGTTGCAAGCATCTCTCCTGTATATACTGGAAGGCCAAAGTATTTATTGATATAATTCTGTACCATATGTGAATTTACAATGAGTTCCTTCTCCTGACTTCTCTATGACATCTGGAAGTATCCAAGCCTGTATTACTGGTAAATGAAGTATTTTGAATTCTGTTGTTTTATGATTCATAATACAACCAAGATTTTTTATATCTTTTATTTCTTTTTCCCAACAAAGGTTTATTATGTTTTGGGTTGGATGATCCTGTCCTGTCCTTTTCTGAATACATGATGTATTAATCACTGCAGGATGGAATGAGAATTTTATCCGGTATATTAAGAAGTATTTCTGAACAGATTAACAACTGTAGCTTTAAGGTGTTTGCAGACGTTCAAAAAAAAAAAAAAAAAAACACCCAGAGCAAATGGGCGACACCTGGTTATCTGTGTCTATAGAGGCCTTAATTAGCTTCACAGCCTCTGAATAAGAGACGCTGTCTAAATTTTTAAAATCCTCTAGTTTTTGGGTCTGGATATGGGCAACACATCTTCCAAAAGCCATGGTTGCCCCACAGTTACATTAATCACATTATCATTTGTACATTGAGATTAATCATGTTCTTTGCCACATTTACCTCACCTCCCTTCACCCCTGCAGACTGCTGCAACATGTCCAGACCTCTGACACACGTTTGGTTTCACAGGATACACTTTGGATCCTAGAGTAACTGATTGATAATTTCTTCTTTAAATATGAGAAGTACCAAAGTAGTTTTCTTCAAGTCTTCGTCTCCTGGTCTTAACCCTCTTTACTCCCACTAGTTCCTCCCCTCAGGGTTTTGAGTAGGTCTCCCTCATAAATGTCTGGATTAATGTAAATTACTCATTTTGAACCTGGATCAGACTCTTGACCGAGCCCTAGCACAAATCCTTAAACTTCTCATTTACCCAATTCACTGAGCTTCAGAGCTTTCACTCTCTGGACTTCAGACTTACAAAAGATCAATATGTTCCTATTAGACAGCATCCTAGCGTGAAAAATATCACAAACTTTGTCTCAGATCTCTGAGGATAGCTCGAATGGGTTAATGATTTTATTAAAATGTAATGATATCTTTGAATTCTGCTTCAGTCTGTCTGCTCATTTTGAGCCCCTCTCTGTTCTTGCTCTTCTGTTTTAAATGATCTTCCTTGCTTATCCCCTTCAATGCTAGAACTCAACCCTTTCCTTCCCGTATACCAGGGGTGACACCACAAAGGGAAAGTACAGAATATACAACTGTTACTGTTAACTGAATTTTAATGATGAAAATATTCTTATATAACTAGAACTCCCAATGCTCACACATATGATCAACTGTGTCCTTTCAGAGCCACTAAAACCACCCAGAAAATGAATCACAGTACATGTGATAAATGTTATGAACCTGTTTCTGTTCTTTTTGCATACATTAACATTTTATTATCAACTAATAAATGTTTAGTTCAGTGTTATCACAGAACACAGAGGAGAGACATTAAACCACCTTTCTCAAAATAATAACCTCGAGGGCAGGTGTCCTGCAAGGTTCAGATGCTCTTATTCAGGAAACTGGAAAGGACTAGACTTTCCACTGAACTGCTAAAATACTTCTACAGAGCTACCATAGAAAGTGTTTTATGTCTCAGCATAAATGTATCATATGGGAGCTGTAGGAAAGGAAGTGTCAGGTTCAAACACCTAAAACATTCATTAAACAACAAAGGGACGAAAAGACAACATTAGTTTGGTTTTATTTGAGAGGAGAACAGCAAAGATGTGCCCAGTTACAACTCCTTACTGCTCTGAAAACACATCCTGCACCTCCTCTCTCTTTATTGTTAAAAAGGGCGATCCTTAGTTACAAAATTCAAGATAATACAATGTTGTTCACACAGTTCAGTTCAACTCTTGGAAAAGAGTCATATCTCTGCAGGCCTTCTGCCATGATAAGACAGACAGTTGAAACACATAGTATGAGATAGGATGAAGCATGGTATATGCTCCAGTAAATAAATGACAATACTAATAAACAATACATGAGAGATATTAGTCATCTGAAAAAAACTTTAATATATGAATAAACTCAAACCTTAAAACCTTTCTAATAATAATGATAATGAAATAACGAGTAAATATGTGATAAAAGCAATGAACATAAAAATATATATAGAATAGTAAAAATAATTCCATCAGGAAGGATTTAGCACCGGTGGTGAGAACAGTTTAGAGAATTATGGGATGCCGTCTGGAGGATCTAGACCAGGGGTTAAAGCAAAAATAATCAGTTTGACTGAAAATAATTTTCAGGTCAGCTCATTTATTCTCAGGGCCGTAGACGTCAGGCCACATTAGTGACCTCGCTTACTTATTGTGCAAAGTCAAGTTTAACCAAATCTGGTAGTTTTAAAATATCCATTGACAATTCCTGTCTCTGTCCCACCTTTCAGCTTCAGAGCCTTGGTATCATCCTGGACAGCCTCTCCATCCTCTCCTTTACTTTCCACATCCAGAACATCACCTGGTTAACTTTCATATCTGCAGGATCAAGTTCTTCCTTCAGACTTTTGCCAAACTGGTCCACTGTCCACTCACCTCTCCACTTTACAGTTTCAACTCCCTTCCCTCCCTGTCTCCCAGAAAACCTCCATAAACTTCAACTAGTACCAAAGACAGCAGCTTCATTACATCATCTACTTCACACCTGAACATTAACTCCACTGGCTCCCTGTCAGATTCAATATAAACCAATCCTATGATCACACAAGGCCAAACACAATCCTGGACAATGCAGGACACATAACCAACACTATGATGACGTCATACATTTGAATTTAACACAGATCACACATCACAATAATCAGTTTTTGAAGTTTAATAAAACTGTTCTATTTTAGCCCTGTGACTGGAGACCTGTCCAGGGTGGACAGGTCTCCAGTCACAGGGCTAATTTTTGGTTAGTGCAAAAATCACACTTCCCTGTAGCATGTTTCCCTATTTTAAATAACCTGCTATTTAAACCTGCATGGCCAAAGCGTAACCTTGATATTACTATATTCTCCTTTCTATTCCTTGATGTTTTTCTCATAAGGCCTACTTTTATTATAAAACCATCGTCCAGTTCTTTCTTCTGAGAATGGGAGGCAGATCCTTTAGCTATCAGGCTCCTCTCCTGTGGAACCAACTCCCAGTTTTGGTCCGTGAGGCAGACACCCTATCTATTTTTAAGACTAATCTTAAAACTTTCCTTTTTGACAAAGCTTATAGTTAGAGTGGCTCATGTTACCCTGAGCTACCTCTATAGTTATGCTGCTATAGGCTTAGGCTGCTGGAGGACATCAGGGTCTAATTTTCTCACTCTACTGATTTCTACTGTTCTCCAGTTTTGCATTGTATTACATTGAAATGACTGTCGTCATTTCAGCTTTTAACTTTCTGTTCTCTCTCTTTTTCTTCATAGTAGGTACACCTGGTCTGGCGTTCTGTTAACTTTGACATCATCCAGAGAAGACGGCTCACCCGTTACTACCATCTAATGTAGAACAGATTACTAGATCAATGTGTGCTTCTGTGCTTTTTGTCTCTCTTGTTGTGTCTCTGCTCTGTCTTCTGTAACCCCAGTCGGTCGAGGCAGATGACCGTTCATACTGAGCCCGGTTCTGCCGGAGGTTTTTTTTTCCCGTTAATGGGTGGTTTTTCTTCCCACTGTCGCTTCATGCTTGCTCAGTATGAGGGATTGCAGCAAAGCCATGTACAATGCAGACGACTCTCCCTGTGGCTCTACGGTTCCCCAGGAGTGAATGCTGCTTGTCGGGACTTTGATGCAATCAACTGGTTTCCTTATATAGGACATTTTGACCAATCTGTATAATCTGTCCCAATCTGTATAATATGATTGAACTTGATTTTGTAAAGTGCCTTGAGATGACATGTTTCATGATTTGGCGCTATATAAATAAAATTGAATTGAATTGAATTGAATTCTTCACACTGTTTCTGCCATCTTGCTCTAATCCTTTTTTATAATTACTGATTTTATTTCACTTTTACTAAATGGAATTATATCAATTATACTACGTTTACTTGTTTGTTTTGCATATCTATCTGCCATCTCATTCCCTTTTATTCCTATATGAGAAGGAATCCATATCAAAGAAGCTATCAATCCCATTGCTTGTATTCTGTACAATAATTGCTGACTTTCTAATAATAGATCAGGTCTGCTGTCTGAATGATTGTGTTTAAATTAATATAATGTTGAACTAGAGTCAGAGCAAACTAAACTTCTTAATGGTCTGATGTCTTCAATCCATTCTAAGGCCAACATGATACCAAACATTTCTCCTGTGTAAACTGAAATTCCATCACTGATTCTTTTACCTGATTTAAAATAAAATTCTGGAACTACAAACAAAACACCATTCCTATTATTGTAATCTTTAGAAGCATCTGTAAAAATGTTAACATCTACAACATATTTTTTGTCTAAATATTGATGAACCATACTTGCATCTGAAATATTCTCCTTGTTTTTCCGTTTAAACTGCAAAATTAGATCCGTATCAATATCAGGAAACAGAGATGGATGAATTAATGATCTAATAACTGTTCTACTGACATTTATTTGAGATAAATCAAGATCTTTTATAGTATTATCTGCTGACCATCCAAAAGAATTTAATTTCTTTTTTCCAACTTGGTTTTAAAATTTCTTGACATGGATTATCAGATAAGTTACTGGAAGGGAGGGAATAAACGCTGTCAGGTGACGTGGTCACAGGTGGAAATAACTCATTAACTGCAGGAGCAGACAGACACGCTTACCGAGGGAAGTTGTTGTCAGATGTTAAATCCACTGAACTTTGACCTGCTGGTTCGCTTAGATCTAAAGAAAACCTTTGACCACCACTACTTCCATTCATGCATCTGTGGCCAGTTTGAGACGCTCTGCCAAAAGTTAAAATGATTGAACAACGATAAACCTCAGACTGGAAGATGTCCGCTCAGCAAAGACTTGCCCTACTCTCCTGATTGGCTACTGCTCTGGCTCTGCCAGATTTCATTGGTTGAGCACAGCTTCTGTTTAAAATCTTAAGTAAAAAAAAAAGTAGAAGGAACTTTGTGCGCTCGTTTCGCAAATCACGGAAATGCAATGTGCAATGTGCTGTTTGCCCCTCCTCCAATTTGATTGGAGGGGCAAGTCTTTATTTAGAAAGCACATTTCAATAATAAGACAATTCAAATTGCTGCACATGTCCACAACAAAAAACAAACAGGGAAACAATGTATACCATAATTTAATGGTAATCTCAGAGCCCTGAATATATTTAACAGTGCATGCTAATCTTCCTCCATCACATTACCGCTACAACTTTCAGAAATCTTGACCTATTTACATTTAGTTTCTAAATATTTCATTTGACTTTTCTATGTATTAACTAACTAACAATAACCCCAGTTATTCAAGGTCTGTTACCATTTCTAACGGTAATCCATATAATGTTATTTTCTCCAAAGTAGTCTCTTAATTGTAGGTTAAACAAGACTTGGTTGCTGAGTTTGAAACCCCATCCATATAACCAGTGTTATATGGATGGGGTCTCATATATTGATGATAAATGACAAATAAAATGGTTAAAAACCATCATCAGAATGATTCAGTGAATCCTGGTTCACTGCAGATCCAAGTTAGGGAACCAAAGTTCATCTTAAAGAATATGGGTTAAGGTTAAATTAGCTTAACTAATTTAGAACAACATTTGATGTGTTTCAACAAATTCACAAAGCAAACCTGAATTAGTCAAAACATTGTTTGGGAAAATAACATTTTAAATAGTGATTTGCTCAGTAAATATCAGTAACTTTTAGGACACAGACAACCTCACGTGGTCTGTGAACACCACATCACTGGTGAAGAGGGCACAGAAGCGCTTGTACTTCCTGCAGCATCCACTGCAGATCCACCAGGTTCTGTAACAGCTTTTTCCCTGCTGCCATTAGGCTGTTGAACTTTAAACTTGAATCTGCATCACACTCGCACCATTATTTAGCACTACCAATGTTGCCGAAGTTTAACAATCCATTTCAATAGGACACAACTCAACGTTTTTACTGCATTTTGCACAACACTGAATTCTTTCATATTATAGCATTTTTGCACCATTAATTTAAACTTTTTTATCTTACACTGAACACTGCTGCCCTTTATATTGTAATGTTATCTATATTTCAACTGCAATCTCACTACACTGTTGCAAGTTGTATGCAACGAAATTTCGTTTTAGTATACACCCTGTGCATACAAAATAATACATTTGTCTAATTCACTTTATTAATATTATTTCTCCTTGAAAAATTTGAGTCTAGTGGTTACAGCAGTGTGCATAGACTGACAACACAGATGTGCTACAGCCCAGTCTGAACAAAAAAAACTTTAAATGTTTTAACACAAATATATAAATTAGCTACAAGAGAAATGCTTAAAGTACCAAGTGAACTCTTGTGTGTTTGATGACAACACACAAACATCTGTCAGCAAACTACAGCTGTGTTTGAGTTGGTATTAATAGATATTTATCTCTTGTATGGAGTCTCATGTGTTTATTTAAATTTGATATTTGGGTCAATCTTTGTCCACATAGATCACAACAAAAAGGCTTCTTTCCAGTATGGATTCTCATGTGGGTCTTCAAAGCTCTGCTGTCAATAAATGTTTGTCCACATAAATCACAACCGTAAATCACAACCGAAAGGCTTCTGTCCTGTATGGATTCTCATGTGTGTACTTAAATTTGATGTATAACTAAAACTTTTACCACATAGATCACAACAAAAAGGCTTCAGTCCTGTATGCATTCTCATGTGTCTATTTAAATGTGCTTTTCGGCTAAAACTTTTTCCACATAGATCACAACCAAAAGGCTTCTGTCCTGTATGGATTCTCGTGTGTCGATTTAAATTTGATATTTGGGTAAATCCTTGTCCACATAAATCACAACAGAAAGGCTTCTGTCCTGTATGGATTCTCATGTGTGTACTTAAATTTGATGTATAACTAAAACTTTTACCACATAGATCACAACAAAAAGGCTTCAGTCCTGTATGCATTCTCATGTGTATTTTTAAATATCTTTTTTCGCTAAAACCTTTTCCACATTGATCACAACCGAAAGGCTTCTGTCCTGTATGGATTCTCGTGTGTCTTTTTAAATGTGTTTCTTGCCTAAAACCTTTACCACATAGATCACAACAAAAAGGTTTCTGTCCTGTATGGATTCTTGTGTGTACTTGTAATTGGACTTTTGCGCTAAAACGTTTTTCACATAGATCACAACGGAAAGGCTTCTGTCCTGTATGGATTTTCATGTGTCTATTTAACTTTGATTTATCGCTAAAACATTTACCACATAGATCACAACTGAAAGGCTTCTGTCCTGTATGGATTCTCGCGTGTATTTTTAAATGTGTTTCTTGCCTAAAACCTTTACCACATAGATCACAACAAAAAGGTTTCTGTCCTGTATGGATTCTTGTGTGTACTTGTAATTGTACTTTTACGCTAAAACGTTTTTCACATAGATCACAACGGAAAGGCTTCTGTCCTGTATGGATTTTCATGTGTCTATTTAACTTTGATTTATCGCTAAAACATTTACCACATAGATCACAACTGAAAGGCTTCTGTCCTGTATGGATTCTCATGTGTGTATTTAAATTTGATGTATGACTAAAACTTTTACCACATAGATCACAACAAAAAGGTTTCTGTCCTGTATGGATTCTTGTGTGTATTTTTAAGTCTTCTTTTCTGCTAAATCTTTTTCCACACAGATCACAACAGAAAGGCTTCTCTCCGGTGTGGATTCTCATGTGTGTGTTTAAAGCATATTTTCCAATAACTGTTTTACCACAGTCTTCGCAGCTAAGCTTCACTCCTGTCTGGACTTTCCTTCGTGAGTCCACATTTTTCTTCTCTGTAGAGTATTTCTTATATCCAGAGTCTGACAAGTCTTTCAGCCCAGAGAGACTGTGTTCTACATCACTGTCCTCTTCATCCTTCTCAGTGTCTTCAGTCTCTAAAGAAATGGAAGCATCTCCATGATCTTGTATCCTGATGGATTGTTCTCCATCATTTGCTTCTGGAAGCTCTCTGCCTTTAATTAGGTCTGGATAAAGCTGTGAGAGCAGCAGAGACTCTTCATCATCCAGAGTCTTTATGGGAGCAGCAACCGGAAACCTGATAGTATTAATCACCTCCTTTCCATTGAGCTCCTCTCCTCGCAGACTGATGTAGGCTCCCTTCTCTTCCTCCTTTATGTGAGGGGGACTTGGCTGATGCAGGTCGGCACGAGGTCTGTGGTCTAAAGAATCTTCTTTAACAATCCACTTCTGAGTAACATCTGCAGTAATCATTGAAACACATTATGCAAATTAGAAAGGATATTCATCTCAGTCTGAACTGAGGCACATTTTAATAAAGATATATTCAAGTAATTAAATTAGATTAAATGTTATGATTTAACTACTTTTTCTTAGTGTTTAGTTTTAACTGTTTCTTATGCCTTTGCTTGTTTACAGTTCCTTGCAAAAGTATTCATCACCATGGCCTTTTAATGTTTATTTGTTCTGCAAAAGAAGTTGAACAAATAAATTACTTGAATCTGCAGGATGAGGACATTCTTGAAAACTATATAACAAGAAATATATTTAATCAATAAATGTAAGAATACAACATATCAATGTACTGGAATGGAATTAACTTCACACTTATTAAGATTATAATTGATGATACTGCAGACATGCTGACCCACATTTGTAACTTATTTGTAAAATTGCAAAGGTTATTCCTTTGTTTAAATATGCTGCTAATCACATTTGTAATAATAATAAAAAGAAGAAGAATATTAATAATAATAATAATAATAATAGACAAGTATACCTACTTTGACAGTTATTTAAAATACTATAAAAAGGGTTCAGAAAAGTCTGGATTTTCTAATTGTAAAGCATTGACAACCTGACAGTTTCAACATGGTTTCAGAGAAAACAGATCATCATCAATGGCACTGATGCAGTTCACAGAAGAAATCATAGACATAATGGATAAAATTAAATCATCAACTAGTGTATTTCTTGATCTCAAGAGAACATTTGATTCCACCAATTATGACATTTTACTAAACAACTGGAAATGTATGGATATTTGCGGTAGCATTAAGAAATAGCTAATCTCAAAACAGAATTATTACATATACATTGTGGGGTCGGTCCCAAATTATTTAATTTAATAAATAACATAATCAATGTATCAAACTTGGTAAAATACATATTTGAAGATGATACTAGCATGTTCTGTATTGGAGGGGGGGAAAATCCACAAACTCACAAAGTGGTCACTATAGAAATGAAAAAAAAAAATCTAATTATCATTAAATTTAGTAAAACATGATATTTTGAAACTGCAATAAATTAGAAAACAATGCAATCAAAATAATTATTGACAGTGTTTATTTAGAACGAGTCCATGAGATCAATTTTCTGGCTGTTTTACTGGATGATGAATTTATCTTGAAACTTCAGATCTGCCAAGTAAAATCAAGACTAGTCAAAAGTGTTGCTGTTTGAGGAGAATATGATTTGTTCTGGAACACAAATATCTGGTTATTTTATGTAATACTCTCATTGTACCATATTTAAATTATTGTAACAAAGTTTTGGGCAATATATACAAAACTAATTTCCAGCCACTATACATCATACAAAAAGTGCTAAACTGATTTGCTATCTTGAGACTCTCAGCCATGTTCAAAGTTAACAGTGAGAACAGCGGCACTAAAATGAACAGCTAACATGATTTAATAAGCTTGTCTTACATGTCTTACTGGAGTCATGACAACAACTCTCATTTTCTGGGGTCTTGGGGGTATAATATGGTCTGTTGTGCCCTGATGAGGCCGTGTTAATGTCAAAGCTGAATCCCAGAGGACCTGCTCAGGAGCTATCAGCTTTGTAGCTTTGCTCAGAAACGGTCAGATCACAAAGGAGTTGTCTTTCTATTTAAATTGTCTTTCTACGCAATTCATATTCTCCAATCAGAGCACACCATCTAGAAAAAACAGCCTTCCCCCTCCCTCCTTCCCCAGCTGATGCACAGGCTGCCTTTAGAGGAGGAAAGGCTGAGTTATACTCGCTTGTTTGGTTGTTGTGGACCTCTGAATTTTTGTAACTAAACGCACAAGCCTCATTCATAATGGAGGGATTCAAAGGAGCTCTCAGCAAACAAGTTCGCCTGTACTGATATAAAATGGCCCAGAGGTTTCAATTGGCATAAGTTAGTTTTTTAGTAACCACCATTCTAGTTTGAAATGAATTAAATATCATGAAGCTCTAAAATGTTCTTTATTTTAACAAACCAACACCTCCTGCTCTTTCCTGTCTGGCTAGCTCAGCTACTGCGCCGCGATGCGCTGGTCTCAGGAGGGAAGGAGGACTAGAGAGGACAGTCCAGTGTTGATCATTTAGCGTCTTTGTTGCTATAGCAACTATTCAGACTCCTGTAGCAATTTCTTTTAAAAAACGACAAGCAGCAACAACTTTTAGCGACTTCTTTTGTTTCTTTTGGATTAAAAAAAAAATTAAACCCTGAAATCCTTACTGTTGATAGGAGCAGCAGTTAATGGAAAGCTGGTATCAGTCTCCTCCTTCACCAGGAGCTGCTCTCCTTCCTGACGGGCCCCGGGTTCCTCCTGTTCCTCCTTTATGTGGAGGGGCTCTGACTCCTGCTGCTCCCCCTCAGGACTCTGTTCTTCAGGAGCCTCTTCTTCAACATCTGCAGCCAACACTGAAACACATTACATGCTTTATGAACAACTAGATCTTTAAAATGTTACAACGATGGGAAAAGATTCAGTTTAGAGAAAAAGAAGATTTGATCAGCAGAGAAAACTGAACCTAAGAAACTGACAGTTTCAACCTAAAGATGATCACTGGTATCTTTACTGTCATTATGCTGTGGAAATTCAATGCAGTTATTCTGTTAAAACGTTCTATAAATGCTAAATGCTGCCTCTGTTATCCATCCATTCATCCATCTTCTAACATGTCTATCATTGTGGGGTTGTGAGGGGTGCTGGTGTCTATCTCCAGCTGTCAATGGGGGAGAGGCGGGTTCACCCTGGACAGGTCACCAGTCCATCACAGGGCAACACAGAGACAAACACAACATACAACCATTCACACACACTCTCACACCTAAGGAGATGGAATTAGAGGTGGAAATAGATCACCGTTTCAGAATTAAAAGGACATGTTTTAATATGTTTGGATGTAAATATCACATACAATCACATACAGCAATCACATCATATGTTGGGTGGGTGATGCTACGATTTTTTTAAACTTAGATTTATATTAATATCAAAGAATACAGCTTTTTCTAAGCAGCCAGCTTGTGTCTCATTTATCCATCTGTCTCTTTTTATGTTTGTGTCTATCATGTATCTTTATACATGTTTACATTTCGAAGGCTATCTGCCTTTCTTCCTTCCTACTTCTGAATGAAAATCTCTTTAAATCTAGATCTGCCAGAGTTTAGAATATTTTTTAGTTTAACTTAATAAAAATGTTAATCTTTTTAGATTTGGGATGTGCTTCTGATCCATTCTAGGGTCTATCTAGGGACAAAATGCCTTTTATTTTAGCTACTTTTTGGCCCAGTATATATTTTATTAAGTTATTTATTTATTCTGTATGTATCCTGAATCATGGCAGCATTGGTCTTCCATAGTACAGCTACAAGAAAACACGCAATCCTCTTTCTGGAAATAAACAAAAAGGCAGAGGAACTTTTTCCAGAAAAAAACCTGATGCTTAAGGGTGCTACACTCATCTGGACAAGCCGGCGAACACTGTGAGAATCATGTTCTTTGATTTCTCCAGTGCCTTCACCTAGGGATGTCCCAATCCCGATCTCGAGATCGGATCGGCCCGATCTTTTCCCTTTTTCGGCTACATTACCTGACTAGTCGCGCCGATCTTTACAGCAACTGCCGTAAAGTACCCGCTAGTTACAGTTGACAGTAGTTGCCCAATACAAACCTCCGCGGTGGTGCAAAGTAAGCATGTCAGAAGTGTGGAAGTATTTTACTCTCACGAGTGAAGACTGTCCTAAAGCCACTTGCAATGTCTGCAACATGGCAATTTCAAGAGGAGGTAGCAGCAGAGCTACATTTAACACCACAAACTTGATTCGTCATCTGAGGACAAAACATGACGTGTATGAAGCGTTTTGTAAAGCTGCAGATGGAAAGGTTGCTAAAGCGAAGCAACAAACGCTGGACGTTATGAGGAGAGACAAATACTCCAACGAAAATAATAGAGCAAAGAAGATCACAGAAAGGTTGGTCGAATTTATTGCTCTTGACAACCAACCCATCTTTTGGACCCGCGCTACGCTCTGCCATCGAGACACTACATTGCTGACACAGCCATACCACAGCTGTACAGCAAAGTGAAAGAAACGATACATAGTCGATTGAACCGGAACGTTGTTGTTAGTTTCACTACGGATATTTGGAGTGCAGATGTTTGTCCAATGTCCCTCCTGAGCCTCACGGTGCACTGGTTTGATCCCGAAATTTATGATTTAAAGCATGCTGTACTGCATGCTCATCAGTTCCGCGGGGCTCATACAGCAGAACATGTCAGACAAGCCATTTCAGAGATGCTGAATGCGTGGGGAATAGACAAACAACGTGTGCATGTCATTTTACGTGACACCGAACATGAAGAAGGCAATGGATGAATTGGGCGTGCCAAGTCTGGGCTGTGTTGCTCACTCACTCCAGCTGGCTGTGCATGAGGGTTTGCTCTCACAACGTAGCATACTAGATGCACTTGCCAATGCCAGAAAAATCATTGGTCATTTAAAGCACTCAACTTTGGCATACTCAAAACTACACGACATCCAAATTGAGATGAAAGTACCTGTAAAGCGCTTACTGCAATATGTCCAAGTAAGATGGAATAGTACACTGTACATGATGCAGAGCCTCCTCGGCCAAAAGTGCACCCTGAGCGTTTATGCTGCAGAGCACAGCCTCCCAGCTACTCTAACAGTGAACCAGTGGGGACTGATGGAGAGGGAGGTTGAGATCTTGGCTCCATTCAAGGAGCTAACAAGAGCCGTCAGCGCTGAAACAGCCACTACAGCTGACGTGATTCCTGCAATTGCAGCCCTGAAGTGTGTTCTTTCCAGAGAGCAGACCACTGATGAAGAAGACTAGGAAAAGGACCTTATTGGAGGCAGTGGAACGACGTTTCAGTCACATTGAAACTGATCCACTGTATTCAGTGGCCTCATTGGTGGATTCAAGATGTCCCTTAAATGTATATTTTGAATATTTTGTTGCAGAATCAAATTCTTGACTTGTTTCAAACTCTAGAAATACGCACTTTATTAAAATTCACATTTTTTCCCCCCAGATACTTTGCAGATCCTAATAGCTTAGGGCCTGCCAAAGACGCTCTCATTAGAAAGGTGGAGAAGATGGAGGAGTTAAAGAAAGCCAGCAGTGATGTGCCAGAAGAGCAACAGTCTAGCAAGAAGCCACGTCTCAGCACAGACACCAGCCTTGGCAGCGTGATTGAAGAGATCCTGCAAGAGAGTGAGCAGGAAAGGCGATCTGTGACTTCTTCATCTGTACTGGTTCAGGTGCAAACTTACCTCACTGAGCAAACCATTGTACGGTCTGCAAACCCTTTGACCTATTGGAGGGACAATGCTGACTGGTGGGAATTGCACAGAGGTATCTCTGTGCCCCGTGCACAAGTGTAGACAGCGAGAGACTCCTCACCGCTGTGTCCAACATAATGGACGAAAAGACAAACCGTCTGTCAGCTGACAGGGTTGAGAAGCTGGTGTTTCTTAACAAGAATCTTCATTTCACTTTAAAATGACTGAATTAAGATATGCGAGTGAGGCATAACTAGAAAGAGCTTTGTGGTTATTATAACTAAGTATTCAGGTTTGGTTTTTTAGTTGTTTTTAGGGCTACGTACGTGTTTGTTCATGACTGAAAAATGGCCTTGGTGATTTTGATCATGTTTCAGTGATCATGCTCCTTTTAAGTTACAGTCCTAAAGTTTTGAATTCATTTTTCTTCCCATATATATATTTTTTATTCGGTTATGAGGGTGCAATATATTCATTTACATGAGAATACATTTCACCTATCCCCCACCCCCCTACATTCCCAGGAATACAGTGAAAAATGTTAATAAGAAAACATGATTCTCTTCCTCTTAATGAGAAAACAGGAGGGGAGAACAGTTACCTAACCAACAAGCAAATTACATAAAAAAATAAAAAATAAAATAAATAAATAATAAACAGAATTTCGAGGAGGGATCTGAAATGCTTAGAAAGCAAAATCAAAAATATAACTAACAGTTACATGTTGTGCTTAAGGGTCGACCAACAAATCCCTAACCCAACCGCTGGCCTCACTTAAAGGAGAAGTCCGGTCAAAATCAGAAATCAAACTGCTGAAAGTACTTTAAATATAAAACTACTAAATACTGTGCAATGAACTATACCTTTTTTTAATTAAGAATAATTCTCATTTAATCATGTTTATGTGGAGGAACCCATCTTGTTCAAGAATAGTACTGTCACCTCCCATTTTTTGACGTCACTCAGCGGACCCGCTGTTGAGCAAGCTTCAACGCTCTGTTGACTGGTGCTCTGTACGAATCAGAGAGTGATGAAGTACTTAGTGACAGTGATGGGAGTTCCGTGGAGCTATTATCATCTGATAGCGATATGGATTTTTTAGAAGAGTTTCTTTTCAGAAACCGGACTTTTGACGGAATCCAGCCGTACCTATTTCCAGTGCAAACTCAGTATGTAACAAAAGTAATTTCCCCCTGGGATCATTAAAGTATGGCCGTTTCTCAATTCACGAGAACGCGAGTACGGACTCGCGTTCTCGTCAAGTCCGGTCTTGGCGAGAACACAGGAAGATTCGACATCTAATTAAAGAATTCATTCCACAAATTGATGAATCCTGGAAAAGTTCATGTGAGTCTGAATTTAGGATTGAGGAATTAGATGCAGCTATTGGCAAAATGTCCCTGAACAAAAGCCCAGGAACAGACGGCCTCACAACCAATTTTTATCAACATTTTTGGGCTGATATAAGGGAAATCCTTTTTAAAGTCATTAAGGAATGTCTGGAGAAGGGAGAATTGACAGCAAGTATGAAGCAGGGGCTGATAACCTTAATTCCTAAATCTGGAAAAGATCAAAGGTTGTTGGACAATTTAAGACCGATAACACTGCTTAACGTTGATTATAAAATATTCTCAGGAGCCATCGCTGCTAGACTTAACGAAGGCCTTTCAGCAGTTATTAGTGAATCACAATCAGGTTTCTTGAAAGGATGATCCATTCACAATAATATTAGATTAGTACTAGACTTAATAGAGTATAAAGAAATGATACAAAAAGAGGGTTTTATTCTTTTTTTAGATTTTTATAAAGCATTCGATTCCTTGAAGCACACATTTATGCTAAAAACTCTGCATCATTTCGGATTTGGTGATAAATTTATTAAAGCGATTGCTATTTTATATAAAGGAATAAATAGTTCTGTTACTTATGGAAGAGGTACTTGTCGTAGGTTTGAGATTAGAAGAGGTATACGACAAGGATGTGGATGCTCCCCCTTATTGTTTATTCTGGTTGCAGAAATTCTTTCAATTCGTATTAAGAACAGTGATATCCAAGGTATTTTAGTGTTGAATAAACAAATTAAAATCAGTCAATTAGCTGACGATACCACTCTGTTTTTAAAAAATGAAGGACAAATTCCTTTAGCTTTAGAGTTAATAAACCAATTCTCTGTGTCAGGTTTAAACTTAAATTTAAATAAATGTGAACTATTGCCATTACACAACCCAACAATTCAATCCCTATACAATATTAACATTAAATCAGAGGTAAAATATTTAGGTATAGTTATTTCCAAAAAAATGAAAATAAATGAGAATTTGAACTTTGTGAAGAAATTGGATAACTGTAAATCTATTTTAAACAGCTGGTTAAGGAGAGACATTTCTTTATTTGGTAGAGTGTTATTGTCCAAAATGGAGGGTCTTTCTAGAATAATTTACCCGGCCTCTTCTCTACCGGTATCGAGGGAGTTAATCAAGAGAACTAATGATATTCTTCTGAAATTCATTTGGAGGAATAGATGCCATTACATAAGAAAAGATGATGTTAAATCACTGGTTGAAGGAGGATTAAATGTTATTGATTTTGATGTAATGAACGGGGTCCTCAAACTAAAATGGCTAAAAAGTTTTCTTAAAAACACATATTCCTTTTGGTTTACGATCCCCAATTTTATTTTTGGAAAAATGGGAGGAATTGATTTTCTTTTACGTTGTGACTTTAGTTGTAATTCATTGCAAATCAAACTCTCTGCGTTTCATCAGCAAGTACTCTTGTATTGGAAATTGATTTATAAACATAACTTTACTCCACACAACATTCCTATTTGGAATAACAGATATGTATTGGTCAACAGAAAGTCGGTATTTGAAAGGGAGTGGTATGCTAGAGGCATCTGGTCTGTTAGTCACTTAATGGATTCAGAGGGGAACTTTTTGGATTTTGGTCGTTTTTGTGTCCAGTACAACCTAAATTGCTCCGAAAAACTGTATAACAAACTGTTAAAATCTATACCCTATTCGGTTAGATCCCTAGTTAAAAATATTTTGTTATACTCAGACATTTCACCTGTACTGGGATCATTGCAGATTGGAGATATTCAGATTCAAGATATTAGATGCAACAATAAGATGTTGAGGAATTTATTCATAAAATAACTTCTCCCAAACCCAATTAGAAGACATTACATTCTAAAGGACTTTACAGCAGATCAGATCATTAAAATAAGAACTAATTACATAACTTACCCTCTGCCACCAAAAGCGAAAGAGATGCAATTCAAAATTATCAATGAAATATATCCAACTAAAGAATTTTTGACATCTAAGTTTAAGTTTGATACAGAATATTGTGTTTTTTGCATGAGAAATGTGGAGAGTTTGAAACATCTATTCTTTTTTTGTGAATCAATTTTCAAATTCTGGAAAGATTTCCAAAGTTGGCTAAACTGGAAGAACATTGTTTTGTCGCCACTATCTGAAACAAGTATTTTATTTGGTTTAGAAAATGAGAATAAGGCTCTTGAATATTTAGTAAATTACCTTATACAGTTGGGAAAATTTTTCGTTCATAGATGTAGGTATTTTAAGACAAAACCTACTTTTTGCCATTGGAAAAATGACTTTGATTTATTTTATAAATCTCTGAGACTGACTAATTCCAAACCCGCTCTTAAAGTATCATCCTTGTTGGAAAACTTTAATTTGATATAAAATTGCCCTTTGTTATTATTTTATTCTATTATTTTACTTTTGTACAGTTTTGTTATAATTTTATTTCAGACAATTCAGGTGTGTAAACGATGTAATGTTTATGATGTCTTGTTTCTGTATTATTTCATGGTTTTAATTATTTTATACTTTTATATAACTCGAAGATGCTCCATGTTATGGTATGACAGGTCACTGTCCGACTTTTTCTGTTAAGAAGTTGTTTCAACGTGAAAGGCATGTACAATTCGCCCTGTCGTTGTTTTGTATTTTGTACCATTTGCAAAAAAAAAAAAAAAAAAAAAAGTACATGCTAAGCTAGCATTAGCACCTCTATGCTACATGTTAAGCTATCATTAGCACGTCTATGCTACATGCTAAGCTATCATTAGCACCTCTATGCTACATGCTAAGCTATCATTAGCACCTCTATGCTACATGCTAAGCTAGCATTAGCACCTCCTATGCAGAGCTGCAGGTTTAGCCAGTTTTCTGGGGAAAACTCTGCAACAATGAAGAGGAGAAATCCATCAGCTGCTGAAAACGGCTCCTAAACTTTAGCTCCATCCACACAGTTAGCACGAAGAAGGAAATCTCCAAACCTAATCGGTGCAGCAGAACTCTGGGCTGGAAAACATCCCCCATCATCGGTGTCTCCTCTGCTGCGTCCTGCCGCTCTTTGAGCTCCTGCTTCCCTCCAGTTTCTCCGCTGTGCCTCCAGCTGCTGGACTTCTTTCCAGACTTCATCACCTGCAGCAGCTGCTGCTCTCTTTCAGCTTCTGGACTCACAGCAGAACAACAAAGAACTCAGAAGGATCAACGTGGCTGCGCGGCATGAACACTTGCATAAAGTGGCGGGGACAGACCACGCGACAAACCCATACCATATATGGAAATGACGCCATCACACTCCGGAAGTGAAGGGGGCGCTATTTGCTAAACCAGCAGAGGTTTCTCACGTTTTTTCCTTTTGAAATCTATATCTTTATTATTTCTGGCTGTTAAAACATAACTTAACTGTGGTATCTCAATTTTTCAAAGAAAATAATTATTGATTCCGTCCACAGTTAAAGCAGAACTTTGATACAATAAATACATTTACAACTAAAGCTAATGTTGGTAGTTTGCTTGTATTCTTCCAATCCAGAAAGCTTTCTCAATTCAAAGTGTCTGGAGCATAGATATCACTGATCTCTATTTATTCACTGGATTGCCGATTTGCCTGAAAAAATGAAGTCACTGGCCGCCATCTTGCTACTCCCTACTCTCACAGAATCCCAGAAGATTTGGTTGCAACTACAAGCAGTTTTCTGGCTGTGTGCAAACGTTTCACAGGTAATTTTACAGTAATGGATGCACTATTATCAAATACTAGGAAGTTATGTGCTGAAATATTTTTGCATGTTATATATACATATATATATATATATATATATATATATATATATATATATATATATATATATATATATATATATGTAGTAGGTAGTACGGCGTATCATAATTGGTACGGCGTATCATAATTATCAATGATAGAGATATAAAAAGAATAGAACCCGCCATCTTGGGGCGGTTGACCTGCTTCCCTATCCTGCTGATTCAAGCGGAACATACTAATGATGCCTCAATGCTGTGCGGCTTATTTTTGTTTAAATCGAGGGATTATTTACGTCAGGGCTCGAGGGATAATTTTTCTCAAGTAAGATGAAAAGATATTGTGTATATTTTTAATTAGAATGTGATTTTTCTAATATTAGGTAGAGAGATATTCAAGTCTACACGTTTGTGACTTAATCCCTCCAAAATTGCATCTGCTCCGTGAAGGCATCAGAGCTTTGTTAGACATTAGTGAATAAACAGCATATCAGTGTTGTAGTCAAGTCACTATGCCTCGAGTCCGAGTCCAGGTTCGAGTCTCCAGTGTTCAAGTCCGAGTCAAGTCCAAGTCATTAAAAAAAAAATCTGAGTCAAGTCCGAGTCGAGTCACTATTGATCCAAGTTCGTTGTAGGAACATGCCGTGACGTGTGATGTATGACATGAAGCAGTAACATTCCATTGCACTAATAATGGCGTTCCGCTAGCGAGCTATTTTTAGAACGTGACGTCATATCACGTACAGGTAGGGCAAATATGCGTTTTCCTCCACTCTTTCGCTGTACGTTACCCTTGGTTTTACTTGGGAAAACGACTGCTTTTTCTAAGTCTAAGACGTCTCCTAACCATGGTTTTTAAACATTATTGTTATGGAACGTGCAACAGCGACTCGAGGTACGCTGATAGGCCGCATATGAAGGATGTTAAAGCCGCAAGCGGCGTCGATCGGCCCTTGCAGCCAAGCGCGCTCCGGCCTATTGGCCACCGCTGCGGTGCCGGCCGGCCGGCGGGGTTCGTGCACCGCCGCGGCTCCGGCCGGCCTGCGGTGGCCGCCCGCCACCGCAGATGCTGTCACGCATTTTCCTCGTCCGTCCACCGGGCGATTCACACAAACGCGTTCGGCAGCGTTCCCTCATGACTCACAAAAATCTGGTGCAGATGCAGCGAGGAGATACAGCCGTTGGATAATGATAATGCATTTGGCCACCGGACCGGACTAAATTGTTCGGCGGGCCGGACAATTTATACCGATTCCTGGACGGTGACTACAAACAGAAAAAAACGGCCGATGACGCCGTGAACGCCGAGCAGGAGAAAAACATCGACTTACCTTTCTATCAACTCGGCCCATTTTCCAGGCTTTCTAAGACCTCGACACTCAATCCATCGTTTGAGCTGAACGTTGGTATGTTGTTCCACAGTTCTATCAGTAAAATGGGCGCCTGGACATCCTCTTGTGATAGTTTAACAGCTGAAAAGTCGGTCATATTGTATCTGTTGCATGTGTAATGGCTGGTTGCTACGTGCGCTCTCACACTGTTTGCCCTACCTTAGCGGCAAGGGGCGTTGCTCATGAGATGGTGACGTCACGTGCGCGGTTGCGCCATTTAGATATTAAAATCATACACCAAATAATATTCTAATGACATATTAAAATTATAGCCTAATGATATAAAAAAGTTGAGTCTTTTTCTCAATTTCCGAGTCATAGATCTGAATGTAGGAGTCCGAGTCCAAGTTCGAGTCATCAGTGCTCAAGTCCAAGTCAAGTCACGAGTCTCTAAATTTAGCTAATGACTCGGACTCGAGTTCGAGTCTCGGACTCGAGTCCTACAACACTGCAGCATATACATATTTATATATATATATATATACGAAATTTCGTTCTGTATGCACTCTGTGCATACAATATGACAATAAAGAAAGTCTAAGACTAAGTCATGTGTGTGTGTGTGTGTGTGTGTGTGTGTGTGTGTGTGTGTGTGTGTGTGTGTGTGTGTGTGTGTACATGTACAAATGTGTTTGTTTATTTAGTAATACAAAACTAAAAATGTTGTTGAGTGGCTGTGTTTTGCAACATACATGCATCCTGTCAGAATATTCTATTAATTTTAACCCCACTAAGAGTATTTAAACACACTGGACCCTTTGTTGTAATAGCAATAGTATTAAGCTATAGTTATAATTCTAAGCTATAGTATATATAGCTATAGTTCAATATTCAACGAGTTATAGTTGATTAGAATTGATTCTGCCTGTTCAATTCAATTCAATTCAATTCAATTTTATTTATATAGCGCCAATTCATGAAACATGTCATCTCAAGGCACTTTACAAGTTAAGTTCAATCATATTATACAGATTGGGTCAGATTATACAGATTGGTCAAAATGTCCTATATAAGGAAACCAGTTGATTGCTTCAAAGTCCCGACAAGCAGCATTCACTCCTGGGGAACCGTAGAGCTACAGGGAGAGTCGTCTGCATTGTACATGGCTTTGCTGCAATCCCTCATACTGAGCAAGCATGAAGCGACAGTGGAAAGAAAAAACACCCGTTAGCGGGAAGGAAAAACCTCTAGCAGAACCGGGCTCAGTATGAACGGTCATCTGCCTCGACCGACTGGGGGTTACAGAAGACAGAGCAGAGACACAACAAGAGAGACAAAAAGCACAGAAGCACACATTGATCCAGTAATCTGTTCTACATGAGATGGTAATAGTCGGTGATCTGTCTTCCCTGGATGATGCCGCATTTAACAGAACGCCAGACCAGGTGTACCTACTATGAAGAAAAAAGAGAGAGAGCAAAAAGTTAAAAGCTGAAATGACAACAGTCATTTCAATGTAATGCAATGCAAATCTGGAGAACAGTAGAAATCAGTGGAGTGAGAAAAATAGACCCTGATGTCCTCCAGTAGCCTAAGCCTATAGCAGCATAACTATAGAGGTAGCTCAGAGTAACATGAGCCACTCTAACTAGAAGCTTTGTCAAAAAGGAAGGTTTTAAGCCTAGTCTTAAAAGTAGACAGGGTGTCTGCCTCACGGACCAAAACT
The DNA here is from genome assembly GCA_037039145.1 of Fundulus diaphanus. Taxonomy (NCBI): domain Eukaryota; kingdom Metazoa; phylum Chordata; class Actinopteri; order Cyprinodontiformes; family Fundulidae; genus Fundulus; species Fundulus diaphanus. The sequence goes on from CM073131.1 coordinate 50,274,414, forward strand.
GGGAGTTGGTTCCACAGGAGAGGAGCCTGATAGCTAAAGGATCTGCCTCCCATTCTACTTTTAGAGACTCTAGGAACCACCAGCAGACCTGCAGTCTGAGAGCGAAGAGCTCTGTAAGACCTTGATAAGTACTGGACTTGCTACCTTTTATTTTTAAAATTGTCTTAAGGCATCAAATGCCAGACACTGTCTGGATGACACGACTGAGGAGTTTTGCTTCCACAGGGTCGTGGCCTGCAGGGCAGCGAAACAGGCCAGCACCCAGACAGGAGAAGTGGTACCAGCTGTTTTAAAGGGTATGTTTCCATATAGTTTGTGTTTACTTCACAGTGAATATGGCACCAATTGTAACTGCATGAACTGGTTTTTGACACATTAATAAAGATGGCATAACTATGAAGTATGATGGGATAAGTATGAACAATCTACAATTGTTTTTAGATTGAGAAATGTTTGATGATGCAGCCTGGACAGAAATCCCTGTTTGGTGGTGTCTGGAGATGCTTGTGTGGATTCCACATCCAGAAGGTTGGGTGGCCATAATAGTTATGCAGTATAGTTCAAATATCATCTCCAAAAGTGACCACTAATGTATCTCCTGCTGTCTTGAATTGTCTTGAAACAGCAACCATCTCCTACAACACCAGAGGCGTCAACTGCACGTGTTTCCCAGGCTGCTCTGACATCACAGACGTCCCCTGCTGCACTGGGACAAGTAGCTATAGGCCACAAGCAGCGACAACCAATGAACTTGTCCATGGTTCTAGTTTGGTTGTTAATATTCATAAACATACGATGAATTATTCTTTTTGTGAATGGCTCATCGTTATACATGTCTTTATGGGTTTTCAGTTTACCAAGCCAAGATTCGGTGGTGCACATCTTGCAGATCCCCCTGTTACCCTTTACATGGACTGTGGTTGTTGTGCTGAGGCAGCAGAAACAACCAAGCTGTAGGCCAGACTCAGTGGGTGGCCACAGCTGGTGGTAAGTCTGGATATTTGGCACTTCATGAGTCGGCTTGCCCTGGGATGCAACAGCGATGCCCATCAGCTGTACCCGCTCTACATGTCACGCATGTCAGCGGGTTTTTTTAAATGGGATGCAGCTGATTTAGCACTGCTGCGTGAAGCCAAGGCCCAGCAGCTTCAGGCCCAGGGACTTCCTTCCACAGACGTGGACAAGCATCTGACCAGGGAGGAGTTGGCTCTCCACTGCCGACGGAGGACACGAGGAGTGGACACCAGCTGCTGGAGGAGCTGATTGCTGCACTGATGGGGCCCCATGGCAACAACTCCCTTGGCGTTCCTCTGTTTGATCAGGAGAGGATGGAGCACATCTGGCGGGTCCAGAAGAAGCATGTAAAGTGCATCCAAGATCCAGCAGGTGTTGATCTCTACACTAAAACCGGGGAGCTGACCAAGGGAGGCGTGCGGCTGCCGGTCTTCAGGTGTGGCTGAGGCTCAACTTAATTTGTGAATAAATGTAATGACTTTTATTGTCCAACGGTTATATACTTAAATATATATACTTAAAGTATAATAATTGTAATCACTTTCTGAAAAAAAAATCTTCATTGTACTGAATGAATGACACTGTTAAACAGTTGGTTGAAAATGGGGGTTGATATGTAACAAAAATTTACAAACATATATATGTACACACACAAATATATAGATAGATAGATAGATAGATAGATAGATAGATTGGATCGCGGGTCAGAAAATGGATGGATGTATATTTCTTAATTTTTATTATTTTTTATTAAGATTTTAACTTCTGTTGTATTAACATCAACAGCCAAACCTATTGATAAGGGTATAGTGGCTTTCTGTGGAGCCTAATCTGCCATTGCATTCTTTGTGACACCACAATGGGCTGGTGTTCATAAATAAATATCATTAAACCCAACATATTGATTCTGTACAGTGTTTGTTAAATTTCTGTTAAGATATCTGGTCTGCTCTGAATAGTTATATTGTAGGCTGACTGACACCCTAGAATCTGAACATATTACTGATCTCATTTGTCTAATTTCTAACAGCTAATAATGTTGCAAACATTTCTCCTGTATATACCGGAAGGCCATAGTATTTATTGATATAATTCTGTACCATATGTTAACTTCCTTCTCCTCACTTCTATATGAAATCTGGAAGTATCCAAGGCTGTATTACTGGTAAAGCAACAATTTTGAATTCTGTTTTGTGATTCATAATACAACCAAGATTTTCTTTTATTTCTTTTTCCCAACAAGGGTTTGTTATTTTTTGGGTTGGATGATCCTGTCCTGTCCTTTTCTGAATACATAATGTATTAATCACTTCTGGATGGAATGAGAATTTTATCCAGTATATTAAGAAGAATTTCTGAACAGATTAGCAACTGTAGATTTAAGGTGTTTGCAGACGTTAAAAAAAACACCCTCAGCAAAGGGCGACACCTGGTTGTTTGTGCCTCTTCAGGCCTTAATTCGCTTTAAAGCCTCTGAATAAGAGACGCTTTCTAACTATTTAAAATCCTCTACTTTTTGGGTTAATGTACATTAACATTTTGTTTTCAACTAATAAATGTTTAGTTCAGTGTTATCACAGAACACAGAGGAGAGACTTTAAATCGGCTGTCTCAAACTCAAATCCTCGAGGGCTTGTGTCCTGCAAGGTTCAGATGCTCTTCTTCCTCAGGAAACTGGAAAGGACTGGACTTTCCACTAAACTGCTAAAATACTTCTACAGAGCTACCATAGAAAGTATTTTATGTCTCAGCATAAATGTATCATATGGGAGCTGTAGGAAGAGAAGGATTTATAACCGGTGGTGAGAACAGTTTAGAGCAGAGGTCACGGATTAGCGGACCACGGTCCGGATCCGGACCCAGCTGCTACCTAATCCGGACCCAACCTCATTTAAAACATTTATATATTACTGCATGTTGTCCGACGACAGTGTCTAACTCGGGGGTTAAAGTTCTCCGTCGCTGCGACGGATTTCCGTCATTTGGAAATTGAGCACAAAAAGTCCCGTCTAGACTTTTAATTCAAGGTTTTGCACTGAAGCTGCTCTCAACCAATCAAACCTGGCAGAGGCGAGACATTAGCCAATCAGAATGAGAGCAGGGCGGGTCTTTCCAAAGCGGACATGGCCAGTCTGAGGTTTATCGGTGTTCATCATTTTAACTTTTGGGAGAGCATTTTAAACTGGCCACAGATGGTATGAATGAAAGTAGCGGTGGTCAAAGGTTTCTTTGGATTTATGCAAACCAGCCGGTCAGAAAGTTCAGCAGCTGACAACAACTTCCCTCGGTAAGTGTCAATCTCCTCCTGCAGTTAATCAATGAGTTATTTCCACCTGTGGCCATGTCGTCTGTCAGCGTTTATTCCCTCGCTGATAAACGCGGCGACCAACCAGGGATCTCCTCGTGATTCGCTGTTATGTTTTATTTAAAACACAAAGAAGAGTAACGCGCTAGCTCATGCTAATTTAGCATGACCCTTGAAGAACAAGAGTCGGGCTGTGAAACAATGTGCCGCATTTGACTGGGTTCGATTCGGAAAAAGCTGCGCTGTTCTGAAGCAAAGAAGGCAGAGCTGTATCTGCTGTCAGTCAGTATGCAGCAGTGATCACCTGATGAGCAGCTGCGCTCCAGGACACTAAATAAAATGACAAGGATTTTGATGCTTACAGATTGTTAAGAAAACTACATCAAAAAGATAAAACAAATAAACTGCAGCTACAACATGGACTGGAGAACGGCTTCTACCTGGGTGAGGCCAGAGAAAGGCGATTCTCAGAGAGTTTTTTTATGAAGTTAAAGTGGAGCGTGGACACAGGGTTCATCCTGGACAGGTCTCCAGTCACTGGGCTAAAATATAACCATTTTATTAAACTTCAAAAAAGTTAAATCATGCCTTTTTATAAACTGTAATTATTAATTGGTGAACAATAACGGGCAAAGCAATCTGTGTCAAATTAAAATGTATTATGTCATGATAGTGTTGGTGATGTGTCCTGCATTTCCAAGGTTGTGTTTGGCCTTGTATGATCATAAAATTGGTTTATATTGAATGTGACAGGGAGCACCTTGATATGTGCTTGAGGTTGGCTTTGTTGCCAATCAAACTAAGGTTTAAAACCCTTGCAGGGCAGCCTAAAGCTCACTTGTCTCATTAAGCCATAAAAAAGAAATTTAAAAAAGTTCAGTTGTTTTATAAAAGATGTGAAAGTCAGGAAATTGTCTATATACCAAACTGTGAAAGATTGTGGTTCTCTATTTCAAAAAGCACTTTGGATTTTAAAATAGAAAAACGTTCTATTTTTATGTTATTTTTATGTGGATGCATAAACATTTTATTTCAGTGTTAAATACTGTTTGAAGTAACGGATTGTAATTACAAATGTGTCCGGACCTTTACTGGTTGTTGATTTTCTTTATTCGGACCCCGCTGATTTTTAATTCGTGACCCCTGGTTTAGAGGATTGTGGGATCCCGTCTGCAGGATCTAGACTCAAATTTATGCAGCACGAGTCCAAAGAAGGGGCCAGATGTATCTCCACTTATCCCCCCCACCCAGACAATGTGCCGTTTGCCCCTCTTCCGGTTTGGTTGCAGGTTTATTTAGAAAGCACATTTCAATAATAAGACAATTCAAATTGCTCCACATGTCCAAAACAAAAGCCAAACAGGGTAAAGAATGTATACCATAATCTAATGATAATCTCATTAGAGGCCTGAATACATTTGACAGCTGATTTACATTTAGTTTCTAAATATTTGAGTTTTCCATGTTTATGAACTAACCACAACCCCAGTTATTTAAAGTCTTATCCATGTTATTTTCTCTAAAATAGTCTTATTTGTAATTTACATAAAACAAGACTTGGTTGCTGATAGTTTGAATCCCCATCAATGTGACCAGTGTTCTACTTAATTCCGTTATAAATATTTTCTACCAGGTTTGTCACATTTTCCCCTCATCCATGTAGCCTCGTTGTCTGCACAAGATGATAATTTCACTCTATTTAGGTTTGAAAAAATGTGTCATGGAAAAAATTATTATCAAGAAGCAAGATACTCTTTCAATACAGAGACTGGTCTTTATTGAAGGCAAACAGCATTCAAGGTACATTCTTCCCGAAATGCACCCCTAGTAAGACAAACCCTGTCTTTATAGGGAACAGATGTACACAAACAGGAGGAGCCTGTCATGGAGAAACTAACAAAGAGCCTCATGTGTCGTATAACAGCTTCATCTTGACTCCTGACCTTTAACCCCTCCTACAACCCAGGGAAGAAACAGCTCTCCTCACCCACTCTAAATTACCATCACCTCCTCACTTTGACCCCAAAAATAATACAGTTTTAAGAATACTTCATGAACATGTAAGCACACATTGATATACTGAACTCTGATTAACCTTAAATCTATGCAAACACTGGATATAGACTATATATGCCATTCTGGTAAAGGTGACATGTTTTGCACAAGGTTTAAATTTAGAAGCAGACAACAAAAATTTCCATTACATTTGCCCTTTGATTAAGGAATAATCACACAAATTTCTAAACCAAATAGTAACATAAGAACATAAAATGAAAATCATGAAAGCTTCATGAATCAGTTTCATCACACAAGATCATAGTCTCAGCATTTATCAGTACTTTTGGGTCACATTTATTAAGTAAAGGCTTTTGGCAGATTTGGCAGAGAAACAAACAGCGAAAGTTAAATGGTTTATTTGGAAAGTTTTGTGTTTTGCGGTTACATTGTGTTTTTAAATGGAGCTGACCGACATAGCTTCCGTTAGCATTTTGATATCATGCCGTTGCTAATGTAACTCAAGTGTTTTTATGGTTGATAAAAGGCTGATATGAGAACAATAGTTGAAAGGAAGATTTCAGCATTGGCATTCTTTTAACAACAAATTCTGTACACATATGGAATAAAAGAGAAAGATTTTTTAAAAAAAAAGATAAATTAACATGCAGAGAACATCACTATAGAATGCTGTTAATCTGATTTAACACTGTTTCAACCAACAAATCCTCTCTGCTAGGCTAGTGGAACTCAGCTAAAACTAATGAGCAAAATTAAGATAAAAAGAAGCTAAAGAACTATGTACACATAATAGTAAATCCTGGTTCACTGCAGATCCAAGTTAGGGAACCAAAGTTAATCTTAAAGAATACGGGTTGAGGTTAAATTAGTTTAACTAATTTAGAACAACATTTGATGTGTTCCAACCCATTCACAAAGCAAACCTGAATTAGTCAAAAAATTGTTTGGGGAAATAACATTTTAAATAGTGATTTTCTCAGTAAATATCAGTAACTTTTAGGACACAGACAACCTCACCTGGTCTGTGAACACCACATCACTGGTGAAGAGCGCACAGAAGCGCTTGTACTTCCTGCAGCATCCACTGCAGATTCACCAGGTTCTGTAACAGCTTTTTCCCTGCTGCCATCAGGCTGTTGAACTCTAAACTTGACTCAGCATCACACTCACACTGTTATTTAGCACTACCAATGTTGCCAAACTTTGATAATCCATTTAAATAGGACACAACTCAACGTTTTTACTTCATTTTGCACAAGACTGAATTATTTCATATTAATGCCTTTTTGCACCATTAATTTAAACTGTTTTTCCTACATTGTCACATTCTGAACACTGCTGCACTTTATATTGTAATGTTATCTATATTCCAACTGCAATCTCACTACAGTGTCGCAAGTTTTATGCAACAAAATTTCGTTTTAGTATACAGTACACCCTGTGCATACAAAAATCATAATACATTTCTCTAAGTCACTTGATTTATTATTTATATTTAGAAAGTTGTAGATTTACAACTCATGTTGAGAAGCTATGGATAAAAAAAATTCCAGTTGATATATCATGATTGTTAAAGTGATCCTGTGTGTTATTTGGTTGCCTGATTATACATTTTTTGTGGAGCCCATGTGCACAAATTTTTTTTCTTTGCTTCAGCGCAGTTGTGTGCTAATGACATTTTCTGATGTGTTGAATAGTTCTGTGATTTTAATACGAGCGAGTTTGAGATTTGGGCTTGTTTTTTTTTCTTTTAAGTTGGGCAGGTTTTATGCTGGTTTGGGCTGGAAACTGAGATAAAGCAACCTGTAGTGCTGTCTTGACTCAAAAGTTTAGCATAAGCTACACGCTGATAAACATGAGCTCTGGTGTCAGACTGAACACTGACTGAAGTAAAAATTCATACTAGAAGAGGTTCTGTAATTACAGCAGCTAGGGAGAACAAGGATCAAAACAAAGCATAATTCCCTACTGCCTGCAAGTAACTCAAGTTTCTTCAATTTGGCAGTTTTCCTGCTTGGTTCTGCTCCTTGTGCTCCTAGCTGTCATAGCTAACCCTCCTAGCATGAATGTTTACTCCAGTGTTGACTTCAAGACAGACGCTTCAAACTGAAATTAATAGCGCTGCTTCCAGCTCGCTCTCGCTTGCTTCATTGTCACTTCTTGTAATTGTTTCGTAATCAGACCGAATATCCATCCCACACTACCGACACCGCCGGTGACCACAGCTGAGCTGCAGCTTCTCTGAACGCTATAAATGTATGAGCCACCGACCCGCCCCTCTCCAGCTGTAATTGGCTAGGATGTTGCCTTCAGTCGTTGATTTGATTGGTTGAATTGTATAATTGACACACCAAAGACAGTACTAATAGAACGATGGCCACTCCGAAGTAAAAAAAAAAGAAAAAAGAAGAGCGAGCTTCCAGTCCTGGGCGGGCACGGCCCCCCAATGCCCGCCCATGCCCCTGGGTCTGGAGGTCACTGTTGTGAAAGATCGACCGGAAATGAGGTGTCGGGGCACATCCTGTAGCCATATTAATTTGATGAGCCTAGTGGTTACAGCAGTGTGCATAGACTGACAATACAAATGTGCTACAGCCCAGTCTGAACAAAATAAATAAAAAAAACTTGCAACACAAATCTATAAATTAGCTACAAGAGAAATGCCGAAACTACCAAGCGAAAACCTTATGTGTTTAATGACAACACACAAACATCTCTCAGCAAACTATAGCTGTGTTTGAGTTAGTATTCATAGCAGACTCATTTTCTCTCCTGTGTGAATTCTCATGTGTGTATTTAAATTTGATGTTCGGGTAAATCTTTGTCCACATATATCACAACAGAAATGCTTCTGTCCTGTATGGATTCTTATATGTTTGTTTAAAGATCCTTTTTCGCTAAAACTTTTTCCACATAGATCACAACCGAAAGGCTTCTGTCCTGTGTGGATTCTCCTGTGTGTTTCTAAATGCCCTTTTTGGCTAAAACTTTTTCCACATAGATCACAACTGAAAGGCTTCTGTCCTGTGTGGATTCTCTTGTGTACATTTAAATTTGATGTTTGGGTAAATCTTTGTCCACAAAAATCACAACAAAAAGGCTTCTGTCCTGTATGGATTCTCGTGTGCATTTGTAAACGTTCTTTTCGGCTAAAACTTTTTCCACATAGATCACAACCGAAAGGCTTCTGTCCTGTGTGGATTCTTATATGTTTGTTTAAAGATCCTTTATCGCTAAAACTTTTTCCACATAGATCACAACCGAAAGGCTCCTGTCCTGTGTGGATTCTTGTGTGTATTTTTAAATACGCTTTATGGCTAAAACTCTTTCCACATAGATCACAACAGAAAGGCTTCTGTCCTGTGTGGATTCTCGTGTGTATTTTTAAATGTTCTTTTTGGCTAAAACTTTTTCCACATAGATCACAACTGAAAGGCTTCTGTCCTGTGTGGATTCTCGTGTGTATTTTTAACTGTGCTTTTTGGATAAAACCTTTTCCACATATATCACAATAGAAAGGCTTCTGACCTGTGTGGATTCTCATGTGTCTTTTTAAATTTCCTTTTTGGCTAAAACCTTTTCCACATAGATCACAACCAAAAAGCTTCTGTCCTGTGTGGATTGTCCTGTGTGTTTCTAAATACCCTTTTTGGCTAAAACCTTTTCCACATAGATCACAACAGAAAGGGTTCTGTCCTGTATGGATTCTCATGTGCGTCTTCAAATATCGGCTTTCATAAAATCTTTGTCCACATAGATCACAACAGAAAGGCTTCTGTCCTGTGTGGATTCTCTTGTGTGTTTCTAAATGCCCTTTTTGGCTAAAACCTTTTCCACATAGATCACAACAGAAAGGCTTCTGTCCTGTGTGAATTCTCATGTGCCTATTTAAAGTTGATGTTTGCCGAAAATCTTTTCCACATAGACCACAACTGAAAGGCTTCTGTCCTGTATGGATTCTCATGTGACTATTTAAAATTGATGTTTGCCTAAAATCTTTTCCACATAGATCACAACTGAAAGGCTTCTGTCCTGTGTGGATTGTCATGTGTTTATTTAAAATTGATTTTTGCCTAAAACTTTTTCCACATAGATCACAACCGAAAGGCTTCTGTCCGGTATGGATTCTTATGTGTATTTTTAAATCTGCTTTTCGGCTAAAACCTTTTTGACATAGATCACAATAGAAAGGCTTCTGTCCTCTGTGGATTCTTATGTGTTTGTTTAAAGCATATTTTCCAATAAATATTTTACCACAGTCTTGGCAGCTAAGCTTCACTCCTTGCTGGACTTTCCTTCCTGAGTCCACATTTTTCTTCTCTGCAGAATACGTCTTATATCCAGTGTCTGACAAGCGTTTCGGCTCTGAGAGACTGTGTTCTACATCACTGTCCTCTTCATCCTTCTCAGTGTCTTCAGTCTCTAAAGAATTGAAAGCATCTCCATGATCTTGTATCCTGACGGATTCTTCTCCATCAGTCTCCTCTGGAAGCTCTCTGCCTTTAATTTGGTCTGGATAACGCTGTGAGAGCAGCAGAGACTCTTCATTATCCAGAGTCTTTATCGGAGCAGCAACTGGAAACCTGACGGCATTAATCACCTCCTTCCCATTGAGCTCCTCTCCTCGCAGACTGATGTAGACTCCCTTCTGTTCCTCCTTTATGTGAGGGGGACTTGGCTGATGCAGGTCGGCACGAGGTCTTTGGTCTAAAGAATCTTTTTTAACAATCCGCTTCAGAGCAGCATCTGCAATAAACACAAAAACACATTATGCAAATTAGAAAGAATTTTGATCTCAGCCTGAACTGAGGCACATTTTAATAAATAATTCAGTTAGATTTAATTCTATGATTTAACTACTTTTTTTAGTGGTTAGTTTTAACTGTTTATGCCTTTGCTTGTTTACAGTTTCTTGCAAAAGTATTCATCACCATTGCCTTTTAATGTTTATTTGTTCTGCAAAAGTAGTTGAACAAATAAATTACTTGAACCTACAGGATGAGGACATTCTGGAAAACTATATAACAAGAAATATATTTAGTCAATAAATGTAAGAATAAATATATCAATGTACTGGAATGGAATTAACTTCACACTTATTAAGGTGATAATTGATGATATTGCGGACATGCTGACCTACATCTGTAACTAATTTGTAAAAGTGCAAAGGTTATTCCTTTCTTTAAATATGCTGCTAATCACATTTCAATCAATCAATCAATTTTATTGTCAAATACAATTTGCATTGCAGTCGAAAATTCAGTTCCAGTACAACCGTCCATCACATGCACTTAAACATTTTGGGGGAACGATTGACTGAGGCCTTGCGTTGCCAAGGAACGCAGCCAGTCGGCCGCTGCTATTTCAGCGCAGCCGTTAGGTGTGTTCCTTCAAACTGCCCCGGACCCCGCTTTACACGGAGTCCACAGGCTCTGCCCTTGAAATCTGTTGAAGAAAGATTTTTCAAGGGGGAAGTGGAGGGAGATAAAAAAGACAGGTGCTTCACAATTTATGTTTCCACATATAATGTGAAGCATCCGACAAAAAACCTCATTGCACGAGAAGCACAAAATAACACGACACATATATGCAGAAGGTCAACATTTGAGACTAGTCGGGTAAAGTCAGCTGTATTTGTGAGCATCAGTTTTGTGTATCTGTATGGGTGAAAATGTTTATATTTCCGTGGAGCTCTCCAGAGGCCATTTGTCCTTGGTCTTATCCGGCAGCCAACAGTTCAGGAAAACATCCACAGATGTTAGCAGGGAAGGGGTGGGGCAGGGGATTTGTGCGATGTCGCCATAACAACTCGGGATAATTTGATAGTGGGGAGTCTGATTTAAAAACAGAATTTGTTATGAGAAACAAGCTGAAACCAACTTCTCCTTCAGCTTTAGAGTCTTTTCGTCGCTGGCTCCTGGATCCAATTTCAATATTCCAATCGATGGGCTAATTAACATTCACACTTCAAGGTTTTATCCAATCTCACCTCTGTGTACCACCACCGCAGCCAGCTTCTCAAGTTTCAAGTTCTGTTCATTCAACGCCTTAGTGATCACGTCGATTGCTGCTGGCAGTCTCATCAAGGCCATGTTGACCGCCAGCAGCTTCTGAAGGTGCTGATACATTACATACACCCCCCCCCCAAAGTCCAAAAAGGAGGAATCCAAGTATCGTAAATCCGAATAAGTAGTTTGTTGTGATAATAATAATCATAATCATAATAATAATTGACAGGGTTATAAAATAATATAAAAATGGTTTAAAAAAGTCTGGATTTTCTAATTGTAAAGCATTGCCAAACCGACAGCGTCAACATGGTTACAGAGAAAACAGATCACTATAAATGATACTGATTCCGTTAACAGAAGAAATCACAGAATGGATAAAAGTAAATCATCAACTGGTGTATTTCTTGATCTCAAGAAAACATTTGATTCCATCAGTCATGACATTTACTAAAAAACTGGAATGGTATGGATATATGGGGTAGCATTTAGAAACAGGTAATCGCAAATCAGAATTATTAAACATAAAGTGTGGTGTCCAAAATTATTTTGTTCGACAGTTCTACCAGTAAACTGGGAGCCTGGGACATCCTCTTGCGATAGTTTAACAGCTGAAAAGTCGGTCATATCGTTGTATCTGTTGCATGTGTAATGGCTGGTTGCTACGTGCGCTCTCAACCTGTTTGTCCTACCTTAGCGGCAAGGGGCGTTGCTCATGAGATGGTGACATCACGTGCGCGGAACGCCATTCAACCAATCAAATCAACGACTGAAGACAACATGCTAGCCAATTACAGCTGGAGAGGGGCGGGTCGCTTGGTCATACAAATAGCCTTCAGAGAGAAGCCGGCGTGGCGCGGCTGTGGTCACCGTCGGTGTAGGTAGTGCGGGATGGATATTCGGTCTGATTACCAAATAATTACAAGAAGAGACAAATAAGCAAGCAAGAGCGAGCTGGAAGCAGCGCTATTAATTTCTGTTTGAAACGACGCTAGGAGAGTTAGCTAGACAGCTAGGAGGGTTAGCTATTGCACCTTGGTTATTGCCCATTAATTATTACAGTTATGGTCACAGTTGCAGTTACAGTGCAGCATTGTAAAATCTGATAGCAGCAGGAATAAATGACCTGCGGTAGCGCTCCTTTTTACAGACAGGATGTCTAAGTCTTGCACTGAAGGAGCTGCTCAGCTCCTCTACAGTCTGGTGCAGGGGGTGGAAGGTGTTGTCCATGATGGATGTGAACTTGGACAACACCCTCCTCTCAGCTACTTCCTCCACTGAGTCCAGAGTTCAGCCTAGGACAGAAGTGGCCTTCCTCACCAGCTTGTTCAGTCTCAGTCAATTGTAGCCGTCCAGTGGTTTCATGGGCTTTCGTGCCCTCTAGTCTGTACTGGCCTGCCGTGTTTATAAGGCAGCTGTATATGTCGCTGTACGGAACACTTGGCCAGCATTTCACAGACTCGCTCCGTCCCTTCAGGCTTTTGTTGTGTGGATCTGGCAATCGGATACCATCAACCATTAACTTACTCTTAAAACGATCTTGTAGTACGTTATCTAAAGAAGAAAAATACGTGGAGAACTCGTCAGTTTCTCTGTTTGTGTCCGCCATTGTGTTCGCCTTTTGCCAACCAGTCCGGCGCGCATGCGCGAAAACCCCGGATCAAAACAATAACAATGAACTGGTCTATATAGCTCAATCAAACATTTCTCTTTCACACAGACATGAAATATTTTTAAGTTGATCAGTAGAAATAAACCCCTCTAGGGGGATTTACATTGACCAATACAATTTCATAGTGACACTTGATTAACCATTATTCTTTTCTTGTTTTATTATAACAATCAATTTTATTCATTATAACTATTATTTATTGATGATGTCAGATTCGACTCATTTAAACAATAAACTGACCAGTAAAACGAGTTCAATGAGATGGCATTTTATTAAAAGGGTTTTAGTTGTCTTCCAGACATAGAAAACTATTTTGATATATAGGTTGTTAGCAATTCTTTCTAAAAGCCCAACAAATGTGAAAAGCTCTCCAAATTTTTACAACCTGCCCATAAGCTATTTTAGTTCCAGCTCATTGTGTTCAAAAGAAGCCTAATTGAGTGGAAACCTGCCTAATTTGGTAACACTGAATACACTATTTCTTTTTGTTCGATTTTTTTAGATTTTGGGATTTTATTGAGAGTTGCTTAAAATGCTTTTTTTTTTTTTTTTTTTTTTTTTAAGTGTGCCCCTCTGAAAAATGGAAATTTGTTTCTGCAGCCGGGTCTGTCCGAGCAGGAATTTTAATTGCTCACAGCTCAAGTTCCTGCGTTATTAAAACTATTTCCAAGCAACTTGCATACTTGCATATGATTGTTATGCCATAATATGCCATGATGAATAATTGATCACAGATTGAATCCTGAACAGTGGAAGATTTCACAAAGGAACCCAACTCCTGCTGTAAAGGATACACAGGCACAGAGGGCAGCCTCTCTCTCCAGCTCTCTCTCTCCTCCTGAGGGCCCTTCTTCCCAGCAGGAGGTCAGCTGTGACCCCTCCTGCTGATATGAAACCTTCCTCCCACAGACAAGAATCTCTCTTCTTCTCTTCAGCCTCTTCTCTTCAGCTCACTCCTGCAGACTTCTTCAGATCACCACCTGCTCAGATCAGGAAAGAGCTGCTTCGGACCATGGGCCCTGCATGGGCCTGACCCGACGCACATCCTGCATCTGTAGAGAGGTCTCTCATCGCCGGAAGAAAAGTGTCCGGGCAGATCAGGTTAAGTTGGCTGTCTTAACTCCAAAATCAGATGCAGGAAGAAGGATCCTGCTTGGCAAAACAGTTTTGTTGCATTTCTCCTCAGCACACATGGAAGAGACCCCCGGATTCCGCTGAAAGCCAGCAGCAGAGTCCACGAGGAGAATCTGCTTAAATCGTACTCCAACGAAGTCAAAGACTGTCTCCAGGTCATCAGGCCTCCGACCCGACCACGCTGTTAGCCACATGCTGCTGCAGAGCTAACCCTAGCCTGCCAAGAGGCAAACCAACAACTTCCTCCTTTAATGCTCCTTCCGTGAATGGCCAAAACTGGACAGAACTGACAAAGGACAGAGGTTTGGGCAGCGGGCTGAGGGTGAAGTTAAAAAGGTTTATTGGGAAGTGTTTTGTAAGCCGTTTGTACACATGGTGCTTTAAAACAAAGGGCTAACGAAAATAGCTCACGCTATCATGTGATAGGGTGACCAGACGTCCCCAATTTCCGGGGACTGTCCCCGTTTTGGACCACTTGTCCCCGGCTAAAGCTGTCCCCGGAAATGTCCCCGATTTTACCGAGGGGGAAAATGTGTTGCGGTAGCTGGTTTCGCTGCTAATAATATAAAGACGAGGAACAGAGCGCACCACTAGATGGCGGTAATTATCCTTTTGGATGTCAGATACCATTAAAACACGAAGAGGAGGAAGAAGAAGAAGAGCGCACCACTTTTAAAACAGAAGAAGAAGAAGTGGAAGATTGTCGTCAACCGGTGGCAACTGATGGGGAGCTGCTGCGTTATAGTAAGTGTGTTAAACGATTCATTTTATTTGGATCGAGCTGATCCTGTGAGAAATGTTTGGTTTTGTCCAGATTAAAAAAATCAATCAATAAAAAGTAAGACAAGACCACGAGTTGCTGCTCACATGAGTAAAAGACACTCAGATAAAATGTAACAGAATGATTGAAAACTCTTTGCAAGGCGCTAATCTGGTACGGTGGTTCTCCAGGGATCAACAAGGGTTCGTCTGAAGATGTTTTAGAACTGATTGGTGACCTTTAGTTTATATTTCAGATAGTTCGTTAAAAGTAGAGTTATTACAAGGTTTTTTTTGCTGAGTTATGGTTGTGATTTATGAGCATAGACTTCCAGGCTTAGGTTTAGCTTTTCTACTGCTCAGTTTGGATATATGAAAGTTCTTCATGAAAAAATAGGAGTCAGTAAAAGAAGAACTGAATGAGACAAGATCTGCATGATCTGAGAATGATGGAGGAAGAGATAACCGCCTGTTTAATGTTCATTTATGTTGTTCTTGCTTACAGCTCCTAATATTGTAGTAATTAGCATTTTTTGTATTTAATCAGATGAAATAATAATAATAATAATAATAATAATAATAGGAAGTTTTCATGTTGTACATTCTAGTGTTTTTGGAAGTGATTTTAAATATATAACGTCTCTGTTTTAGAATAATGTAAGATTGATACAAGATGAGAGAGGAAGAGGATAGGAAGACAGAAAGGAGATTAAATGAGAGTGGAGGAAAATAGGAACACTGATGGAGAGAACAATTGATGAGAAGGGAGGAAAATTTACTTAAGAGTATTAATAAAAGTTCAAGTGATAAAGCGCTGACATGATATACTCAGTTTTGAGTTGAGAAGCCCAATGTCTGAGGATATAACCTCTCCTAAGTCTCTGCACTGAACATGAGTTTCACTGCACTGCCCTAGCTGTGGCAGAAGGAAGAGGCAGTTTAGTTGTATTTTTTTCTCGTGTTTTAAAAACTTCTGTTCTGCACATAATATATCCTCTTCTCCTCTTATTTTATCCAGACCTCTGGATACCGTGGCTGATGGCTCTTCAGACACAGAATGCCTTGAAGAAACCAGAGATGATCTCATGTTAGCTGACTCACTGACCAGAGTTAACTCACCTTATAGGAGCAAACAATATACTTGCACATCAACTACTACCATACACATAATGTAGTTATACACACTTTGTGTGTGTAGTGCAGCATGAGCATGTATAAACTTACACAATCACTTGCATTCATGTCAGGAGGATTTCCAAGTCTGTGCCTTTGTTTCACCTCACATCACCACAACCCATTTTCTTGTCCCAAACAGGCTCTATGCACAGCTCCACTTCTTCCTGAACTTCAGCAGCTCCTTTGTTTCCTGTCTTTCATTTCTGGTCAGACTGATTAATCCAGGTGTGTCTGACCTCAGTAACCAGCCAGACACACCTGGATTAATCAGTTTGTCCAGTAATGAAAGACGGGAAACAAAGGAGCTGCCTAAATTCTGGCAGTAGTGGAGCTGTGCTTATAGCTCATTAGTGGGAGAAATTAATCTGCTTCTTTGAGATGCACAGGCCCCTGATGTGGCCAGGTGACAGTAAGAAACATGTATCATCCTTTACCTGCGGGCTTGACCGCTACTTTTTGATGTTAACGCAGAAAAACTATTTGTCATAGGTATGTAGATGAGAACAGAATGAATATTTGTTGCTTTTTTTGAAAAGATGGGGGAACTCTGTCTCCACATACAGCCACAGGCTAAATGTTTGTATTTACTGGTTTTTCTTTTCCTTATGTCACTCTCCCCTTAGGAGGCAGCAGAGCTCTTTGGGTCCCACAAAATTAGAAAGCCCTGCTAACGACCCTTGACCCCTCCACTCCCACTCCCACCCCCACCACTTTGCCTCAACCCAAAGACACAGTTCTAGTTTTCTATTAATAACACTGTTGATTTATTTAATCTATTAATCTTAGGATATACTAAAAGTGTTGAGAGGCATATTCCTGGCTTTTACACTTGATTTTTGTTGTTTAAATATTAATAAATATGTAAAAAATAAATGAAACCATTACTGTCCCCGTTTCCTAATTTCATCTTGATGAGATGTATTGATTTTTATCCACGAGCAAGAAATGTCCCCAGATTTGATTTCAGAAATCTGGTCACCTTATCATGTGAGTGTGTCTTTTTGAGGTTTTAAACAGAAAGGTTATCTCCACAAGGGTTTCATGCATTGATGGGACATTAATGTTTATGTTATCCAGTCACTCATTATGACTAAAAATAAACCAAAAGCTTTCATTTGTTAGCGCCGAGCGTCCGCTAGCCAACATGCTATTAGCCTTGCTAACATCCGGTTCCGGATATTTCAAAGGAGTTTGTTTTAAAGCATAGAGCGTAACTGTTCTGCTTATTAATGTTGGTAAAGGCAATTTTGATAACTTTATGTTGTAACCTATTAGCCACCGAGTTGCTACAGCGACCCCTGGCGGCCGGAGGTAGAATCGCATAAACAAAAGCAAGCGATTCTGAATTAAATGATTCTACATGACGAACCGGTCCTCAGAATATTATTTCATAACATAATGTTCTTTTTAACTTGGGCTTTGCATTGTGAATGGGTTGAAACACATGCCCAAATATTTAACTCCATTCCATGTTTTTTTTTTAATCAGATCTGCAGTGAACAAGGAATCACTGAAGTATTCTGATTATGATCAACCACTTTTGTTTTGTCTTTTGTTTGTTTTTGCATGTAAATAGTTCCTTAGCTTAGCTTCTTTTTAATCTTCATTTTGCTAAGTAGTTTAGTTAAGTTCGCTAGCCTAGTGGAGAGGATTTATTAATCGAAATATTGTGCTAATTCAGGTAAACAACATTACATAGTGATGTTCTCTGGATGTTCATTTTATTTCTGTTATTAAATTCTTGAACTTGAAAAGAAGTTGCCACTCCTTTATTCTATGTGTGTGCAGGTTCTGCTGTTAAAGATCGCTAGTGCTCAAATTCATCCCTTTCAACCATTGTCTTGATATCAGCTTAAGAGCTGATTATCACCAGACAATACTTAACAGACAGAGGGTTATTTAAGAAACATTAACTTTAAACAGTGTGTAACTGCACAACATGATGAACGATGAGAGTGAGAAAGAGATCTTTACATCATATAAAGATGATCTACCATCAGGATCAACATTCAAGCAGGAAATGATGTTGCGGCACACAAAGTGGTCATCATCAGTGGAAAAACCCAGCTCTCTCCCTGAAATTCTAAGGATAACAAATATTAAGTGCTACCCAAACATTTCAGTTATACCTTTTACGAGTGCTTCTGTGCAACGTGCTAACTCGGGCCTTAAAGCAGTGAAAACTTTGCTGAGGTCGACAATGGGACAGGAAAGGTTTGTGGCTTTGCTACTTATGTATGTCCACAAGGACATTAATTTAGACATCAACAAAATCATAGACATATTTGTCCAGGAGCATCCCAGAAGGTTGACATTTGTTAACCCATTATCATCGTCATCATAAAGTTGAAGGTGTTGTAGAATAGAACAATATTCTTTGTCAAGTCTTACTGTTCTATTATAGGCTTATGGCTTAACTTCACCATACATGTTCATTAGTTTAACTTACCTTAAAGTTTTTTTCCTCTCAACATAGTTTATCTCGTTAAAATATATTCAAAACTCCTTTATCACTTGAACCATACCAAACTGTTCTTAAGTCCTTGGGTCTTTTTATTTCATTTTACTAAATAAATATCTGGAATATTCTGGAAATAAAGAAAATCTTTGTTTGATTAATTGTTGATAAGGATCATTTTTTCTTCAAACTACTTTTTAACCATGTGCATGCTGTAAAAACCAAGAAATTTTGTCTTAAAAATCATTTTTCAATTACAATAATGTAATCTTGCTAATTCCACTTATGTTCATCCATTAAAATGATTATCAATTCAAAAACCCTTAGATGAATAACTAGGGTAGTGTGAAAGAGTAAAGATGGCATTCTTTGGTTGTTTAGCCTCACATTGTCTCGACATGACCCTTAGGTGCGCACCCTGGATCCGCCCCTGCCTCATGGGGTTGTGGGGGTTGCTGGTGTCTATCTCCAGCGTTCACTGGGTGAGAGGCGGGGTACACCCTGGACAGGTCGCCAAGCAACAGAGACAAACAGGACAAACAACCATTCATGCTTATACCTAAGGAGAATTTAGAGAGACTAATTAACCTGACAGTCATGTTTTTGGACTGTGGCAGGAAGCCAGAGTACCAGGAGAGAACCCACGCATGCACAGGGAGAACATGCAAACTCCATGCAGAAAGACCCAGGGTTGGATTTGAACCCAGAACCTTCTTGCTGCAAGGCACCAGCGCAACCCACTGCACCATTGTACAACCCAATGGTGGTCACAAAAAACTAATTTATGCCACTTGAAACCTCTGAACCATTTTATGTAGGTACAGGCAAACTTGTTTAGTGAGGATTAAACAAGAAAATCCAGACTTTTACTTAAATTCTGACAAGACTGAAGTTCTAATCTTTGGACCAGAGTCCTCCAAAAATAAACTTCTTAATCAATCACTTAATATGGATGGCATTAACTTGGTCTCTGGTAATAAAGTAAAAAATCTTGGTTTTATTTTTGACATGTCATTTAAATCCCATATTAAACTGGTTTCCAGAGTTTCCTTTTTTCACCTCAGGAATATCGCCAAAATTAGAAATATTCTGTCCAGGAGTGATGCTGAAAAACTGGTCCATGCATTTGTTACTTCAAGGCTGGACTATTGTAATTCTTTACTATCAGGAAGTCCACAAAATGCAGTTTGAAGTCTTCAGCTGATCCAAAATGCTGCAGCAAGAGTTCTGATGAAAATCAACAAGAGGGATCATATTTCTCCAATTTTAGCTTCCCTTCCCTGGCTTCTTGTTAAATCAAGAATAGAATTTAAAATTCTCCTTCTAACGTATAAAGCCCTTAATAATCAAGCTCCATCATATATCAGAGCTCTGATTACCCCGTATGTTCCTAACAGAGCACTTCGCTCTCAGACTGCCGGTCTGCTGGTGGTTCCTAAAGTCTCTAAAAGTAGAATGGGAGGCAGATCCTTTAGCTATCAGGCTCCTCTCCTGTGGAACCAACTCCCAGTTTTGGTCCGTGAAGCAGACACCCTGTCTACTTTTAAGACTAATCTTAAAACTTTCCTTTTTGACAAAGCTTATAACTAGAGTGGCTCATGTTACTCTGAGCTACCTTTATAGTTTTACTGCTATAGGCTTAGGCTACTGGAGGATATCAGGATCTAATTTTCTCACTCTATAGAGTTCTACTGTTCTTCAATTATGCATTATGTGTTGTCATTTCAGCTTTTAACTTTCTGTTTTCTCTCTTTTATCTTCATAGTAGGTACACCTGGTCTGACGTTCTGTTAACTGTGACATCATCCAGAGAAGACGGCTCACCCGCTATTACCATCTAATATAGAACAGATTACTGGATCAATGTGTGCTTCTGTGCTTGTTTGTCTGTCTTGTTGTGTCTCTGCTCTGTCTTCTGTAACCCCCAGTCGGTCGAGGCAGATGACCGTTCATACTGAGCCCGGTTCTGCTGGAGGTTTTTCCTTCCCGTTAATGGGGACTTTTCCTTCCCACTGTCGCTTCATGCATGCTCAGTATGAGGAATTGCTGCAAAGCCATGGACAATGCAGACGACTCTCCCTGTGGCTCTACGCTTCTCCAGGAGTGAATGCTGCTTGTTGGGACTTTGATGCAATCAACTGGTTCCCTTATATAGGAAATTTTTGACCAATCTGTATAATCTATTGAATTTGACTTTGTAAAGTGCCTCGAGATGACATGTTTCATGAATTGGCGCAATATAAATAAAATTGAATTGAAATAGATCACTGTTTCAGAATTAAAGAGGACATGTTTTAATATGTTGGGATGTAAATATCACATATAATCACATACATAAATCGCATCACATGTTGGGGGTGGGTGATGCTACGATTTCTTTAACTTAGATTTACATTTATATCAAAGAATACAGCTTTTTGCAAGCAGCCAGCTTGTCTTTCATTTATCCATCTGTCTCTTTTTTATATTTCTGTCTCCATCATGTATCTTTATACATGGTTACATTTTGAAGGCTACCTGCCTTTCTTCCTTCCTACTTCTGAATAAAAATCTCTTTAAATCTAGATCTGCCAGAGTTTAGAATATTTTTTAGTGTAACATATACACTCACCGGCCACTTTATTAGGTACCCCATGCTAGTAACGGGTTGGACCCTCTTTTGCCTTCAGAACTGCCTCAATTCTTCGTGGCATAGATTCAACAAGGTGCTGGAAGCATTCCTCAGGGAGTTTGGTCCATATTGACATGATGGCATCACACAGTTGCCGCAGATTTGTCGGCTGCACATCCATGATGCGAATCTCCCGTTCCACCACATCCCAAAGATGCTCTATTGGATTGAGATCTGGTGACTGAGGAGGCAATTTGAGTACAGCGAACTCATTGTCATGTTCAAGAAACCAGTCTGAGATGATTCCAGCTTTATGACATGGCGCATTATCCTGCTGAAAGTAGCCATCATGGGTTGGGTACATTGTGGTCATAAAGGGATGGACATGGTCAGCAACAATACTCAGGTAGGCTGTGGCGTTGCAACAATGCTCAATTGGTACCAAGGGGCCCAAAGAGTGCCAAGAAAATATTCCCCACACCATGACACCACCACCACCAGCCTGAACCGTTGATACAAGGCAGGATGGATCCATGCTTTCATGTTGTAGACGCCAAATTCTGACCCTACCATCCGACTGTCGCAGCAGAAATCGAGACTCATCAGACCAGGCAATGTTTTTCCAATCTGCTATTGTCCAATTTCGATGAGCTTGTGCAAATTGTAGCCTCAGTTTCCTGTTCTTAGCTGAAAGGAGTGGCACCCGATGTGGCCTTCTGCTGCTGTAGCCCATCTGCCTCAAAGTTTGACGTACTGTGCGTTCAGAGATGCTCTTCCCGTTGTAACGGGTGGTTATTTGAGTCACTGTTGCCCTTCTATCAGCTCGAACCAGTCTGGCCATTCTCCTCTGACCTCTGGCATCAACAAGGCATTTCCGCCCACAGAACTGCCGCTCACTGGATGTTTTTTCTTTTTCGGACCATTCTCTGTAAACCCTAGAGATGGTTGTGCGTGAAAATCCCAGTAGATTAGCAGTTTCTGAAATACTCAGACCAGCCCTTCTGGCACCAACAATCATGCCACGTTCAAAGTCACTCAAATCACCTTTCTTCCCCATACTGATGCTCGGTTTGAACTGCAGGAGATTCTCTTGACCATGTCTACATGCCTAAATGCACTGAGTTGCCGCCATGTGATTGGCTGCTTAGAAATTAAGTGTTAACGAGCAGTTGGATAGGTGTACCTAATAAAGTGGCCGGTGTGTGTACATTATAACATAAAATTTTAATTTTGTTACATTTGGGATCTGCTTCTGATCCATTCTGGGGTCTATCTAGCAACAAAAATGCCTTTTCCAAGAATAAACTCCCCTACATATTTCATTTGGTAATAAATGACCATAGAACTGTTTGTATGGGGTAAGATAGCTTTCTAAATAGATTTGTACATAAAAGGATAGTTGTGTCCATATCAGTCAGAAGTTGTGCATAACAAACATTTGTAAACTCATAATAATTTAAATCACATTCAAAAGATACAACATACGGTTTAAATAGTTACAACTTCAATAACTAATAAATACAAATTTCAAGTTTAAATTTGTGCTTTACTCTTTATGAACACAAACAGCAGCGGCTGCTTGAGAATACGGATTTTTTCTTTGAGAATACGAATTCACAACAGTGGTCTGACGTCACGGTTTCCAAGGCTGGTTAATGGAGCACAGAGTGCGAAGATAGGAGCCGCGCATGCGTTCTTCAGACTGACCGTCTCAGAATGCACCGCGGCTGCAGATTCATTCCAGACAGCGCAGAGATCACAGTGGTAAGTTAAACACTCCCTTTTCTGCTGCTGCTGTTCTTCAAAAGTACGTTTTCAGGTAGTTTGAAGCGAGAACATTATACTTTTAAGCTTCCCTATGTGGCCTGTTTACAGAGTTAGTGCGTAATTTTAATAAAAAGTCCGACGTTGAGCGTCTGCGCCAACTGGTAGGTTTTTTAAGACTGACAGCCTATTTCCTACTTTTATCTTAAAAAAACAACATTGAGGATGGTATTAAACATGTGATCACGTTGAAATTGTGACTATTTATCTGTAAAGAATTAAAATGAAAACATAATTTTTATAACAGTAAAGGGAGTAGGGTTAAGCTACTTTGTTGCACCTACTAACCTTCACAGCATTGCTCATTAAGGAAAAGTTATTTCTGTCTGCCCACCTTTACAATGATTAATCTATAAATTGTGTGCAATTAGTTCAGTTAATTCTTTCAGTGAAATGGTAGAAATACCAGAGAAGGGAAGCCATTTGTTACATTTACTACTATACATATATTAATCTGCATGTTAACCACATATAGTTTTATGGTGTAAAAAGGTGAGAATTGAAAAAACAATTATGGTAACATTTGGCATTTTTTTTATTTACAGTAAGAAACAGAAACAAAAAATGCGAGGATAAACACTTCTGTGCCGATCCTCCAAATATTTTTTAATGAAGGGGACCTGAAACCAGCCTTCAGGCTAAGAAGGGCCACCATCGTCCTCCTCCTTCAGCTGCTGCCCATCCAGGAGGTCCATGGATGGCCACAGGAGATAGAGGTGCTGCTGACCCTCTACTGGCTGGCCTGTGGAGCATCCTATAGGGAAACAGCTTGCCAGTAAGATCTCTTACCTTCTTGTCCTTAAATAGAGCCAGCAATGACACACAATTGATAGATTTTATTAATTGGATAGAAGATTAAGACAGATCAGCATATTACCTAAATTACAAGTTAATTTTATATTTGGTACAGGTCAAGTGGAGGCACGCTACAACAGACACCACGCCAAGGCTGATAAACATCATTGAGCGTGTCTTTGGTGGTCTGAAGACACGGTGGCGTTCCATCTTCTTAAGGGCGTTGGAGGTCTGCCTGACGTTTGCCCCAAAAGTAATCGCTGCCTGCTGCATCCTCTACAATATTAGTATAGAGGCAGGGGACCAGCTGGACGTGGAGGATGAGGAGGTTGACCCAGAGGAGGATGACCATCCAGCAGCTGAAGACAGAGAGCTGCTCCAGCTGGCTGCATGTTTAAGTGAACATGACTACACCTGACCTAACGTAGATCAGTTGTAGTAGTCATGTACACATGCTGCTTCATTTCATTTTTTTCACTACCTGTAAAAATACATAAAATAATCAGTAAATTAATTTCCATTCCAACTATTTTTAATTGTATGTTTGTAGGCGTTGTCTATTTGTATAAGATGTGAATAGAAGTTATTTCTTTGTTTTAAACCACGTTAGTAACTGTTAATTTGTTGAATATGTTACACCTTCATTCTGTTCCAAAGTTAAAAAATTTGTCTAAAATAAATATCTGTATTTTTTCATATATTGTTACTATTGTTTTCTTTCCCTCTTTCTTCTCTCGATTCTTCGTGTCCTCACTCAGAGGAAACTCACTTAGATAGGAAAAACATTTATAGAATTTATTTATAGATTTTATATTAGGGCTGGACGATAAAGAAAAAAGCATATTGATAAAAAAAAATGCATATTGATCGATAGATAATTATCAAAAAGATTTAAAACCTGGCTCTTATAATATTGCTAAATGACTTACTTTTAATATATCACACACAAACACTCAATCCCAATTTAATTATTATTTAACCAACATTTTTAATTATAACTGATTTTTTTTTATGAAAAATGACTTAACTTAAGAGACCTGGGTGATGTTATTAAATACTGACAAAGAATAAACTAAAGTGACCGGCGCTGTTAGAGAAAAACTTGCAGCCCGTAACTTTATATCACGGATCAGCAGCATATCCATTACTATGAAGCACGTTACTGCATGCGTGATGTCCTTACGCCGCCAGGACGCTTTGTCATTTTATCACAAAGAACGGAGCCCAGTAGCTGCTATACCTGCTTTGTTTTGGAAGAACTTCCATAAGATTCCTAAGAAGATGACACGGAGTCGCGCGGGGCTGACACAGCTCGCGCTGCTGCGGTAGTGAGCGGCTTACGTGATGAAACAAGTTGGTTGCGTTACCAGACTTTGTTTTTACCGGTTCCTTGCAAATTTTACAGTTCACTGTGGTTTATTTCAGTCAGGCTGGCGAACTAGTAAAACCCCGTTTTGGGACAATTTCCTCCGCCGCTCCTTGCTGCGACATATTCACGTGCTCTGTGTTGTGGTTTGAGAGGGCGGCGCTTTGTGACGGCGTGCCTGGGTCCGCGATTACGATTGGTCGAGAGGAAGCAGTGACTGTAGCATCAACTAATATAGGCTAAGAGGAAGGAAGGAAAACTGTCTCTATAACCAACTTTTATCGACCCTTTTTTCCCCTTATTGTGCCACACGTCTTTCGACTGATATATATTGTTATTAAATTATGCTACTATTTATATGGTGCTGTCATTCTTTGGAGACATTTACAATTTATTCCAGCAATTATTGAGTTAATAAAGCAACACGCGTCAGCTTGATAAACACAAAACAAATAAATCACTCTTTTTTTTTTTAAATTACGCACTAACTCTGTAAACAGGCCACGTAGGGAAGCTTAAAAGTATAATGTTCTCGCCTCAAACGATCTGAAAACGTACTTTTGAACAACAGCAGCAGAAAAGGGAGTGTTTAACTTACCACTGTGATCTCTGCGCTGTCTGGAATGAAGCTGCAGCCGCGGTGCATTGAGACGGTCAGTCTGAAGAACGCATGCGCGGCTCCTATCTTCGCACTCTGTGCTCCATTAACCAGCCTTGGAAACCGTGACGTCAGACCACTGTTGTGAATTCGTATTCTCAAAGAAAAAATCCGTATTCTCAAGCAGCCGCTACTGTTTGTGTTCATGAAGAGTAAAGCACAAATTTAAACTTGAAATTTGTATTTATTAGTTATTGAAGTTGTAACTATTTAAACTGTATGTTGTATCTTTTGAATGCGATTTAAATTATTATGAGTTTACAAATGTTTTTTATGCACAACTTCTGACTAATATGGACACAACTATCCTTTTATGTACAAGTTTATTATGGAACCGCTTTTACCCCATATGTTTGCTTGTGGAGAATGTGCTATATTTGGCTTAATGTTTATAATAATTGACAGATGTTTGATAATCATCATCATCATATTTGTATTAAGCAAATGTTCTCAGTATATATAAGTATTCAGGGCACCACATGAAATAAACAAATGCATATTTTTTCTGTTGTAACAGAAAAAATATGCATTTATCCTGTTCAATGTGATTATGGTAACGCTGCACTGTTAACAAATATACAAGATAAATTAAACATAAAAAAACGGATTGAAATTAGTGGTCTAAATCAAAAACATGCATCAAAGCAATGACATGAAATACGACTGTTAAATCTTTAAAGAGAAATGTACCATTTGTAGCTCTTTAGTTGGTCAATTATTGAATATTGTTAAACTTTTTTGTTGCATTTTATGGCACACAAATTTATATTTTAGCTACTTTTTGGCCATGTATCCATTTTATTGATTAATTTATTTATTCTGTATGTATCCTGAATTACGGCAGCTTTGGCCTTCCATAGAGAACAGCCACAAGAAAACATGCGATCCTCTTTCTAGAAAAATATAAACAAAAAGGCGTTGTTCTGAGGAACTTTTCCAGGCAGACCGACAAAAACCTGATGCTTAAGGGTGCTACACATAGACATTATATAAGAGTATACCCAGCATTGACTGTCGTGGCGCAGGAATTAGGGCCGCCATCTTGGGGCGGTCGACCTGCTACCCTATCCTGCTGATTCAAGCTGAACACACTAATGCTGACTCAGCACTGTGCAGCAGTGACGTGCAGTCTGGGGGGGAAAGTGAGGCCAGGCCTCACTTGTCATCATGGAAAGAAAGAAAATATATAATAATGATAACATAATATAAATTGTGATTCACTCAATCATTTGTAATGAAAGTTGTTTTTTTATTTACATTCCTCATTTTTGATCAGATTCTCTTTAAAATCGCAGACTTTTCGCTACTTTTCTTCTAAATCCTTGGTAGGGAAGCCGGTGAGGCCGCAGTGAGCTTGGCCTCCCCTGGGATTGCGCAATCCCATGTTAACTGTGCTGGCTTCCATTCTGTGAATGCATCTTCCTGTCTCTAGATCATAAATTAAATTGATCAAACAGTTATGAACTGATTTTCCACAATTTAACATATGTGGATTACGAATTGTGTTTTGATCATCAAACTGTGTGCAGGTAACATGTTTTTGTGCTGCTGGCCGATCATAAACAGCAGAGAACTGGTTGTAGGTGAGGCCGGCAGTTCCTTGGTCTCTAGGCAGGGGGCGCTCAAGGAGCACCGCTCCTGATCCCCAAATAGTAGAGTCAGAACAAGTTATTGATGTTTTATTAGCGAGTTTTGCTAAACAAGTAAAGCACTAAAAAGACTCTAAACATACAGCTGGAACAGGACTGATGAAGGAAGGCTTTCCTCCCTGGCAGTGAGCTCCACTGAGACTGAGAGACTTTTAAAACTGAAGAAGATAAAAAGAACTTTTAGTGGATAATGAGGATATTTTTATTCAGAAAGAGCGCCGCATGGACTTAAATTATAAGTAGAGGTAAGACAGCGATAATTACTCATGTTTTGTTTTTGTAATGAAATGTGCGTAATGTGGGTTATATTTTTAGAATGTGTTACAAATGCAGAAATCCATCATAACTCAAACTGTTACCAATCAAATGATAAATAATTTAGTTTTTTTTTTTTCATCAAAGAACCAATATTTTTCCATGTCTCTTGGTGAATTGATTTGTCTCAATCAGTCTCCTTCAGCACTTTGCAATGAGTCTACTCTGTAGAGTGTATATATTTGTAAATCCGACTGATGACGTCAGTGCTTCACCAGCTATGAACCCTACCGCACGTCACTGCTGTGCGGGGTATTTTTGTTTAAATAGAGGGACTATTGAGGTCAGGGCTCTAGGGATAACTTTTCCCAAGTAAGATGAAAAGATATTGTTTATATTTTTGATTAGAATGTGATTCTTCTAATATAAAAAAGGTAGAGAGATACAGGTCTACACATCCAAGTCTTTGTGACTTAGTCCCTCAAAAATTGCACATAGGCGACAGCAGTCAATGCGGGGTCTACTCTTATATTATGTCTATTTAATACACTGTGCTATAACCCGTGCAATAATCCTGAAGAAGTGACTTCTGCTACTATCATCATCTGAATATATGTCAATACACATGTATGTGTGTATATATATATATATATATATATATATATATATATATCACAGTGAATGTAAATAAGACATCATCTGCCCATTCCTATTTCTTTTTGTATTTTTATTCTTATTTTTGTCTTTTTCTTTGATCCACTGTATATATGAAGATTCACTGTATATAACTGATGCACCTTTCCTACTTTTGCACCTTCTTCTTTTATGAGACGATGTGGCAAGTGAATTTCTCCAATGTGTGATCAATAAAGCCTATCTTATCTTATGCCTATGGTGCTACATGCTAAGCTAGCATTAGCGCCTCTATGCTACATGCTAAGCAAGCATTAGCACCTCCTATGCAGAGCTGCAGGCTTAGCCAGTTTTCTGGGGGAAACTCTGCAACAATGAAGAGGAGGAATCCATCAGCTGCTGAAAACGGCTCCTAAACTTTAGCTCCATCCACACAGTTAGCATGAAGAAGGAAATCTCCAAACCTAATCGGTGCAGCAGAACTCTGGGCTGGAAAACATCCCCCATCATCGGTGTCTCCTCTGCTGCGTCCTGCCGCTCTTTGAGCTCCTGCTTCCCTCCAGTTTCTCCGCTGTGCCTCCAGCTGCTGGACTTCTTTCCAGACTTCATCACCTGCAGCAGCTGCTGCTCTCTTTCAGCTTCTGGACTCACAGCAGAACAACAAAGAACCCGGAGGATCAACGTGGCTGCGCGGCATGAACACTTGCAGAAAGTGGCGGGCGTAGACGCGTCATAGGGCGCAGGTTTGCACGTCAACGTCTCCGCCATATTGTATGTGGCAGAAAAAAGTTAAGTTCTGTTGTAGTGAACGTGGATCAGAGAAGATGCCTCATTCCTGTGTCGCATGGAAATGTATTCTGGCTGTTGCAAAACTAAAGCTGCAGAGTGGCAACACTAGAAAAAAGCTGTGCAAGACCATTCTTTTTCAAGGTTTTTTGCTTGCATACAGTACAGACTGTTGTATTTAGATATAGATGTGCATATATAGATTTTCAAGTATTATAAATAAGCCGAATAAATCACACAGTTGCCACTGTGTGATATATATATATATATATATATATATATATATATATATATATATATATGTGTTTTGAATATAAGGATCAATTTGGTAAATCTAAACATTGTGCTCTTCATTATTTCATAAAATCGTGTCACATGTGAACCTTTAGGAACAGAGTATTGAAGAGGTAAAATTAATAATATGAGGAAAAAAAGTCCTTGGACAATAAAGTAAAAAAACAAAAAACAAAAAAAACAAAAGTGGTAATGTTATGAGAAAAACGTGATATGAGAATTAAGAGGGAACATTTCCAGAATAGTCACAGTTTGCAGAGTTATTTCACTCCTGGAGTAATAGGGCCAGGTTAGATTATTTTAAATATTTTTATTCTTTAGGAGAATAAATTCAGGAGAATGAAGCTAAAGGGATACGAAAATAAACTTATATTAAAAAAACAAAAATACTACGAATACAAAGTATATTCAGCAGTGGTGGGAAGTAACGAAGTACAAGTACTTCTTTACTGTACTTAAGTACAATTTCCGTGTATCTGTACTTTACTTAAGTAGATTTAATAATGGATACTTTCTACTTTTACTTCACTACATTTAACAGTAAGTATCTGTACTTTCTACTTCACTACATTTCTATACAGCGTTTCGTTACTCGTTACATCCAAGACGCATTTCGGTTTTTTGATTTGTTCGTTAGTTTGAAAGTATCCAATGGCGAGAGCAGAATCAGTCCGCTGAACCAATCCAAAGCGGGAAATAACCATTAGGCCCTCCCTCAAGAAGAGCAGCACAGTACGCAGGACCTGCAGAATCATTAACTCCCAGAATGGAGTCCAAGGATAGTCATCCTCCAGAAGACCTGCCCCACCCATGGCCTTATTTAAAAGATTTCTTTGAAATAACTGGGTCAAAAAACGCTTCCTGGAGATTCCAATGCCGCCTTTGCCTTCCCCGAAAGCATGAAATTCTATCTTTGAAAAATTCACCATCAAATTTGAAAAAACATATTGAGGTAAGTTAAGTTGCTAAACGCTATCGAAGTTAAATTAATTTGTGTTAGTGAAGTTTTATGTAATCTTAGCAAGCTTTTTGTTGAACTCGACTGCAGTGAATAAATACGATTACTGTATATTGTTATAAGCTAGCATGAACTTGCAAGTAACAGTGATTACTGCGGTCGTGATCACGTCTCCCACCATGAATGTTACATATAAGTTGACGCTAAACTCCTTCACGTCCTGGTTATTAAATAAATGTTAGCGCCATTAAAATAATCTCCATGTAACAGTTACAGTCATATTCAATAAATTAGAATATGGCAGAGTTTCCCGCAGGAATTTGCTTTGGCGAAGCGGCGAGGAGTTGTCGCCTGTATGGCAAGCCGATTAGGCATAGTATCGTCCGTACAATAACGCGCAGTTCCAACCCGTATTTTACGCGAGCGCGCGTTTTTTATGTCATCGCGCGTTCTGGTTGGAAGCAATACAAACAAAAAAAATTCTGCATAAACAGCACAAATGTTTGACACCAATTGTCTGATTTGAAGAATGTGGGGGGACCAATTTCATTCAGATCAGCCGCACCCATATACAGAGGCTACAGAACTTTATGTGGCTGTTCCAAGTTGGACTCCTCTTCCTTGATTGAATGTCCTCAGCCCCTTTCTGTTGAAGATGATTTATTATTAACATGAACAAATTGGAATCTGGAACTTTACCAGAGGTACTAATACATGCAAAGGTTGTTTTATGAGAAATCAAAACCAAGCAGAACTTCTTTCTGGTGTAAATTTGTCCTTTGCTGCCAGATTTAAGTGTTTGGATCTACCTCCGTCAGCTCTGTAAAGCTTTGTAAACACCAGAGTCAACTCACATCAGGCCAAACTTACTTACTTAGTTTGATTATTAATGGCAGAAAGTCCCCTTGTAGTCACTAATAAAGTATCTGGATTACTTTGAACCTATAGTCAGAAACTGGATACTAGTGACACCTACATTATAATTGTAAATTGCACATAATTTATGACAGCACTAATGCAACACTCCGATAGCTGCAGTGGCCCCCGTTGTCATACAAGGAAAATGTGATTTCACTTACGGCCATATTTCTGTGAGCGTGATCAATAGATATAATCTGCTAATGGGCTGAGTTTCTGTCCAATGACCTTACGTATTCTGGAAACAAAAAATCTACTCACCGAGGTACTTTTTGAGCCAATGTCCTTTTTATACTCGTCCAAATGCTTGGCACTAAACACTCATATGGCCTGGTAGCCTGGCAGTGGCTAATGTCTGCAAATTGTCATTGGGGGTCTTTTTATATCAAGCACCAGTGCTCAGCACCTCTTTAGAAGGTGACTTCAGCATTTCTTTCCCTTCCATCTCATTTAGTGTGTAGATCCATTGTTGAATATACAGTATGGGTCTGTAAAGCAGAAATTGCCCTTGTCTTAGAGAATGTCCTTGAGATAGCGGTTCTCAGCGAGGTAGAATAGGATGAGTGAGGGAAATATGTAAGAACTCTTTGGCTTTTTGTGTGTGTGTGTGTGTGTGTGTGTTAATCTCACCTTTCAGGTATGACTTTCATATATTGCATAGGGTGTCTTTGTGCTCAAAGTACATTACATATGGTCTGTTAACTGTGGTTGTACGTGTATAGAGGACTTTTGGTACCCTTCAAATGGGGTTTGTGCAACATTAAAAGGAACCTACTAGCAGTTAAATGAAATTTCTAGCACAAAGAACAATCAGATATGAATTTTCATATAAGACTAGAAACCTTTCACTCAGCTTTTGAATCCTGCGTGCTTTATCAGTGTCATTCTTATTCTCCAGTTCCAACAGATAGGATTTAAACCATCCTAACACTTTCCCCTTAATCCCTACAGTATGCTCAAGTCTTTGTTGGAGAATATCCAGTATAATAAAAATTGTTTCTGAACAGATTAACAATTGTAGCTTTAAGGTGTTTGCAGATATTACAAAAAAAACACCCAGAGCAAAGGGCGACACCTGGTTGTCTGTGTCTCTAGAGGCCTTAATTCGCTTCACAGCCTCTGAATAAGAGACGCTTTCTAACTTCTTAAAATCCTCTAGTTTTTGGGTTTGAAAATGGGCAACACATCCTCCAAAAGCCATGGTTGCCCCAGTTACATCATTTCACGTTATCATTTGTACATTGAGATTGATCATGTTCTTTGCCACATTTACCTAACCTCCCTTCACCCCTGCAGACTGTTGCAACATGTCCAGACCTCTGACACACATTTGGTTTCACAGGATACACTATGGATCCTAGAGTAACTCTTTGATTGTTTCTTCTTTAAATATGAGAAGTACCAAAGTAGTTTTCTTCAAGTCTTCCTCTCCTAGTCTTAAACCTCTTTACTCCCACCACAGTTCCTCCCCTCAGGGTTTTGAGTAGGTCTCCCTGATATATGTCTGGATTAATGTAAATAACTCGTTTTGGACCTAGATCAGACTCTTGACCGAGCCCTAGCACAAATCCTTGAACTTCTAATT
The DNA here is from genome assembly GCA_037039145.1 of Fundulus diaphanus. Classification (NCBI taxonomy): domain Eukaryota; kingdom Metazoa; phylum Chordata; class Actinopteri; order Cyprinodontiformes; family Fundulidae; genus Fundulus; species Fundulus diaphanus. The sequence goes on from CM073131.1 coordinate 50,307,288, forward strand.
TACACATTTCACTGAGCTTCAGAGCATTCACTCTCTGGACTTCAGACTTACAAAAGATCAATATGTTCCCATTAGACAACACCCTGGAGTGCAAAATATCACAAACTTTCTCTCAGATCTCTGAGGATAGCTTGAATGGATTAGTGACTTTTACCCAGTGACTTAACACACATATCCTGGGCCCATAACCTGTTAGCAGAGTAACTTACACACAACAGGGGTTACTGTTTCACATTCACCAGTTTCTTTCTGACTGGCACATTTTATTTAAACAGACACTTGTGCTTGTTTTCAAACTAAAAATAAAATAAATCAAATATAAATGAGAGCACAATATTTATAAATCTCAACAGATATCATGCCACTGCCAATGTAATTCAACTGATATAAGAACAATAGTTGAAAGGAAGATTTTAGCATTGGCATTCTTTTAACAAATTCTGTACACATATTGAATAAAAGAGAGAACGATTTTTTTAACAGATATAAATGAACATCCAGAGAACATTACTATAAAATGCTGTTAATCTGAATTAACACTATTTCAACCAACAAATCCTCTCTGCTAGGCTAGTGGAACTCAACTAAAACTAAGTACACATAATAGAAACAAATAAGACAAATAAAATGGTTGAAAACCATCATCAGAATGATTTAGTGAATCCTGGTTCACTGCAGATCCAAGTTAGGGAACCAAAGTTCATCTTAAAGATTATGGATTGAGGTTAAATTATCTTAACTAATTTAGAACAACATTTGATGTGTTTCAACCCATTCACAAAGCAAACCTGAATTAGCCAAATCATTATTTGGGGAAATAAAATTTTAAATTGGGATTTGCTCAGTAAATATCAGTAACTTTTAGGACACAGACAACCTCACCTGGTCTGAACACCACATCACTGGTGAAGAGGGCACAGAAGCGCTTGTACTTCCTGCAGCATCCACTGCAGCATCCACCAGGTTCTGTAACAGCTTTTTCCCTGCTGCCATTAGGCTGCTGAACTTTAAACTTGACTCTGCATCACACTCGCACTGTTATTTAGCACTACCAATGTTGCCGATCTTTTATACTCCATTTAAATAGGACAACTCAACATTTTTATTGCATTTTGCACAACTCTGATTTCTTTCATATTAATGCCTTTTTGCACCATTAATTTAAACTGTTTTTTCTCCTACACTGTCACATTCTGAACACTGCTGCCCTTTATATTGTAATGTTATCTATATTCCAACTGCAATCTCACTACACTGTCGCAAGTTGTAGGCAACAAAATTTCGTTTTAGTATATAGTACACCTTGTGCATACAAAAATCATAATACATTTGTCTAAGTCACTTGATTTATTAATGTTATTTCTCCTGGAAACATTTTACTCAAATGGGTAACTTAGGAAGCTAGAGGTCGCTGTTGTGAAAGATCGACCGGAAATGGTGTGTCGGGGCACATCCTATGGCCACTGTTTACATTAACTTGATGAGTTTAGTGGTTACAGCAGTGTGCATAGACAGAGCACAGAATGCTACAACTCAGTCTGAACAAAATATATAATAAAAAAACTTGAAATGTTTTAACACAAATCTATAACTTAGCTACAAGAGAAATGCTGAAAGTACCAAGTGAATTCTTGTGCGATTGATGACAACACACAAACATCTGTCAGCAAACTACAGCTGTGTTTGAGTTGGTATTAATAGATATTTATCTCTTGTATGGAGTCTCATGTGTTTATTTAAATTTGATATTTGGGTCAATCTTTGTCCACATAGATCACAACAAAAAGGCCTCTTTCCAGTATGGATTCTCATGTGGGTCTTCAAAGCTCTGCTGTCAATAAATGTTTGTCCACATAAATCACAACCGTAAATCACAACCGAAAGGCTTCTGTCCTGTATGGATTCTCATGTGTCCATTTAAATTTGCTTTTCGGCTAAAACTTTTTCCACATAGATCACAACCAAAAGGCTTCTGTCCTGTATGGATTCTCGTGTGTCGATTTAAATTTGATATTTGGGTAAATCCTTGTCCACATAAATCACAACAGAAAGGCTTTTCTCCTGTATGGATTCTCGTGTGTATTTTTAAATACCCTTTAGAGCTAAAACTTTTTCCACATACATCACAACTGAAAGGCTTCTGTCCTGTATGGATTCTCGTGTGTCGATTTAAATCTGATACTTGGGTAAATCCTTGTCCACATAAATCACAACCAAAAGGCTTCTCTCCTGTATGGAATCTCGTGTGTATTTTTAAATATTCTTTTCGGCTAAATCTTTTACCACATTGATCACAACAAAAAGGCTTCTGTCCTGTATGGATTCTCATGTGTCTATTTAAACTTAAAGTATGGCTAAAACTTTTTCCACAAAGATCACAACCGAAAAGCTTCTGTCCTGTATGGATTCTTGTGTGCATTTTTAAATGTTCTTTTCGGCTAAATCTTTTTCCACATAGATCACAACCGAAAGGCTTCTGTCCTGTATGGATTCTTGTGTGCCTTTTTAAATGTTCTTTTCGGCTAAATCTTTTTCCACATAGATCACAACCGAAAGGCTTCTGTCCTGTATGGATTCTGGTGTGTATGTTTAAATGTGCTTTTTGTCTAAAACTTTTACCACATAGATCACAACAAAAAGGCTTCATTCCTGTATGGATTCTCATGTGGGTGTTCAAAGCTCTGCTGTCAATAAATGTTTGTTCACATAAATCACAATCGAAAGGCTTCTGTCCTGTATGGCTTCTCATGTGTGTATATAAGTTTGATGTATGTCTAAAACCTAATCCACATAGATCACAACTGAAAGGCTTCTGTCCTGTATGGATTCTCATGTGTATTTTTAAATATGCTTTTTGGCTAAAACATTTTCCACATAGATCACAACAGAAAGGCTTCTCTCCGGTGTGGATTGTTGTGTGTTGGTTTAAAGCGTTTTTTCCAATAAATGTTTTACCACAGTCTTCGCAGCTAAGCTTCACGCCTGTCTGGACTTTCCTTCGTGAGTCCACATTTTTCTTCTCTGTAGAGTATTTCTTATATCCAGAGTATGACAAGTCTTTCAGCCCAGAGAGACTGTGTTCCACATCACTGTCCTCTTCATCCTTCTCAGTGTCTTCAGTCTCTAAAGAAATGGAAGCATCTCCATGATCTTGTATCTTGACGGATTCTTCTCCAGCTTTCTCCTCTGTAAGCTCTCTGCCTTTAATTTGGTCTGGATAAAGCTGTGAGAGCAGCAGAGACTGTTCATCCAGAGTCTTTATTGGAGCAGCAACTGGAAACCTGATGGCATTAATCACCTTCCCATGGAGCTCCTCTCTTCGCAGACTGATGTAGACTCCCTTCTGTTCCTCCTTTATGTGAGGGGGACTTGGCTCATGCAGGTCGGCACGAGGTCTTTGGTCTAAAGAATCTTCTTTAACAATCCGCTTCTGAGCAACATCTGCAGTAAGCATTGAAACATTATGCAAATTAGAAAGGATATTAATCTCAGTCTGAACTGAGGCACATTTTAATAAAGATATATTTAAGTAATTAAGTTAGATTTAATTCTTGGATTTAAATTCTACTTTTTCTTCGAGTTTAGTTTTAACTGTTTCTTATGTCTTTGCCATGGCCTTTTAATGTTAATTTGTTCTGCAAAGGTAGTAGAACAAATAAATTACTTGAACCTACAGGAGGACATTCTGTAAAACTATAACAAGAAATATATTTAGTCAATAAATGTAAGAATAAAAAATATCAATGTACTGGAATGGAATTAACTTCACATTTATTAGGATGATAATTGATGATATTGCAAACATGCTGACCTACATCTGTAACTTATTTGTAAAATTGCAAAGGTTATTCTTTTGTTCAAATATGTTGCTAATCACATTTGAAGTAATATTATTATTATACAGATCATCATCGATGGATGGCATTGACGCATGTAACAGAAGAAATCATAGAATGGATAAAATTCAATTATCAACTGGTGTATTTCTTGATCTCAAGAGAACATCTCATTCCACCAATCATGACATTTTACTAAAAGACTGAAACAGTATGGATATATGGGGTAGCATTTAGAAATAGGTAATCACAAAACAGAATTATTAAACATAAATTATGGGGTCCCGCAGTGGTCTATGCGGGGCCCCAAACTTTCTAAAATACATATTTGAAGATGATGCTAGCATCTTCTGTATTGGAGAAAAAAAATCCACCAACTGGCAAAGTGGTCACTTTAGGAACTGGTTCAAAAATCTAATAGCGTACCACGAGCAAGCTATTTTTAGAAACGTAACGTCACGATGACGTCACATCACGTGGTACGCAGTAGGGCAAACTTGCATAGTCTGTTTCGCTGTACAAGAGACGTGCGTTAGCCTAGGTTTTACTCGTTAAAACGACTGCTTTTTCCAAGTCTAAGACCATGGTTTTTAAACATTTTTGCTATGGAACGTGCAACAGCGACTCGAGGTACGCTGATCGGCCGCATATGAAGGATGTTTTCTTCATTACTTTCCCGAAATTCCAGAGTGCCAAGGAGAAATGTGTGCGCTGGGTACACCGGTGCGGTCGGCCTACATATGTAGCAAGCATTTTGTCAGAGGAAAGGGCCCAACCGAAGAACACCCTGACCCAATTCCAGCGACATCAAATAGTGAACAGGTAAGAGTATTTTGGTGGCCGACATGTTAATAATGAAGCGCCATGATAGCATATAGGCTATCATGGTAGCAGGCGCTAACATGATACCCTGCTACCAGGAAAGCCTACTCAAAAACATTTCAAATGAGACAAACATTAAACATATACCGATTCCTGGACGGTGATTACAAACAAAAAAACGGCCGACGACGCCATGAACGCCGCGCAGGAAAAAAACCCAAAGCTTACCGTTCGATCAACTCGGCCCGTTTTCCGGTCTTTTTAAGCCCTCGACACTCAAGCCATCGTTTGAGCTGAAGGTTGGTGTGTTCTTCGACAGTGCGACCAGTAAACCGTGCGCCTGGGACATCGTCTTGGGAAAGTTTAATGGCTGCCAAGTCGGTCATATCGCTGGTTCTGTTGCGCGTGTAATATTGAAAATAACTCTCACTAAACAAGTTTGCCTGTACCGACATAAAATGGCCCAGAGGTTCCAAGTGGCATAAATTAGTTTTCTTTGTAATCACCATTGGGCTGCAGAATGGTGCAGTGGTTTGCGCCGGTGTGGGGCTGGACGATAATTCAATAACAATATATATCGATCGATAGACGTGTGGCACAATAGGAAAAAAAAAGGGTTGATAAAAGTTCCATATGGAGTTTTCCTTCCTTCCTTTCAGCCTATCATATTCATTGATGCTACAGTCACTACTTCCTCTCAACCAATCGTAATCGCGGACCCAGGCACGCCGTCATAAAGCGCCGCCCTCTCAAACTACAACACACAGCAGGTGAATATGTCACAGCAAGGAGAGGCGGATGAAATGGTCCCAAAACGGGGTTTTACTAGTTCACCAGTCTGACAGAAATAAACTACAGTGATTTGTAAAATTCTCAAGGAACCGGTAAAAACAAAGTCTGGTAACGCAACCAACTTGTTTCATCACGTAAGCCGCTCACACCCGCAGCAGCGCGAGCTGTGTCAGCCCCACGTCTCTGTAGGAATCTTCTGGAACTTCTTCCAAAACAAAGCAGGTTGTTAGGATATCAACGAGGTCAAGTGGAACGAGCTGTTTATCCCAGAACTGCATGACACACTGAGATGGCACTGACCCAAAAGATTGGCACATATCTATCAGATACCACCCCGGAGGTGAGACAGTTTCCCTGCTGATGTCACAGTTTGGATGTGTACCCCCCTTGTATGGGTGTGTACCGAGATACCTATATAATGTTTGTGTGATGAGTAATCGAGGCTTCCTGCCAATCAGGAGCCCATCAGCGCTGGTGTGACTGTAACTGTTTCTCTGTCTTTACGTAGATAAAATATAACTAGAAGCATACTTGTCTGTTTTATGCGTCCTACATTCAAGGTAAAAAGTAAGTGGGGGTCGCCTGACAGGGTAAAAAGAACTGGGTCCACCGAGGGTGCTTCACCGTAGACGGGACACGGTGAAGTAATAACAAAATGGTGTCTCCGCCCGGACCCAAAAGGCGGCGTACCACCTTCCGTTTTCCGGCCAGGACGTCATTCCAGAGGAAAAACACACAAAAAGGTAAGGAGATTCCATTTATCTCCCAGTGTCTTTTTCTTCTTGGAAGGGCCCACTTTTTGTACTCCTAAAGGCAGAGAAGGTTGAGGATAATTGTTTGCAAACGTGTCGATAAGAACTTGGGATTTGCGTGCGCTCACAGCGGTGAAAGTCCGGGAGACCCTGGCCTGGTCTCTGAAAATACTGTGAACCTTGAGAATTTGGGGTTTAGAGGTCCCCTTGTTAGGCACAGAGGAAAATACGTGTTCCTCTGTGTTTAGCATAAAAGCTGCCATTCTGACAGGCACGCCATTATGTGTGGCTTCTAAAATATTGTGTAGCCTAGAAAATGCGGGTTTAGAGCCCCTTATTTTCCGCGAGGGCGAACATAAAAAAATCTTCGTTTTCGCGGAAATATAAAAGCTGCCTTTTCGAAAAACGAGCGCGTATGAGTTGGCTTAGGTTTAGAGTCCAGGGACAACCATAAGTAGTTCCAAAAGCTGCCAGCCATTGGATTTTTGGTTTCGATTGCTCCAAAAGTTTTCTTAAAGAACTTTAAAAGCTGCTAATCCAAATAGATTTGAAGAAGATAAGTAAAAAGGTACGTACAGAGTCAACTGAAGCTTGGCTTCTCATAAGAAACCGCGACCTGTTGTAGAAACAGGAAGACCGGAATAAACCCGTGAGCTGGACGCACACACAACCAGCAAGACCGGAGAAAGAGTAGAGAAAAACAGAGACGTCTCGCAGAAAACTACGCGCAAGCTGTCTGTCTGATATTGTTGTCTTCGTCTTGTCTTGTACAACATATTGTGTCTGTTGAAATGAGATCATTGAGTCAGAGTGAGTGGGGGAGAGACTGCTTGGATCCGCGGATATTGAGTGTGTGTGTGTGCAAATGGGTCTTTGTGTGTAAGTGAGGTTACAGATCGATGTATTTGTGTTTTGTTTTGGGTTTTTTTGGCCCAGGGGGGTGTTCAAAGTGTGCAACCAGTTGGTCGGGGCAGTTGGATTAAAAAGAAAAAGAAAAGCGAAAATTTAATAAAATCAATAAAAAAAAAAGGAAACGGAACTAAAAGGGCGTTGCACCGGGGAAAGCGTTTACGTGGGGACAGACTAGGACTTCCGTTGTGGATAAAATTGTTCGTAACTATTAAATGCGACGTATAACTTTCAAAAAGGGGTAAGCGTCCAGGTGTCTGCGAGACACAGAGTTGTATCCTTGCGGGGCTGAAGAGTAAAACCGTGTTTGGACGAAACATTCGAGAGTCGTAGCCAGCGCAAGCTCTCCACTTTTAAACTAAGCGGGAACTTAACACGTTGAAAATACACCTTTCGGCGTTGCTATAGACGTTTAAAAACTATGAAAAACAGAACTATTTAAGATAGTCAGAAAAAGCAGGCCTGCACGTGTTTGTCTGTCTGAATGTCATCTTTGTATGTATGTATGTATGTATGTATGTATGTATGTATGTATTTGTGTATCGTCTGTAACTAAGCGTTCGTCTGTGTTAAGTAATGTTCATGGTTTCAAATTGTTCATTTGTTTTGGGAGAACTGCAGCTCCGTAATTCAAATGACGTTTTTAATCATGAACTATGTTAACTGAAAGCTGAAGAAAGGTACAGAGAGATTTCAATAACACAGTTTGTTTTCTTCCCACATTAAATATCTGGCCAAATTAAATTGTTACACTGAGATATGCTAACGTGTCTTAAACAAAAAATACCCCAGGGTTGTAGGAATTACTTGGGACTAGGGATATTTTTGTTTTTAAGTTTGGAGCTTAATTATGCAGTACAGCAACCAGAGGCGTTGGGGCTGTATTCATTTATGCTATTAGATTGCGCTTCGCTTGTGTTTGTCAATTCATGACAGCTGAAACAATAACAGAGTAGAAGCTTTTATATTGTAATTTTAGAACATCAATAAAAGGGAAATAAGCATATGGGGAGAATATGGGAGACTGTTTGGGAGAAATGGAACCGGATGGGATATGTTTAAAGGGAGATTTTTAACTAAGGATTTTACAGCTGCCTAAAGAGAAGATTTTAAAGAGCATTAAGATATCACAAGGCCACATTAAGCATGTCATCGGTTACAAATTCATCTGATGTTATTAGTTATGCTGAGCTGAGGCAAGCCTCAGAGGGTCAGTTTAACCTGAAACAGGACAAAGATATGATTAACAAATCTGACCATGATGTAAACATCCAAAAGTTTATGGTGAGGCTGGGTTCAGTGTGTTCTGGCCTGAGGGGACAGGAAAAATATATCAGCAAAATAAAATAAAAGGCGAGTTCTGAAGGGTTGTAATCTAATTCTAATCTCTTTGTTTTTGGGTAGCCTTCTCAATGTGCTGAATTACGGGGAAAACTCTTATGTATAGAAAAACACTAGAAGCTCAAAAGCCTGAAAGAGGAAATGGTTGCTTTAAAGTTTCACCCTTGACCAATTAAGATTGAAAAGCATTAATAATTAAGTTTGCTTGATCAAAAGAGCTAGAAAGAAATCAAAAGAATGCTATAAGATATTGGAACACACAGATTGCACTCCTTGGGAGACTTTTTACTTTCGGGTTTTAATTGTTTTGTGTATTTTGATTATTTCTTTGTTAAATGATTCCTTTGCTTTAATTTTTGCGTCACCAGTGGCAAAAAAGTGACGACACTCAAGGTTGCTCGGCAGATAAATTAAGAGAAGGAGATGTTTTAATACAGAACGCTGAAAGAAAAGGAACAGGAGATTCCTACCTCCCCTGGACCAATCAAGAACTTAGACACATCACGTTAAGAACCAAGACACTAAAAAGACCAGGTTTTCTTTTGTCACCTAATACACTAACAAAATTGTTTTTTTTCTCAGTTACTTCTTTCAGATGATGTGAGATAAAGCTGTGAAGCCACCTTTATTCCAACAGAAGACTCTGGAAAGTGAGCTCATTCAGGTCGTATGGTAAGAAGTCTAGATCTAAAATGGACGTGCAGGGATTGACAAAAGTGACTAAATTATGCTAAGTTTTAACAAACTTAGACACCAGGTAATATGGAGACCTTCTAGGCAAGGCAAGGCAAATTTAGTTATATAGCACAATTCAGTATTCAGTATCCTTCTAGCGGTAGGAAGGTGGCTTTTGAAATTGTTCATGTACCCCTCCCCACTGTTCCCCTTTCTACTGACTCACATTAACATTTCTATCCTGTGTTCTGCCTTTTTCTTGCAAGGAAACCTGGTCATATATAATTGGAATGTGCTAACGGAGAGATTTTAGTCTCTTTTCTTAGGCATTCTCAAAGACAAGTTAGTACCAAGCGATGCCACAGTGGTCCAGGGGACGGAGAGAAAAAGGTGATGTACTTGACTCCTGCCTAATCCAGTTTTTAATCAAATTTTGGACAAAAAAATCAGTAATTTTTACAGAAGCTGCATAGAGGTTTAATGGGGAATGTGATGCTACAAGGTCAGGAGAAATGTTTTTTTTATTATTGAACTTATACAAAGACGTTGAACCATCTGTAAAAATATTTTGCTTCGATAAATTTTTAAGGGATCAAGATCTGGGGTAAAGGTGAAGAACTTTAAGAATAGTTCGTTTTAGACGGAACGATGTGGTTGATTTTGTTTCGAGACAGTTTTACTGTAATTTTTGTTTTAAATTTTTTCTTTTCAACTTATGTACACTACACTACGGATGAAGATGGACAATTCTTGTATTAGACAATTTGATTTTGGGACAAAATCCATATTGGCAAAATGCTGGCAGAATTCCTTGTGGTTTCAGACAACGATTGGAGAAAGAAGATTTATGGACAATGCTTGTCCTGGAAGGATGTTGTGGTGCTGAACTCAGACATGAGGACTGAAAATGGACAACTAATTGCGGGGGCAAAGACAGAGGCATCGGATAACCTTCAGTGGACCGCAACACGAAACAAAGATGAGTTGGCAGACGCCCCTTCTGCATTTCACATCAGATTTTCCTGCACATAATTAAAAAACAAAACACACATTAGAAACAAACACATTGGCGGATGCACTTAGAAGAAACTTTCAGGTTAAAAGCAATCAAGATTATTATTAAACCCTCAGGAATGTTAATTGTTTTAAGTCAGAGCTGTTATTAGCGAGCGATAAGAGGGTCAAACGCATTCGGACAAGAGGTTGTGGTCTGGAAAAAAAAGATAAGAGGCTCGCATAGATAAGAAGGATTTTCTTTTACTTTTCTAACGAAGTTTTTATTATATAGATATGTTTTGGAATTTTATTAACCCCACATGGGGTTTGAATAAGACTCAAAGAGGCGCCTTTAAGATACAATAAACCTCGTAAAACACAACGTGCAAGAGAAAAATAGGGGACACCGCTAAAAGACATTCATTTTGCATCAATATGTTAATTTACCTGATGAAAGCAAAGAGAAGCTTAAGAAATTATGCTAAACCTAAAACAGGTTCAACAACTTATGAGTATTGGTGATTAAAGTAAGGAGTGGGATACATAGAGGGGCCGTTTAATCATAAAAGGAAAGTGGATAAGAACAATGTATGCGATTCAGACGACATGGGAAAAAGTACATTTACATCAATGAGCGATAATTATGATAATGAAAAAACTAGTGGGTGAAAAAGTCGAAGTAGGCATTACAGCAACAGTTAATAGCATAAACTAATCAATGAACGAACGAGTGAGCAAGCTAATTTTTCAATATGAGCAGAATAAACTCTGAAACTTTTTAAGCTACCTGTTGAAGCGAAGGAGAAATTGTGAGCACAACATTTACTGGCTATCTTAAAGTAAGCAGAGGCGCAGATAAGGACCAAATAATTAGGGTGCCTGTAAAATCTGCCACTCCGGCAGACATTAATAAAGCACCACAAAGGTTAAGGACTTAAATGGATAAAACCACAAGATTAGAATAATGCCTTATTCTACTAACTAATAAGGGGTAAATTAGGGATTAAAGCACCAGTGAAAATAGTTTGGAATTGTACGCAGTTACCTAAAAGGTTTGAGGAGACTTAACATCTCTGTTTGAACACAAAATAGCACAATAGTTGTCCTGTAACTAGATGTTAAAACATCCAGAAAGAAAAAAAACACAAAGAGTTTAGCCGACTATTTTCGTTTAGACCTGGATAATCTAACGATTATCCTCTTGCGTACATGCAGAAAAGAAATGAGGTCAATTAGATTAGTTGGACATTTGGTATCTGGTCAGGACAGCAGAAGCGACTCCTGGACACAAGATGATGATAAGAGGATAAGAGCTTCAACATGATATCAATGCATGAAGGTCGGCTCTGAGCAACATCAGAGCTGCACTGGCACCCAACAGTGAAACTCCTGCTGTGCTAAAAACATCTTGAACAGGACTATGCATGACTGCTTTGCTTCACAGGTGATGGAATTCAACTACAAGGTTTCACGAACATGACATGGAGAGGTTGGCGTTCAGGAAACGCACCTAGAACACACTCTTGGACTCTTAAAAGAACATTTGAAAATGGGGATTCAACAATAATAAGGTACAGCAGCTAAACTGGGCTCCTTTCTCTGTGATAAAATAACAAAGTGTCCAAGCGGCATACGGACATCACGCATACAGTAACATGCTTCATAGTGATGGATATGCTGCTGTTCTCTGCAGTTGAAAAACCTGGCTTCAAACAATTACCTACCACTCTTGAGCCGTGATATAAAGTTAGTGTTTCCCGCAGGAATTTGCTTAGATGAGGCGGTGAGTTGGGGTGGGGTGGGGGTGGTGGGGCGACAAGTTTTGCGCGGAACGACTCGCGGAGCGGGGGGTGTCCATGTGTTTTTTCCCTGCCATTCACGCACGCGCGAAAGCAACAAGAAACCGCGTGTTAACGTCATTTTTTTTTTTTTTTTTTTTTTTTTTTTGGAATGTTGGCGAGGCGGCCGCCTCGCCAACATAGCGCTACGGGAAACCCTGAAAGTTCTGGGCTGCAAGTTTTTCTCTAACAGCGCTCCCTAAATTGAGCAACGAGTGCAGAGAATCAGTGCAAAATGAGCTGCAGTCTGTGTCTTTCCAAGCCACAAGCTTTGACCTCAGCCCTGCATCAGCCTCTCAATTGACTATACAGACAGAGAATGGAACCTGAGGAGTAACTAGTGTACTATTCCCACCTAAATAGGCTATTCTATTTATTCTATTTATTTTGGTCATTTTACTGGTCACTTTAGTTTATTCGTCGGATGGGGGAGGAGGCAGAACGTGCCTCATGCTGGATTTGGAGCAAGAGAGAGGAGGAAAGCTGGAAGCCAGGAGCAGATGGGCAGTGAGCTGGCCACTCACTGCGGGCCCACCAACTGGAGGGTGTTGTGGTTTAGGGCCGAAACACCCAGTGAAGGTTGGACACCACCTGAGGACATCTGCTCCTGGCGTAAGGCTACAGCTACCTGCTTAGGTAGCTGAGAAAGGCACCTCGTGTGTATTCAACAAATTCTTTGTCAGTATTTAATAACATCACCCAGGTCTCTTAAGTTGAGTTATTTTTCTTTCAAAAATCAGTTATTGGTAAAAATGTTGGTTAAATAAGGATTTAATTGAGATTTAGTGTTTGTGTGTTCTTTATTAAAAGTAAGTCATTTAACAATATCATAAGAGTCAGGTTTAAAATCTTTTTGATAATTATCGATATCCATCAATATGATTTTTTTTTATCAATATGTTTTTTTTCTATATCGTCCAGCCCTACGCTGGTGCCTTGCAGCAAGAAGGTTCTGGGTTCAAATCCAACCCTGGGTCTTTCTGCAGTCTGCATGTTCTCCCGGTGCATGCGTGGGTTCTCTCCAGGTACTCCTGCTTCCTCCCACAGTCCAAAAACATGACTGTTAGGTTAATTGGCTTCTCTAAATTCTCCTTAGGTGTGTGTGTGTGTGAATGGTTGTTTGTCCTGTTTGTCTCTTTGTTGTCCTACGACAGACTGGCGATCTGTCCAGGGTGAACCCACCTCTCACCCAGTGAATGCCTGAAATAGGCACCAGCAACCACCATGACCCCAAGAGGGAATAAGCAGGTCAGAAAATGGATGGATGGATAACCACCATTCGAGTTTGAAATGAATTAAATATCATGAAGCTCTAAAATGTACTTTATTTTAACAAACCAACACCTCCTGCTCTTTCCTGTCTGGCTAGCTCAGCTACTGCACCGCGATGCGCTGGTCTCAGGAGGGAAGGAGAACTAGAGAGGACAGTCCAGTGTTGCCCATTTAGCGTCTTTGTTGCTATAGCAACTATTCAGACTCCTGTAGCAATTTCTTTCAAAAAGCGACAAACAGCAACGACTTTTAGCGACTTCTTTTGTTTCTTTTGGATAAAAAAAAAAGATGAAACCCTGAAATCCTTACTGTTGATAGGAGCAGCAGTTAATGGAAAGCTGGTATCAGTCTCCTCCTTCACCAGGAGCTGCTCTCCTTCCTGATGGGCCCCGGGTTCCTCCTGTTCCTCCTTTATGTGGAGGGGCTCTGACTCCTGCTGCTCCCCCTCAGGACTCTGTTCTTCAGGAGCCTCTTCTTTAACATCTGCAGCCAACACTGAAACACATTACATGCTTTATGAACAACTAGATCTTTAAAATGTTACAACGATGGTAAAAGATTCAATTTAGAGAAAAAGAAGATTTGATCAGCAGAGAAAACTGAACCTGAGGAACTGACAGTTTCAACCTAAAGATGATCACTGGTATCTTTACTGTCATTCTGTTGTGGAAATTCAATGCAGTTATTCTGTTAAAACGTTCTATAAATGCTAAATGCTGCCTCTGTTATCCATCCATTCATCCATCTTCTAACATGTCTATCATTGTGGGGTTGTGAGGGGTGCTGGTGTCTATCTCCAGCTGTCAATGGGGGAGAGGCGACTAGCCTTGTCTCCATATTCATAATAAGTGCCCTTTGTACGCCTTAAAAGAAACTCTGCTTTGTTTGTGGAAATAAGGTCAAATTCAGTCTGTAATTTAAGTCTCTCCATCTGGAGAGTGACATTGGCTGAGATGGAGTGCTGTCTATCAATATGATGAATTTCTGCGATCAGTTCAAGTTGCCTTTGCCTCTCATCCTTTCGTGTCCTGGCATTATATGAAATAATTTCTCCACGGATTACTGCTTTGAGGGTTTCCCACAGGAGAGAAGGTGAAGTAGAGTCAGATTTGTGGTTTTCGAGAAAGCGTGAAATCTTAGAGATAAATTCACAAAATTTGTCAGATGATAAGAGCCCAGTGTTTATTCTCCAGTTTGAGTAGGCTTTGGTTTTAGGGGCTAGTTCCAGGTCTAACAAAGGGGGGGCATGGTCTGAAATTACTATCAATGAGTATTCACATTGTTTCACTGAGGGTAGTAAGAGCTTGTCAAGAAAAAAGCAATCTATCAGAGAGTATGTCTGATGAACCTGGGAATAAAATGAAGACTCTTTTGCTGTTGGATGGTAAAAACGCCACACATCCACACTGCCAATTTGATCTGTGAACACAGAAACATTTAGCTGCTTTAGATTGAGTTATTTTTCTTAAACAAGATCTGTCAAGCATCGGATTGATAGATAAGTTAAGATCCCCTCCAAAGATGAGATGATGTGTGTCCAGGCATGGAATGGACGAGAAAAGGGAAGACATAAAGTTAGGGCAGTCCCAGTTAGGGGCGTAAACACAAACCATAATAACAGGGGTTTGAAACAGCACACCAACAACAATAATATAACGGCCATTGGGATCAGATATGACCTGTTCTGCTGGGAACTGAACTCGTTTGTGCAGTAAAATAGCTGTAGCTCTCGAGCGGCTGTTAAAGTTGGAGTGGAACACCTGTCCCACCCAAGGTTTTCGCAGTCTGATGTGGTCGCAAAGACGAAGATGGGTTTCTTGAAGAAACGCGATGTCTGTCTTCATACACTTAAGATGTGAGAGTACTTTTGTCCTTTTAATAGGTCCACCGAGTCCCCTTACGTTCCAGCTCGTGAACCTGATGATTCGCCCGGTGTCTTTCTGCCTTATGTCAATCATGAAATCAGTGCTAAACTGTCAGTCCTGTAAATGCTGATGAAATGGTGGCCAAGCCAAGTCAGTTTAGTAATGGGAAGCAAGGCAGCATCCACATATATACAAAGCTGTCGTGCAAGTCAATGGAAAAAGAAAATACTCCTCTATTAAAAATAAATTGAAAAAACAAAAAAAAGTCCCAAACACAACAACAGAAGATGTCCTTACTGACACCTTCGGTTTCAAAACATTCTTACATGTGTGTCCTAACCTAATCTGAAACACAGATGAGCATTCAGGAATTACCACTTTACACAACCGATTGACTGATAGCGGTTTGCTTCCTTCTAAATAGTGGAAATGCGTACACTTCTGACATTTAATATTTGACAGCGTAAAAAAACAAATACTTAACAGAACCCCAACGGAATTGTGCTTTTCATAAGAAAGCTTGAACAAATATTTAACCGCAAACGTCTGTAATAATCATAACTGAAGCGCTGATGTCCTCAAAGATCTTTATGGGGTATCCCTGGTATGAGATGTTCCGTGTTTTCTTCGCCCACAGCAGCACTTTCTGTTTCTGTATGTAGCTATGAAAGCGCACAATAATGGGCCGGGAACCCTGCGGCGGTTTAGGCCCCAGGGTGCGGTGAGCTCGGTCCAGTTCATAGCTCGTATCTTGGAAAGCATCTTCGGTCACGTCCTTAAGCAGCGTAGTCATGAACAGACAAGCATCGGTCCCCTCCGCTCCCTCAGGGATGCCGATCACACCGAGAATCTGCCGTTTGGATCGTGAAACCAGGTCCTTGACAACCCGCTGTAGTTTTTTATTCGTCTAAGTGGTGATGAATTAAACTGCGGCTTGGACTTCAGCGCGGTCACGTCGTGCTGCAGAGTCGTCAGGTCATCTGAGTGGGAAGTGAGGGCTGATTCCATTACGGAGATGGTAGCCGTGTGCGAGGCTACTGTATCAGCGATCTTCTGCAGAGAGGCTTGGATAGGAGCCATGGCAGTATTCAGGGAGGAGGTGAGTTCACCTGTTACGTCTGAAGTTCACCGACGAGCATGTCCAGTGTTAACAGCTGGGCTCCACATGTTGCTACATTGCTAGCTTCTGCCTTGCTAGTATCTTTATCCTGTGAGGGGTCTGTCCACTCAATGACCAAGAGGTCATTAAGTGGACAGACTCAAAAGTTGGATACCGAGAAGATGCCCACACATGTTACTTATTTTTTTTGTGTTAATATTTTTATTAGGAAACATGTTACTTATTAACTAGGTCCCAGTAAACAGTACATAGTCATACAAGATGTAAACAATTTACACACACTAAGAGTATTGAAGCTTAACCCATATTAAACAAAATAATGAATTTGAACATTAAAAAGATAATGGAATAACCAGTAGACCTCAAGTAATTAAAAATTGAATTAAGAGAAAAGAAATACTTCTTGTTGATATTGATAGCTTTTTAATTGTTGTATTTATCAAAATAATGGAAAAAGTTAAAATGAAAGTGTGTGTGTGTACCTTTTGCCCCCACTGTCCAAAAAGAGATATATATCACCACTGAGATAGATAGATAGATAGATAGATAGATAGATAGATAGATAGATAGATAGATAGATAGATAGATAGATACACACACACTTAAAACAATGTGTGTATTCTGGAGCACATAAAAGTAATTTCCCCCTGGGATCATTAAAATATGTCTGAGTCTGAGTACATGCTAAGCTAGCATTAGCACCTCTATGCTACACGCTAAGCTAGCATTAGCACCTCTATGCTACATGCTAAGATAGCATTAGCACCTCTATGCTACATGCTAAGATAGCATTAGCACCTCTATGCTACACGCTAAGCTACCATTAGCACCTCTATGCTACATGCTAAGCTAGCAATAGCACCTCTATGCAGAGCTGCAGGCTTAGCCAGTTTTCTGGGGGGAAACTCTGCAACAATGAAGAGGAGGAATCCATCAGCTGCTGAAAACGGGTCCTAAACTTTAGCTCCATCCACACAGTTAGCATGAAGAAGGAAATCTCCAAACCTGATGAGTGCAGCAGAACTCTGGGCTGGAAAACATCCCCCATCATCGGTGTCTCCTCTGCTGCATCCTGCCGCTCTTTGAGCTCCTGCTTCCCTCCAGTTTCTCCGCTTAGCCTCCAGCTGCTGGACTTCATCTGCAGCAGCTGCTGCTCTCTTTCAGCTTCTGGCCTCACAGCAGAACAACAAAAACCCGGGAGATTCAACGTGGCTGCGCGGCATGAACACTTGCAGAAAGTGGCGGGGACAGACCACGTGCCAAACCCACACCATATATGGAAATGACGCCATCACACTCCGGAAGTGAAGGGGGCGCTATTTCCTAAACCAGCAGAAGTTTCTCACGATTTTTTCCTTTTGAAATCTTTATTAATTCTGGCTGTTAAAACATAACTTAACTGTGGTATCTCAATTTTTTTAAAGAAAATAATTATTGATTCCGTCCATAGTTAAAACAGAACTTTGAGACAATAAATACATTTACAACTAAAGCTAATGTTGGTAGTTTGCTTGTATTCTTCCTATCCAGAAAGCTTTCTCAATTCAAAGTGTCTGGAGCATAGACATTGTGGCGGACCATTGTGGCGGACCACTCTCACTCAGTAGAGAGATTGGAAAATATGTTAGGTGGTGTGTGTATATATATATATATATATATATATATATATATATATATATATATATATATATATATATATATATATATATATATGGTTTCTGTACTTTTGCTGTTTGTTGGAGTAAAGAACTGTTCAAACCTACATCCTTGTGTCGTCATCATCACTCCTCCACATCGGTGACCCCTGTGAGCCAATATGTCCACATCTGATGGCCTGCCCAGCTCCTCACAGGCGATCGCTGTTTCTGGTGGACCTCCACCAGCTTCTTTTGCTGTGGCCGTTAAGATCCCGGATTTCTGGCTACATGATCCACAATCATGGTTCTTCCACGTCGAAGCACAGTTTGCTCTTCGTGGAATCTCATCAGACGACACAAAGTACCACTATGTGGTTTCGGCGCTGGATCCGCCATCCACCAGGCGCGCATGAAACATGTCATCTCAAGGCACTTTACAAAATCAAGTTCAATCATATTATACAGATTGGTCAAAAATGTCCTATATAAGAAAACCAGTTGATTGCATAAAAGTCCCGACAAGCAGCATTCACTCCTGGGGAAGCGTAGAGCCACAGGAAGAGTCGTCTGCATTGTACATGGCTTTGCAGCAATCCCTCATACTGAGCAAGCATGAAGCGACAGTGGGAAGAAAAACCCCCCATTAACGGGAAGGAAAACCTCCGGCAGAACCGGGCTCAGTATGAACGGTCATCTGCCTCAACCGACTGGGGGTTACAGAAGACAGAGCAGAGACACAACAAGACAGACAAAAAAGCACAGAAGCACACATTGATCCAGTAATCTGTTCTACATTAGATGGTAATAGCGTGTGAGCCGTCTTCTCTGGATGATGTCACAGTTAACAGAACACCAGACCAGGTGTACCTTCTATGAAGATAAGAGAGAGAACAGAAAGTTAAAGCAGAAATGACAACACATAATGCATAATTGAAGTACAGTAGAACTCTATAGAGTGAGAAAATTAGATCCTTATATCCTTCAGTAGCCTAAGCCTATAGCAGTAAAACTATAAAGGTAGCTCAGGGTAACATGAGCCACTAGTTATAAACTTTGTCAAAAAGGAAAGTTTTAAGATTAGTCTTAAAAGTAGACAGGGTGTCTGCCTCACGGACCAAAACTGGGAGTTGGTTCCACAGGAGAGGAGCCTGATAGCTAAAGGATCTGCCTCCCATTCTACTTTTAGAGACTCTAGGAACCACCAGCAGACCTGCAGTCTGAGAGCGAAGTGCTCTGTTAGGAACATACGGAGTAATCAGAGCTCTGATATATGATGGAGCTTAATTATTAAGGGCTTTATACGTTAGAAGAAGAATTTTAAATTCTATTCTTGATTTAATAGGAAGCCAATGAAGGGAAGCTAAAATTAGAGAAATATGATCCACCGTCTTGATTTTCATTAGAACACTTGCTGCAGCATTTTGGATCATCTGAAGACTTTGAACTGCATTTTGTAGACTTCCTGATAAAGAATCACAACAGTCCAGCCTTGAAGTAACAAATGCATGGACCAGTTTTTCAGCATCACCCCTGGACAGAATGTTTCTAATTTTGGCGATATTCCTGAGGTGAAAAAAGGAAACTCTGGAAACCAGTTTAATATGGGATTTAAATGACATGTCTTGGTCAAAAATAACACCAAGATTTTTTACTTTATTACCAGAGGCCACGTTAATGCCATCCAGATTAAGTGATTGGTTAAGAAGTTTATTTTTTGAGGACTCTGGTCCAAAGATTACAACTTCTGTCTTGTCAGAATTTAGATGCAGGAAATTTAAAGTCATCCGGCTTTTGATGTCATCAAGACATGCCTGTAGTCATGTCTTGATGACATCTGGTATCTGTCCGACAGATAAGATTTAAACCAGCTTAATGCTTTCCCCTTAATCCCTACAGTATGCTCAAGTCTTTGTAGGAGAATATTGTGATCAACTGTATCAAATGCAGCACTAAGATCTAACAGGACAAGTACAGACACAAGTCCATTATCTGAGGCCATGAGAATATCATTAGTGACCTTCACCAGAGCTGTTTCAGTGCTATGATGAGCTCTGAAGCCTGACTGAAACTCTTCAAGTAGGCCATTGATTTGTAAATGTTCACAAAATTGATTAGCAACTACTTTCTCAAGAATTTTAGATAAGAAAAGAAGATTGGATATAGGTCTGTAGTTTACTAACTCATCTTGATCAAGAGAAGGTTTCTTAAGTAAAGGTTTAATAACAGCTACTTTAAAAACCTGTGGTACATATCCATTTACTAAGGATAGATTAATCATGTCTAAAATAGTTCCACTGATCAAAGGGAATATGTCCTTAAACAACTTGGTTGGGATTGGGTCTAACATACAGGTAGAAGGTTAAGATGAAGCTAAAATTTTGATGCAGACATCCTTGCGTTACAGACTGGGCCCACGGGCCTCCAGCTGGAGGAAAGACAGATGCAGGAAGGTGGTCCTCCTCTGATCTGTGATGTTTCTACTGGCTGTCCCCTGCCTTTGGTTCCTGTTTCATGGCGCCGCCGGGTTTTTGACATGTTACACTCCCTCTCGCATCCCGGCATTAGGGCCTCCGTCAAACTGGTCAGTCCTAAATTTGTTTGGACTGGACTGCGCAAAACAGTTAGAGAATGGGCTGCAGCCTGTGTCCAGTGCCAGCGTGCTAAGGTCCAGAGGCACACTACAGCACCCTTGGAACCGTTTCCCATCCCTAACAAGCGGTTTGATCATGTGCACGTAGACCTTGTGGGTCCCCTTCCTCCATCACAGGGTTTCACACATCTCCTGACCTTGATCGATCTTACCACCCGGTGGCCGGAAGTGGTTCCGCTGTCATCTATAACGTCAGCATCGGTGGGCCACCTGGGTTGCACGTTTTGGCCCTTCCTCTGACATTACTTCTGACAGGGGCCCACAGTTCGTTTCAGAGCTTTGGTCTGCCATGGCCGATGGTCTGGGGGTCAAGATCCACCGCACCACTGCGTACAATCCGCAGGCTAATGGGTTGTGTGAGCGGTTCCACAGGTCATTGAAAGCTGCTCCGTGCTTCTTTGACTGATGGCAACTGGGTTGACCGCCTTCCATGGGTCATGCTTGGTTTGCATTCAGCTGTTAAAGAGGACCTTTTTGCTTCCACAGCTGAACTGGTTTTCGGTCAGCCCTTGCGTGTCCCTGGGGCGTTTTTACCTGATTCCCCTACGCCACAGTTCGGTCCACTTGGGCAACGGTTTTTCTCTCAGGGAGACTCCTTTCATGTTCCCACCCCTGTTTGTCCCAGTCCTTTGGGAAGACCCCCCTCCACTGTTTTAATGGACCGCTGTCCTCCCTCCAGAGGTCCTCAGCGGTCGGAGCTCGACCCCCCTGCAGCCCCTCCGTGTCGTCCTCGTCCTCAGGCACGGATGTCCCAGGACCATCCTACAGGGTCCAAGTTCAGCCGTTTTGGACGTTTGTTGAAACCCAAGGATCTGGATTAGCTTGTTTTTGTTTTTTACCCTACTGATTGTCGGGGGGGGGCGGACCACTTGGGGGCTCCACTCTCACTCAGTAGAGAGATTGGAAAATATGTTTGTTCGGTAGTGTATGTATATATATATATATATATATATATATATAAAAGGTTTCTGTACAGTTGCTGTTTGTTGGAGTAAAGAACTGTTCAAACCTACATCCTTTGTGTCGTCATTATCACTCCTCCACAGCATCACTGATCTCTATTTACTCACTGGATTACCGTTTTGCCCGAAAAAACTGAAGTCATTGGCCTATGGGGCCAAAATAGTAGCTTTAACATTTGCAAATGTGTGTGGAGAGTTGTGTGTCTGTATCTCGATTTTTGTGTGTGCAGTGGGATTTGAAAATGTGTAAATAAATCTCTAAATGTGTGAGGAAATTTGTGTGTCTGTACAACAATTTGCAAATGTGTAAAACTACTTGTGTGTAATCCGTTTTGCAAATGTGTAAAAAAAAAATCCACAAATCTGTATTCAGATCTGCAAATGTGTAGATCAATCTGTAAGCCCACACATAGACACTTGTGTCTCAAGTATTTTCCCTTCAAGACCCAGAAATACAGACAAATCATTGGTTACAAGTCAAGCGGTTTTTCGGCTGGCTCTCTTTACACACGTGATTTTTGCTACTCTTCTGCCGCGTGAGATGCACAAATGTGTAGAAGGATTTGTATGCGTATTTTCTCTATTTGTAACCCCTTGCGCAGACTCACATGTTTCCCTGAGCGCAGGCTCACAGGCTGTGTCTTCCGGCTGTGGGAGGTCACGTGACTTTCAAGGATTGAACCAAAGCGTTTTGCTTCCAGACGGCTGACAAGGCAACTTGTTATAACTATATAACTTTCTCCCTTTAACGGCAAAAGTTTCTTGTTTTAATGACAGAGTTATCTTGCTAAAACGAGATAATTTTCTCCTCATAACAACGCAACATAACCCGGCATCAGCTCGCGGGATATTTGAGTGTCATGGAGAAGAGGAGAGACGGAGGGAGATTATTTCTTATTAAGAAGTCGTCATTTGTCAGAGGAATGTATTTCTGCTCTGAGGAGTGACATGGAAAGTCATGCATATACAGCAAGTCCTCTACTTGAAATTTGATCTATTAGGCAGTTATTTATAGTTAACTATGCTGTGGATACACTTGCATCACTGTAGTAGTCTCTGGCTTTGTTTACACGGTGAAAACAGGTTTGCGTTGCCTTTGTACTCTCCATTTACACACTACAAGGTTTAACTGTTGCTTAGGGGGGACTTTCAGCTATAGCTGTGGGTTTATTTACAACAGTTTGCAGCCCAAACAGTCCTCCACCAGCCGCTGTTTTCTTCTTCTGGGCAATTTAACCCGGAGCTTCAAAAATCACAGCACTACAAGTGGTGCGGCATGGGAATTACACCGTTTAAGTACTCTGTAAACAGGGCCTGTGTGTTACCATTTCTAACGGTTATCCAGAGTTTGAAACCCGATGAATATGACCAGTGTTCTACTTAATTCCATTATAATTATTTTCCACCAAGTTTTCCCCTCATCCATGTAGCCTCATTTTCTGCACAAGGTGATAATTTCACTCCTCTATTTAGGTCTGAAAAAAATTTGTCATTGAAAAAATGATCATCAAGAAGCAAGACACTCTTTCAATACATGGACCAGTCTTTATTGAAGGCAAACAGCATTCAAGGTACATTCGTCACCAAATGCACCCCTAGTAAGAAAAACCCTGTCTTTATAGGGAACAGATGTAAACAAACAGGAGGAGCCTGTCATGGAGAAACTAACAAAGAGCCTCATGTGACGTATAACAGCTTCATCTTGACTCCTGACCTTTAACCCCTCCTACAACATGGGGAAGAAACAGCTCTCCTCACCCACTCTAAATAACCATCACCTCCTAACTTTGACCAACAGAGGTAATAAAGTTTTAAGAATACTTCATGAGCATGTAAGCACACACTGATATACTGAACTCTGATTAACCTTACATCTCTGCAAACACTGAATATAGACTATATATGCCATTCTGTTAAAGGTGACAACATGTTTTGCACAAGGTTTAAATTTAGAAGCACAAAAGAAAATTTTCCATTACATTTTGCCCTTTGATAAAGGAATAATCACACAAATTAAATCACATTTCTAAACCAAATAGTAACATAAGAACATAAAATAAAAATCATGAAAGCTTCATGAGTCAGTCTCATCACAAAAGATTGTAGTCTCAGCATTTATCAGTATTTTTGGGTTACATTTATTAAGTAAAGGCTTTTGGCAGATTTGGCAGAGAAACAAACTGGGAAAGCTAAATGGTTTATTTGAAAAGTTTTGTGATGCGGTTACATTGTGTTTTTAGATCCAAGTTAGGGAACCAAAGTTCATCTTAAAGAATATGGGTTAAGGTTAAATTAGTTTAACTAATTTAGAACAACATTTTATTGTGTTCAACCCTAACACAAAGCAAACCTGAATTAATCAAAACATTGTTTGGGGAAATAACATTTTAAATAGTGATTTGCTCAGTAAATATTAGTAACTTTTAGGACACAGACAACCTCACCTGGTCTGTGAACACCACATCACTGGTGAAGAGGGCACAGAAGCGCTTCTACTTCCTGCAGCATCCACTGTAGATCCACCAGGTTCTGTAACACCATTATTTTTGCACTACCAATGTTGCTGAACTTTGATAATCCATTTAAATAGGACACAACTCAACGTTTTAACTGCATTTTGCACAACACTGAATTCTTTCATATTATAGCCTTTTTGCACCATTAATTTCAACTGTTTTTTATCCTTAGACAAATAAATTTGTCTAAGTCACTATTTATTATTTATATTAATTTATATTTAGGAAGTTGTAGATTTACAACTCATGTTGGGAAGCTATGGATAAAAAAAAAATCCAGTTGATTTATCATGTCATATCATTGTTAAAGTGATCCTGTGTGTTACTTGATTTATTAAAGTTATTATTTCTCCTGGAAAAAATTGACTCAAACGGGTAACTTAGGAAGCTAGAGGTCACTGTTGTGAAAGATCGACCGGATATGACGTGTCAAGGCACACCCTGTAGCCATTGTTTACATTAACTTGATGAGTCTAGTGGTTACAGCAGTGTGCATAGACTGACACAGATGTGCTACAACTCAGTCTGAACAAAATAAATTAAAAACTTGAAATGATTTAACACAAATCTATAAATTAGCTACAAGAGAAATGCTGAAAGTACCAAGTGAACTCTTGTGCGTTTGATGACAACACACAAACATCTGTCAGCAAACCATAGTTGTGTTTGAGTTAGTATTTATATTTTCTCTCTTGTATGGATTCTCATATGTCTATTTAAACCTGATGTATGGCTAAAACTTTTTCCACATAGATCACAACCGAAAGGCTTCTGTCCTGTATGGATTCTTGTGTGTATGTTTAAATGTGCTTTTTGGCTAAAAAAAAATCCGCAAAGATCACAACTGAAAGGCTTCTCTCCGGTGTGGATTCTTGCATGTATTTTTAACTGAGCCTTTCCACTAAAACATTTTCCACATAGATCACAGCCAAAAGGCTTTTGTCCTGTATGGATTCTTGTGTGTATTTTTAAATATGCTTTTTGGCTAAAACTTTTTCCACATAGAACACAACTGAAAGGCTTCTGTCCTGTATGGATTCTTGTGTGTATTTTTAAACTTGCTTTTTGGCTAAAACTTTTTCCACATAGGACACAACTGAAAGGCTTCTGTCCTGTGTGGATTCTTGTGTGTATTTTTAAATGTTCTTTTCGGCTAAAACTTTTTCCACATAGATCACAACAGAAAGGCTTATGTCCTGTATGGATTCTCATGTGTCTTTTTAAATGTTCTTTTCGGCTAAAAAATTTTCCACATAGATCACAACAGAAAGGCTTCTCTCCGGTGTGGATTCTTGTGTGTTTGTTTAAAGCGTATTTTCCAATAAATGTTTTACCACAGTCTTCGCAGCTAAGCTTCACACCTGTCTGGACTTTCCTTCGTGAGTCCACATTTTTCTTCTCTGTAGAGTATTTCTTATATTCAGAGTATGACAAGTCTTTCAGCTCAGAGAGACTGTGTTCTCAATCACTGTCCTCTTCATCCTTCTCAGTGTCTTCAGTCTCTAAAGAAATGAAAGCATCTCCATGATCTTGTATCCTGATGGATTCTCCTCCATCATTCTCCTCTGGAAGCTCTCTACCTTTAATTTGGTCTGGATAAAGCTGTGAGAGCAGCAGAGACTGTTCATCATCCAGAGTCTTTATTGGAGCAGCAACTGGAAACCTGATGGCATCAATCACCTCATTCCCATTGAGCTCCTCTCCCCGCAGACTGATGTAGACTCCCTTCTGTTCCTTTATTATGTGAGGGGGACTTGGCTCATGCAGGTCAGCACGAGGTCTTTGGTCTAAAGAATCTTCTTTAACAATCTGCTTCTGAGCAACATCTGCAGTAAACATTGAAACACATTATGCAAATTAGAAAGGATGTTGATCTCAGTCTAAACTGAGGCACATTTTAATAAATAATTCAGTTAGATTTAATTCTATGATTTAATTACTTTTTCTTAGTGTTTAGTTTTAACTGTTTCTTATGCCTTTGCTTGTTTACAGTTCCTTGCAGAGAAAACTGAACCTGAGGAACTGACAGTTTCAACCTAAAGATGATCACTGGGATCTTTACTGTCATTCTGTTGTGGAAATTCAATGCAGTTATTCTGTTAAAACGTTCTATAAATGCTAAATGCTGCCTCTGTTATCCATCCATTCATCCATCTTCTAACATGTCTATCATTGTGGGGTTGTGAGGGGTGCTGGTGTCTATCTCCAGCTGTCAATGGGGGAGAGGCGGGTTCACCCTGGACAGGTCACCAGTCCATCACAGGGCAACACAGAGACAGACACAACATACAACCATTCACACACACACACTCACACCTAAGGAGATGGAAGTAGAGGTGGAAATAGATCACTGTTTCAGAATTAAAAGGACATGTTTTAATACGTTGGGATGTAAATATCACATACAATCACATCACATGTTGCGGTGGGTGATGCTGATTTTTTTAAACCTAGATTTACATTAATGTCAAAGAATCAACTTTTTGCAAGCAGCCAGCTTGTCTCAGTTATCCATCTGTCTCTTTTTTATATTTGTCTCTATCATGTCATCATCTATCTTAATCAAATGTTTGATTTTGCCTTGCTGTTATAATTTTGTTTTTTTTACTTTGTCTGAGGAAATATTCTAATATTTTGAGATAGGATATTTGGGTTTCTTAAGCTGTACGCCATAATCAGTGATATTAAACCAATAAAAGGCTTGCGATATTTCAGTTGATTTGTAATGAATCCAGAATGTATGACATTTCATGATTTTTAATTGCATTACAGAAAATAAAGAACTTTATCACAATATTCTAATTTTCTGAGACAGTCCTGTATATGGTTACACTTTGAAGCCTACCTGCCTTTCTTCCTTCCTACTTTTGAATGAAAATCTCTTTAAATCTAGATCTGCCAGAGTTTAGAATATTTTTGGTGTAACTTAACAAAATTTCAATCTTTTTAGATTTGGGATGTGCTTCTGGTCCATTCTGGGGTCTATCTAGGGACAAAATGCCTTTTACAGGAATAAACCCCCCTTCTTATTTTATTGATGGTCCCACAAAGGTGGATTTTTATTCCAACAGACAGATTTTTGCTAATAAATGACCATAGTGCGCTTTGCTTGTTGAAAACGTGCCATATTTGGCTTAATGCTTATAATAAATCAACAGATGTTTGATCATTATCATCATAATCATATTTGAATTAAGCAATGTTCTCAGTATATTGAAGTAATCAGGGCACCACATGAAATAGACAAATGCATCCTTTTTCTGGTGTTACAACAGAAAAAAGATGCATTTATCCTGTTGAATGTGATTATGTTGCGGACCTAAGCGTGTTTTCTCTCTTGGGGGAGTGAGTTTACCTGCATCTGAACCCAGGTAACATTGAGCTCAAAGTATTTTCAGAGCTTAAGGTGCACCAAATAATAAGATGCACTAAATATTCTTCCCAGTGTCTAATATACCTCCCCCCCTTCACGTACACAGCTCTCTATCAGGAGGACAGAGTAGCTGGACTACACTTCTCTGTTTCTAACATTAGGCCAAAATAAACTTAACTTTTATATTGAATTAACTTATTAGGTTTATTGTTGCCAGCGCGACACGTATCGGTATGCGCAGAGTCCATCTAAAGTACGCTTTGAGTAGACATGGACCTTGGTGCAGTGAACTACGCCTTAGTATGTGGGGGTCTTTACATGAATGCACTTCTACATTAGACATTACAGTCAGGCAGTCTTGTTCAGAGCTAAGGGGTCCTATCAGGTAGTGACAGTGTACCTTAATGCTCCTGATATCCATTGAGCGGAGCGATTTTGTTGGCAGGGCTGAGTTAAAGAACGGTAGGGGAAACACTTCACTTCTAATAAATATACAAGATAAATTAAACAGTTAAAAAACGGATTTGAATTAGCGGTTCAAAATAAAAAAACATGCATCAAAGCAAAGAAATGAAATACGACTGTATTAGAAGAGAAATGTACCATTTGTAGCCCTTTAGTTGGTCAATTATTGAATAAATATTTTTAAACTATTTTGTTGCTTTTTATGAAACACAAATGTATATTTTAACTACTTTTTGGCCCAGTATGTAAAAAGGCATTGTGTGGAGGAACTTTTCCAGGCAGAGAGACAAAAACCTCATGTTTAAGAGTAGTACATGCTAAGCTAGCATTAGCACCTCCTATGCTACATGCTAAGCTAGCATTAGCGCCTCTATCTACATGCTAAGCTAGCATTATCGCCTCTACCCGTAGACCAGTTCACGCGTGACGTCAGCGCTACATCCGGGTCCCGCGGGTAGGCAAAAACAGTACTGTTCTCGTCTACTACATGACAAAACGGGTGATTTAGAGCGTACTTTTAGTTCGTTTATTTTTGGAATCTAAACAATGCCTACGACTTGTTGTGCTCCCGGTTGCACACAGAGGCATTCCAAATCGTCGGATGTACGTTTCTGTCGTTTACCGACGAATGAAGAAAGAAATGGATATTTTCAATGAAAAGAGCGCAGGCAGACACTCTCAATGGACTGGGGGATCCATCATACTACGACAGAATTTGCACTTCTACACTTCATCTCCGGTAAATACAACTTAATTCTGCTCTAGTCATTGTTCTACTTAAATAGCGGCGGAGGGGAGGTGGCGATCGCTAGACGGGGCCAGGAGAAGCAGAGTCGATGCGCTGCAGCAGCAGCACGCTGCATCATTTTAGTTTTCTTCGTGCAATAATGTGCTCCAGACAGCGGCTGCATTACGCCCTTGTTTACGCTGCAATGTCGCCAACACCCCCACCCATTTCAATAAGACAAAAACACCAAAATAATCCTTAGTGAACAATGTTTTTTTTAACCTACCGGGCGGGCTTCCTCTCTGCTGAGGAGCTGTCTGTGTTCGACTCCGCTTCGTATGTTACACAAACATGTCTGAACATCCATCCATCCATTTTCTGACCCGCTTAATCCCTCATGGGGTCGCGGGAGTTGCTGGTGCGTATGTGCACGATATTAAATAATTGTAACTGTCTAGTGATTTCATGGCTTCCATGCTCTCTCGTCTGTACTGGCCTGCGTGTTTAGAAAGGCAGCTGTATGTCGTGGTACGGAACACTTGGCCAGCATTTCACAGACTCGCTCCGTCCCTTCAGGCTTTTGCTGTGTGGATCTGGCAATCTGATACCATCAACCATCAACTTAGTCTTAAAACGATCTTGTGATACGTTATCTAAAGAAGAAAAATACGTGGAGAACTCGTCAGTTTCTCTGTTTGCGTCTGCCATTGTGTTCGCCTTTTGCCTACCATATATATATATATATATATATATATATATATATATATATATATATATATATATGTGTGTGTGTGTGTATGTATGAGTGGCTGTGTTTTGCAGCATACATAAATAATGTCAGAATATTCAATTACTATTAACCACATTAAGAACATTTAAATGCACTGAACCATTTGTTATAATCAGTGTTGGGGAGTAACGGATTACATGTAACGACGTTACGTAATGTAATTACAAGAAAAGAGTAACTGTAATTAGTTACAGTTACAATGAGTAAATATGTAATTCAGTTACAGTTACTTCCGAAAATATTAAGAATTACAAATTTAGTTACTTTTTTGGCGCCCCTAGATCTCGTCCACGCCTATAGGTGAGAGCGGTCAATGGGGGGGTCTACTCTTTTCTACCTACATGCTAAGCTAACATTAGCACCTCTATAGACCAGGGGTCCGTTCTTCGTACGTCGCTAACTCAGTTAGCAGGATTTCATTGTTGACGATTTGGCATGATCTTGGATCGTTTGGTTCTTCGAAAGACATCCTGCACTTGTTGTCATAGCAACATGTGCGCCAGCTTAAGCCTGCTCGAGAGCAGGCTTATTTCATGTAAACAAGATTAGATCACGGCTGTATAAGCGGAGGAGATAGGGAAGTCTGCCATAGCCATGTCCATTTTTACGACTGCAACCTGTTGCGGAAGGTGCAAGAATAAGAGTTTTTCGAATTAATCGCGTATTGCGCAATAGACAGGATCCTTTAGCGCAGCGCGACAGTGTAATTGTAGAGAGATTTTCTTGGTGGCTGTTATAAACAAACACATCATTTAACAGTGGCTTTTAAAGAGGAAAAAGTGGTGTTGGAGCCATAAATCTAAAATATTTAAGTTATTTGTATGATGGTTTGCTTTTTATTTGTATCCTATTCAGTAAGAAGATTTGTTCGGGCCATTTTATTGTGAAGTTTAGTTTACTTTGAAAGGCTTGCTTCCTGTCCAGCCGTATATTGGATTAGAAAAAACTATGGATTGATTATCTAGCCACGGAGCAATACAGTTTTACCGTGTAAACTGTGGATGACTTGGAAAAGGAAAATGTTCATTTTTTATGGATAAAGATTTTTTTTTTGTTAAAATTCCCAGTTTGCACATGTCCTTTACTTCCCGTGTCTAAGGAATGACACTGAAATTTGGATCTCTTGACATAACAAGTGCCCTTTTAAAATAAAGTATAATAATTAAAGGCTACCATTTTGTAGAATATTCTTGTATTTCACTTTTACTTGTCCCCGTGTTCTAGTGGGTCCCGTGGAGGCTCTGACATAAAAGAACAAAGTAAATATGAGATTATTAAAATGCAAAAATTCATACTGTAGAAAGTGATAGAAACATCTACCATGGACAGTATTTACGCATTAATTTGTCTGCTGCTTTTTGCCAGCCCTCTCTCCTGGCTTTAACAGATTTTGAGGTTTTAATTAATGACTCAAATTCAGCATAACCTTCCATGCTCTTGTTCTGCTTGGGAGAAAAACTGTGGGCGTTCTTTGGCAATGCTGAACAGCCAATAGCAGCGTTGCTGATCATTGTTTCTACTATCGATACATTTCCCCTTTTAAACAAACGCATGCACACGCAGTTGTCTCAGATAACTCAATCCAGCCATACTAATCGTAAACAACAGGTGTGTTCGAAGAACCCAATTAGCCGGATCATGATTAGCCGGATGAAATCATCTTGGATGTTTTAAGCAACGTACGAAGAACGGACCCCAGTTCATTGTTATTGTTTTGATTCGGGTTTTTCGCGCATGCGAGCCGGACTGGTAGGCAAAGGGCGAACACAATGGCGGACGCAAACAGAGGAACTGACGAGTTCTCCACGTATTTTTCTTCTTTAGATAACATACTACAAGATCGTTTTAAGAGTAAGTTGATAGTTGATGGTATCAGATTGCCAGATCCACACAGCAAAAGCCTGAAGGGACGGAACGGAGCAAGTCTGTGAAATGCTGCCAACTGTTCCGTACCGCGACATACAGCTGCCTTATAAACACGCAGGCCAGTACAGATGAGAGAGCAAGAAAGCCCCTGAAACCACTGGACGGCTACAATTATTGTATATCGGGAAAAAGGCTCCTGCAAACGCCCGCGGCGCCATGAGGGATTAAGCGGGTCAGAAAATGGATGGATGGATGTTCAGACATGTTTGCAACAGCACAAAGCGGCGTCTGACACAGACCGCGTCTCAGCAGAGGAAGACCCGCCCGGTAGGTTAAAAAAAAAAACATTGTTCACTGCGGATAATTTTGGTGTTTTTGTCTTTTTAAAATGGGTGGGGGTGTCGGCGACATTGCAGCGTAAACACAGAAGTACTAGCGTCCGTGAACGGGGGCGTAATAGCAGACAGCCGGAGAAGGGGCTGCTACAGCAGCCCCTTCTCCGGCCCGTGTAGAGATCGCCACCTCCCCTCCGCTGCTATTTAACTAGAACAATGACTAGAGCAGAAAAAGTTGTATTTACCGGAGATGAAGTCCGTCCGTCCGTCCGTTGTCTTCCGCTTATCCGGGGTCGGGTCGCGGGGGTAGCAGCTTCAGTAGGGAGGCCCAGACGTCCCTCTCCCCAGCCACTTGGGCCAGCTCCTCAGGAGGAACCCCAAGGCGTTCCCAGGCCAGCCGGGAGACATAGTCCCTCCAGCGTGTCCTGGGTCTTCCCCTGGGCCTCCTCCCGGTGGGACGTGCCTGGAACACCTCTCCAGGGAGGCGTCCAGGAGGCATCCTGACCAGATGCCCGAGCCACCTCAACTGGCTCCTCTCGACGTGGAGGAGCAGCGGCTCTACTCTGAGTCCTCCCCGGATGACTGAGCTCCTCACCCTATCTCTAAGGGAGAGCCCAGACACACTACGGAGAAAACTCATTTCAGCCGCTTGTATCCGGGATCTCGTTCTTTCGGTCACGACCCAAAGCTCGTGACCATAGATGAGGGTAGGAACGTAGATCGACCGGTAAATCGAGAGCTTCGCCTTTTGGCTCAGCTCTCTCTTCACCACAACGGATCGGTACAGCGCCCGCTTCACAGCAGACGCTGCACCAATCCGCCTGTCGATCTCCCGCTCCATCTTCCCCTCATTCGTGAACAAGACCCCAAGATACTTGAACTCCTCCACTAGGGGCAGGACATCCTCCCCAACCCGGAGAAGGCACTCTACCCTTTTCCGGTTCAAGACCATGGTCTCGGATTTGGAGGCACTGATTTTCATCCTGGCCGCTTCGCACTCGGCTGCGAACCGCTCCAGTGAGAGCTGTAGATCACGCCCTGATGAAGCCAATAGGACCACGTCATCCGCGAATAGCAGAGACGCAATCCTAAGGTCACCAAAGCGGATCCCCTCAACACCTTGGCTGCGCCTAGAAATTCTGTCCATAAAAGTTATGAACAGAATCGGTGACAAAGGGCAGCCTTGGCGGAGTCCAACTCTCACCGGAAACGAGTCCGACTTACTGCCGGCAATGCGGACCAGACTCTGACACCGGTCGTACAGAGACCTGACAGCCCTTATTAAAGGGTCCGGTACTCCATACTCCCGGAGTACCCCCCACAGGATCCCCCGGGGGACACGGTCGAATGCCTTCTCCAGATCCACAAAACACATGTAGACTGGTTGGGCAAACTCCCATGCCCCCTCAAGAATCCTGCTGAGGGTATAGAGCTGGTCCAGTGTTCCACGGCCAGGACGAAAACCACACTGCTCTTCCTGAATCCGAGATTCGACTATCCGACGGACCCTCCTTTCCAGAACCCCTGAATAGACCTTACCAGGGAGGCTTAAGAGTGTGATTCCCCTGTAGTTGGAACACACCCTCCGGTCCCCCTTTTTAAATAGGGGGACCACCACCCCAGTCTGCCAATCCAGGGGAACTGCCCCCGATGTCCACGCAATGTTGCAGAGCCGCGTTAACCAACACAGCCCCACAACATCCAGAGCCCTAAGGTACTCAGGGCGAATCTCATCCACCCCCGGAGCCTTGCCACCGAGGAGCTTTTTAACAACCTCGGCAACCTCAGCACCAGAGATGGGAGAACCCGACCCAGAGTCCCCAGGCTCTGCTTCCTCAATGGAAGACGTGTTGGTGGGATTAAGGAGGTCTTCGAAGTATTCCGCCCACCGACGCACGACGTCCCGAGTCGAGGTCAGCAGCACACCACCCCCACTGTAAACAGTGTTGGTGCTGCACTGCTTTCCCCTCCTGAGACGCCGGATGGTGGACCAGAATCGCTTCGAAGCCGTACGGAAGTCTTTCTCCATGGCCTCTCCGAACTCTTCCCACGCCCGAGTTTCTGCCTCGGCGACCAGCCGAGCCGCCTGCCGCTTCGACTGCCGGTACACATCAGCTGCTTCCGGAGTCCCACAGGCCAAAAAAGCCCGATAGGACTCCTTCTTCAGCTTGACGGCTTCCCTCACCGCTGGTGTCCACCAGCGGGTTCGAGGGTTGCCGCCACGACATGCACCGACAACCTTGCGGCCACAGCTCCGACTAGCTGCCTCAGCAATAGAGGCGTGGAACATGGTCCATTCAGACTCAATGTCCCCCGCCTCCCTCGGGACGTGTTTAAAGTTCTCCCGGAGGTGGGAGTTAAAGCTCCGCCTCACAGGGGACTCCGCCAGACGTTCCCAGCAAACCCTCACAGTGCGTTTGGGCCTGCCCGGTCGGACCGGCTTCCTCCCCCGCCATCGGAGCCAACTCACCACCAGGTAGTGGTCGGTGGAGAGCTCCGCCCCTCTCTTCACCCGAGTGTCCAAGACATGCGGCCGCAGGTCAGATGAAACGACAACAAAGTCGATCATTGAACTGCGACCTAGGGTGTCCTGGTGCCAAGAGCACATATGGACACCCTTATGCCTGAACATGGTGTTTGTGATGGACAATCCATGACGAGCACAGAAGTCCAACAACAAAACACCACTCGAGTTCAGATCAGGTGGGCCATTCCTCCCGACCACGCCCCTCCAGGTCCCACTGTCATTGCCCACGTGAGCGTTGAAGTCCCCCAGCAAAACGAGGGAGTCCCCAGGAGGGGCACTCTCCAGTACCCCTTCCAAGGACTCCAAAAAGGGTGGGTAATCTGAACTGCTGTTTGGCGCATAAGCGCAAACAACAGTCAGAACCCGTCCCCCCACACGAATGCGGAGGGAGGCCACCCTCTCGTTCACCGGGGAAAACCCCAACGTGCAAGCACCGAGATGGGGGGCAACAAGTATGCCAACCCCAGCTCGGCGCCTCTCACCATGGGCAACTCCAGAGTGGAAGAATGTCCAGCCCCTCTCAAGGAGACTGGTTCCGGAGCCAGAGCGGTGAGTCGAGGTGAGTCCGACTATCTCTAGTCGGAACCTCTCAACCTCGCGCACAAGCTCAGGCTCCTTCCCCACCAGAGAGGTGACGTTCCACGTCCCAAGAGCCAGCTTCTGCAGCCGAGGATCGGAACGCCAAGGTCCCCGCCCTCCACTGCCACCCGTTACACATTGCACCCGACCCCTTTGGCCCCTCCGACAGGTGGTGAGCCCATCGGAAGGGGGACCCATGTCGCCTCTTCGGGCTGAGCCCGGCCGGGCTCCATGGGCAAAAGCCCGGCCACCAGACGCTCGCCAACGTGCCCCACCTCCAGGCCTGGCTCCAGAGTGGGGCCCCGGTGACCCGCGTCCGGGCGAGGGAACACGAGGTCCAATGATT
This sequence comes from Fundulus diaphanus, assembly GCA_037039145.1. NCBI lineage: Eukaryota > Metazoa > Chordata > Actinopteri > Cyprinodontiformes > Fundulidae > Fundulus > Fundulus diaphanus. The sequence continues at coordinate 50,342,279 of CM073131.1, forward strand.
GTACTCATCATAAGGGGAGTTTTGGGCTGCGCTTTGTCTGGTCCCTCACCTAGGACCTGTCTGCCTTGGGTGACCCTACTAGGGGCTTAAAGCCCCTGACAGCATAGCTCCTAGGATCATTGGGACACTCAAACCCCTCCACCACGGTAAGGTGACAGCCCAGGGAGGGGCGGAGATGAAGTGTAGACTGCAAATTATGTCGTAATATGATGGCTCCCCCAGTCCATTGGGAGAGTCTGCCTGCGCTCTTTTCATTGAAAATATCCATTTCTTTCTTCGTCCTACTCCTTCGGTAAACGACAGAAACGTACATCCAACGATTTGGAATGCCTCTGTGTGCAACCGGGAGCACAACAAGTCGAACGAACTAAACGTACGCTCTAAATCACCCGTTTTGTCATGTAATAGACGAGAGCAGTACTGTTTTTTGCCTACCAGCGGACCCGGATGTAGCGCTGACGTCACGCGTGAACTGGTCTTGCTACACGTTAAGCTAGCATTAGCACCTCTATGCTACACGTTAAGCTAGCATTAGCACCTCTATGCTACACGTTAAGCTAGCATTAGCACCTCTATGCTACATGATAAGCTAGCATTAGCACCTCTATGCTACATACTAAGCTAGCATTAGCACCTCCTATGCAGAGCTGCAGGCTTAGCCAGTTTTCTGGGGGAAACTGCAACAATGAAGAGGAGGAATCCATCAGCTGCTGAAAACGGCTCCTAAACTTTAGCTCCATCCACACAGTTAGCATGAAGAAGGAAATCTCCAAACCTGATGAGTGCAGCAGAACTCTGGGCTGGAAAACATCCCCCATCATCGGTGTCTCCTCTGCTGCGTCCTGCCGCTCTTTGAGCTCCTGCTTCCCTCCAGTTTCTCCGCTGTGCCTCCAGCTGCTGGACTTCTTTCCAGACTTCATCACCTGCAGCAGCTGCTGCTCTATTTCAACTTCTGGACTCACAGCAGAACAACAAAGAACCCGGAGCATCAACGTGGCAGCGCGGCATGAACACTTGCAGAAAGTGGCGGGGACAGACCAACACGCGACACACCCATATCATAAATGGAAATGACGTCATCACACTCCGGAAGTGAAGGGGGCGCTATTTGCTAAACAAGCAGAAGTTTCTCACGATTTTTTCCTTTTGAAATCTTAATTAATTCTGGCAGTTAAAACATAACTTAACTGTGGTATCTCAATTTTTTAAAGAAAATAATTATTGATTCCGTCCATAGTTAAAGCAGAACTTTGATACAATACATTTACAACTAAAGCTAATGTTGGTACTTTGCTTGTATTCTTCCAATCCAGGAAGCTTTCAACGTGTCTGGAGCATAGACGTCACTGATCTCTATTTATTCACTGGATTGCCGGTTTCCCCGATAAAATGAAGTCACTGGCCGCCATCTTGCTACTCCTAACTCTCACAGAGTCCCATAGGATTTGGTTGCACCAACAAGCAGTTTTCTGGCTGTGTGAAAACGTTTCACAGGTAATTTTACAGTCAGTGGATAAGATAAAATAAGATCATCTTTATTGATCTCACAATGGAGAAATTCACTTGTCCCATTGGCTCAATAGTCAAAAGTTAGAAGATGGAGTTAAATACAATTATACAGCTATATACAATTCTATACAATCCTATGTATAAATAGGTTATTGCACATATGTTATTATACACTTTATACAGGATTATTGCACAGGTTATAGCACCTTGTTTAAATATCTTATTGCACATAACTTATTACAGTTATTGTTGCAGCTATGGTGCATGGTTGCAGTAATTGCTATAATGGTTACAGTTATAAAGCAACGAAGTATGATCAGGTAGCAGCAGGAATGAGTGACCTTTATGTTGACAATATACCACAGCACATTATTGCACATAGTTACTGCAAAACACTTATTACAGTAATTGTAACAGTTATACAGTTATACGTATAATCCAGAGATTAAGTCACATGAGTTGCACATTATTGTACGTGTGTTATTGCACGTTACTTATTACGGTTATGGTTACTATTATATCACAGCGTTATATAATCTGGTAGCAGCAGGAATGAATGACCTGCGGTAGCACTCATTCTTACATGCACTATTATAAAGTACCAGGAAATTATGTGCTGAAACATTTTGCATGGTATTTATATTTTTATATATATACTGTATATGTATATACTGTATATGTATATACTGTATATATATATATATATATATATATATATATATATATGTATATATGTATATATATATATATATATATATATATATATATATATATATATATATATATATATATATATGTATATATATATATATATATATATATATATATATATATATATATATATATATATATATATGTATAGCGACCCCATGAGGGATTATGCGGGTCAGAAAATGGATGGATGGATGGATGGATGGATGGATATATATTCCTTAATTTTGAATAAGATTTTAGCTTCTGTTGTATTAACATCAACAGCCAAACCTATTGATAAGGGTCTAGTGGCTTTCTGTGCAGCCTAATCTGCCATTGCATTCCCTGTAAGGCTATAATGAGCTGGTGTTCATAAATAAATATCATTAAACCCAATATTTTGATTCTGAACAATGTTTGTTGAATTTCTATGAAGATATCTGGTCTGCTCTGAATAGTCATTAGTGTCATTAGAATAAGACACCATAGAATCTGAACATATTACTGATCTCATTTGTCTAATTTCTAACAGCTAATAATGTTGCAAGCATCTCTCCTGTATATACTGGAAGGCCAAAGTATTTATTGATATAATTCTGTACCATATGTGAATTTACAATGAGTTCCTTCTCCTGACTTCTCTATGACATCTGGAAGTATCCAAGCCTGTATTACTGGTAAAGAAGTATTTTGAATTCTGTTGTTTTGTGATTCATAATACAACCAAGGGTCCGTTCTTCGTACGTCGCTAACTCAGTTAGCAGGATTTCATTGTTGACGATTTGGCATGATCTTGGATCGTTTGGTTCTTCGAAAGACATCCTGCACTTGTTGTCATAGCAACATGTGCGCCAGTTTAAGCCTGCTCGAGAGCAGGCTTATTTCATGTAAACAAGATTAGATCACAGCTTTATAAGCGGAGGAGATAGGGAAGTCTGCCGTAGCCATGTCCATTTTTACGACTGCAACCTGTTGCGGAAGGTGCAAGAATAATTTGCAGAGTTTTTCAAATTAATCGCGTATTGCGCAATAGACAGGACCCTTTAGCGCAGCGCGACAGTGTAATTGTAGAGAGATTTTCTTGGTGGCTGTTATAAACAGACAAACACATCATTTAACAGTGGCTTTTAAAGAGGAAAAAGTGGTGTTGGAGCCATAAATCTAAAATATTTAAGTTATTTGTATGATGGTTTGCTTTTTATTTTTATCCTATTCAGTAAGAAGATTTGTTCGGGCCATTTTATTGTGAAGTTTAGTTTTACTTTGAAAGGCTTGCATCCTGTCGAGCCGTATATTGTATTAGAAAAAACTATGGATGGATTATCTAGCCACGGAGCAATACAGTTTTGCCGTGTAAACTGTGGATGACTTGGAAAAGGAAATTTTTTTTATTAAAAATCCCAGTTTGCATGCGTCCTTTACTTCCCGTGTCTAAGAAATGACACTTAAATTTGGATCTCTTGACATAACAAGTGCCCTTTTAAAATAAAGTATAATAATTAAAGGCTACCATTTTGTAGAATATTTTTGTATTTCACTTTTACTTGTCCCCATGTTCAAGTGGGTCCTGTGGAGGCTCTGACATAAAAGAACAAAGTAAATATGAGATTATTAAAATGCAAAAATTCATACTGTAGAAAGTGATAGAAACATCTACCATGGACAGTATTTACGCATTAATTTGTCCGCTGCTTTTTGCCAGCCCTCTCTCCTGGCTTTAACAGATTTTGAGGTGTTTTAATTAATGACTCAAATTCGGCATAACCTTCCAAGCTCTTGTTCTGCTTGGGAGAAAAACTGTGGGCGTTCTTTGGCCATGCTGAACAGCCAATAGCGGCGTTGCTGATCAATGTTTCTACTATCGATACATTTCCCCTTTTAAACAAACGCATGAACGCGCCGTTGTCTCAGATAAGTCAATCCAGCCATACTAATCGTAAACAACAGGTGTGTTCGAAGAACCCAATTAGCCGGATCATGATTAGCCGGATGAAATCATCTTGGATGTGTCATTTGATCTTGGATGTTTTAAGCAACGTACGAAGAACGGACCCCAAGATTTTTAATATCTTTTATTTCTTTTTTCCCAACAAGGGTTTATTATGTTTTGGGTTGGATGATCCTGTCCTGTCCTTTTCTGAATACATGATGTATTAATCACTGCAGGATGGAATGAGAATTTTATCCGGTATATTAAGAAGTATTTCTGAACAGATTAACAACTGCAGCTTTAAGGTGTTTGCAGACGTTCAAAAAACAAAACAAACACCCAGAGCAAAGGGCGACACCTGGGGTCCGTTCTTCGTATGTTGCTTAAAACATCCAAGATCAAATGACACATCCAAGATGATTTCATCCGGCTAATCATGATCCGGCTAATTGGGTTCTTCGAACACACCTGTTGTTTAGGATTAGTATCGCTGGATTGAGTTATCTGAGACAACTGCGCGTTCATGCGTTTGTTTAAAAGGGGAAATGTATCGATAGTAGAAACAATGATCAGCAACGCTGCTATTGGCTGTTCAGCATGGCCAAAGAACGCCCACAGTTTTTCTCCCAAGCAGAACAAGAGCTTGGAAGGTTATGCCGAATTTGAGTCATTAATTAAAACGTCTCAAAATCTGTTAAAGCCAGGAGAGAGGGCTGGCAAAAAGCGGCAGACAAATTAATGCGTAAATACTGTCCATGGTAGATGTTTCTATCACTTTTACAGTATGAATTTTTGCATTTTAATAATCTCATATTTACTTTGCTCTTTTATGTCAGAGCCTCCACAGGACCCACTAGAACATGGGGACAAGTAAAAGTGAAATACAAGAATATTCTACAAAATGGTAGCCTTTAATTATTATACTTTATTTTAAAAAAGCACTTGTTATGTCAAGAGATCCAAATTTCAGTGTCATTCCTTAGACACGGGAAGTAAAGGACATGTGCAAACTGGGAATTTTAACAAAAAAAAATCTTTATCCATAAAAAATGAAAATTTTCCTTTTCCAAGTCATCCACAGTTTACACGGCAAAACTGTATTGCTCCGTGGCTAGATAATCCATCCATAGTTTTTTCTAATACAATAAACGGCTCGACAGGAAGCAAGCCTTTCAAAGTAAAACTAAACTTCACAATAAAATGGCCCGAACAAATCTTCTTACTGAAAAGGATAAAAGTAAAAAGCAAACCATCATACAAATAACTTAAATAATTTAGATTTATGGCTCCAACACCACTTTTTCCTCTTTAAAAGCCACTGTTAAATGATGTGTTTGTCTGTTTATAACAGCCACCAAGAAAATCTCTCTACTGTCGCGCTGCGCTCAAGGATCCTGTCTATTGCGCAATACGCGATTAATTCGAAAAACTCTGCAAATTATTCTTGCACCTTCCGCAACAGGTTGCAGTCGTAAAAATGGACATGGCTACGGCAGACTTCCCTATCTCCTCCGCTTATACAGCCGTGATCTAATCTTGTTTACATGAAATAAGCCTGCTCTCGAGCAGGCTTAAGCTGGCGCACATGTTGCTATGACAACAAGTGCAGGATGTCTTTCGAAGAACCAAACGATCCAAGATCATGCCAAATCGTCAACAATGAAATCCTGCTAACTGAGTTAGCGACGTACGAAGAACGGACCCCTGGCATGATCTTGGATCGTTTGGTTCTTCGAACGTGGCATGATTGTTGGTGCCAGAAGGGCTGGTCTGAGTATTTCAGAAACTGCTAATCTACTGGGATTTTCACGCACAACCATCTCTAGGGTTTACAGAGAATGGTCCGAAAAAGAAAAAACATCCAGTGAGCGGCAGTTCTGTGGGCGGAAATGCCTTGTTGATGCCAGAGGTCAGAGGAGAATGGCCAGACTGGTTCGAGCTGATAGAAGGGCAACAGTGACTCAAATAACCACCCGTTACAACCTAGGTGGGCAGAAGAGCATCTCTGAACGCACAGTACGTCGAACTTTGAGGCAGATGGGCTACAGCAGCAGAAGACCACATCGGGTGCCACTCCTTTCAGCTAATAACAGGAAACTGCGGCTACAATTTGCACAAGCTCATCGAAATTGGACAATAGAAGAATGGAAAAACGTTGCCTGGTCTGATGAGTCTCGATTTCTGCTGCGACAGTCGGATGGTAGGGTGAGAATTTGGCGTCTACAACATGAAAGCATGGATCCATCCTGCCTTGTATCAACGGTTCAGGCTGGTGGTGTCATGGTGTGGAGAATATTTTCTTGGCACTCTTTGGGCCCCTTGGTACCAATTGAGCATCGTTGCAACGCCACAGCCTACCTGAGTATTGTTGCTGACCATGTCCATCCCTTTATGACCACAATGTACCCAACCCATGATGGCTACTTTCAGCAGGATAATGCGCCATGTCATGAAGCTGGAATCATCTCAGACTGGTTTCTTGAACATGACAATGAGTTCGCTGTACTCAAATGGCCTCCACAGTCACCAGATCTCAATCCAATAGAGCATCTTTGGGATGTGGTGGAACGGGAGATTCGCATCATGGATGTGCAGCCGACAAATCTGTGGCAACTGTGTGATGCCATCATGTCAATATGGACCAAACTCCCTGAGGAATGCTTCCAGCACCTTGTTGAATCTATGCCACGAAGAATTGAGGCAGTTCTGAAGGCAAAAGGGGGTCCAACCCGTTACTAGCATGGGGTACCTAATAAAGTGGCCGGTGAGTGTATATGATCAACTGCGTCCTTTCAGAGCCACTAAAACCACCCAGAAAATGAATCACAGTACATGTGATAAATGTTATGAACCTGTTTCTGTTCTTTTTGCATACATTAAAATTTTATTTTTAACTAATAAATGTTTAGTTCAGTGTTATCACAGAACACAGAGGAGAGACATTAAACCACCTGTCTCAAACTAATATCCTCGAGGGCTGGTGTCCTGCAAGGTTCAGATGCTCTTCTTCAGGAAACTGGAAAGGACTGGACTTTCCACTGAACTGCTAAAATACTTCTACAGAGCTACCATAGAAAGTGTTTTATGTCTCAGCATAAATGTATCATATGGAAGCTGTAGGAAAGGAAGTGTCAGGTTCAAACACCTAAAACATTCATTAAACAACAAAGGGAAGAAAAGACAACCTTAGTTTGGTGTTATTTGAGAGGAGAACAGCAAAGATGTGCCCAGTTACAACTCCTTAGTGCTCTGAAAACACATCCTGCACCTCCTCTCTCTTTATTGTTAAAAAGGGAGTTCCTTAGTTACAAAATTCAAGATAATACAATGTTGTTCACACAGTTCAGTTCAACTCTTGGAAAAGAGTCATATCTCTGCAGGCCTTCTGCAATAAGAGAGACAGTTGAAACACAGTATGAGATAGGATGAAGCATGGTATATGCTCCAGTAAATAAACGACAATACTAACACACACAATACATGAGAGATATTAGTCATCTGAAAAAAACTTTAATATATGAATAAACTCAAACCTTAAAACCTTTCTAATAATAATGATAATGAAATAACGAGTAAATATGTGATAAAAGCAATGAACATAGTAAATAAAGTAATATATATAGAATCGTAAAAACAATTCCATCAGGAAGGATTTAGCACCGGTGGTGAAAACAGCTTAGAGAATTGTGGGATGCCGTCTAGAGGATCTAGACCAATTCATTCAATTCAATTCAATTTTATTTATATAGCGCCAATTCATGAAACATGTCATCTCGAGGCACTTTACAAAGTCAAAATCAGTCAGATTATGCAGATTGGTCAAAAATTTCCTATATAAGGGAACCAGTTGATTGCTTCAAAGTACCGGCAAGCAGCATTCACTCCTGAAGAAGCGTAGAGCTACAGGAAGAGTGGTCTGCATTGTCCATGGCTTTGCAGCAATCCCTCATACTGAGGAAGCATGAAGCGACAGTGGAAAGAAAAACCACCCATTAGCGGGAAGGAAAAACCTCCAGCAGAACCGGGCTCAGTATGAACGGTCATCTGCCTCGACCGACTGGGGTTACAGAAGACAGAGCAGAGACACAACAAGACAGACAAAAAAGCACAGAAGCACACATTGATACAGTAATCTGTTCTACATTAGATGGTAATAGCGGGTGATCGGTCTTCCTTGGATGATGTCACAGTTTAACAGAACGTCAGACCAGGTGTACCTACTATGAAGAAAAAAGAGAGCAAAAACTTAAAAGCTGAAATGACGACAGTCATTTCAATGTAATACAATGCAAAACTGGAGAACAGTGGACTGAAGAACAGTAGAAATCAGTAGAGTGAGAAAATTAGACCCTGATGTCCTCCAGTAGCCTAGGCCTATCACAGCACAACTAAAGATGGTAACATCAGCCACTCTAACTATAAGCTTTGTCAAAAAGGAAAGTTTTAAGATTAGTCTTAAAAGTAGACAGGGTGTCTGCCTCATGGACCAAAACTGGGAGTTGGTTCCACAGGAGAGGAGCCTGATAGCTAAAGGATCTGCCTCCCATTCTACTTTTAGAGACTCTAGGAACCACCAGCAGACCTGCAGTCTGAGAGCGAAGTGCTCTGTTAGGAATATACGGAGTAATCAGAGCTCTGATATATGATGGAGCTTGATTATTAAGGACTTTATACGTTAGAAGGAGAATTTTAAATTCTATTCTTGATTTAACAGGAAGCCAATGAAGGGAAGCTGAAATTGGAGAAATATGATCCCTTTTGTTGATTTTCATCAGAACTCTTGCCGCAGCATTTTGGATCAGCTGAAGACTTCGAACTGCATTTTGTGGACTTCCTGATAGTAAAGAATTACAATAGTCCAGCCTTGAAGTAACAAATGCATGGACTAGTTTTTCAGCATCACCCCTGGAAAGAATGTTTCTAATTTTGGCAATATTCCTGAGGTGAAAAGAGGAAACTCTGGAAACCTGTTTAATATGGGATTTAAATGACATGTCTTGGTCGAAAACAACACCAAGATTTTTAACTTTATTACCAGAGGCCAAGTTAATGCCATCCAGATTAATTGATTGATTAAGAACTTTATTTTTTGAGGACTCTGGCCCAAACATTACAACTTCTGTCTTGTCAGAATTTAAATGCAGGAAATTTAAAGTCATCCAGCTTTTGATGTCATCAAGACATGAATGCAGTCGAAGTAACTGATTGGATTCATGGATAAATATAGCTGAGTGTCATCAGCATAACAGTGGAAATTAATCCCATGCTGTCTGATAATTTTGCCAATCGGAAGCATATATATAGTAAATAGAATTGGTCCAAGGACTGAACCCTGTGGTACTCCACAAGTGACCCTAGAGTTTGAGGAAGATTTATTATTAACATGAACAAACTGGAATCTGTCCGACAGATGAGATTTAAACCAGCCTAATGCTTTTCCCTTAATCCCTACAGTATGCTCAAGTCTTTGTAGGTGAATATTGTGATCAACTGTATCAAATGCAGCACTGAGATCTAACAGGACAAGTACAGATACAAGTCCATTATCTGAGGCCATGAGAATGTCATTAGTGACCTTCACCAGAGCTGTTTCAGTGCTATGATGAGCTCTAAAGCCTGACTGAAACTCCTCAAGTAGGTCATTACTTTGTAAATGTTCACATAGTTGATTAGCAACTACTTTCTCAAGAATTTTAGATAAGAAAGGAAGATTAGATATAGGTCTGTAATTTACTAACTCATCTTGATCAAGAGATGGTTTCTTAAGTAAAGGTTTAATAACAGCTACTTTAAAAGCCTGTGGTACATATCCATTTACCAAGGATAGATTAATCATGTCTAAAATAGGACCACTGATCAGAGGGAATACCTCCTTAAACAACTTGGTTGGGATTGGGTCTAACATACAGGTAGAAGGTTTAGATGAAGCTAATATTCTAGATAGCTCAGAAAGCTCTACTGCTTTTAAACAGTTCAGACACTGCGCAGGTTCTAAGGATTCCTCCAATGCTGCCTCACTTACTGAGGACGAGGTAATCATGTTTGGGAGGATGCCAATTATTTTATTTTTAATGGAATCAATTTTATTTATTAAGAATCCCATAAAATCATTACTGCTAAGAGCTAAGGGAATGGATGGATCAACAGAGCTATGACGCTGTGTAAGTTTGGCAACTGTACTGAAGAGAAATCTAGGATTATTCTTATTCTCCTCAATTAATGATGAAAAATATGCTCCTCTAACTCTGCGAAGGGTCTTGTTATACAACAATAGACTGTCCCTCCAGATTAGGTAGGATTCCTCTTGGTGTGTAGAGCGCCACTTTCTCTCCAATTTCCTAACATTGTGCTTCATGGAATGCAGCTCTGAATTAAACCAGGGAGCCAGCTTCCTGTGAATAAACACCTTCTTTTTCAAGGGAGCTACATTATCTAATGCAGAACGCAATGACGAAGTCATAACGTTTACAAAGACATCTATTTGTGAATTGGAAGAAACAACATGGCTGCTATCTGCAGGGTATTTCTGTAATACTGACGATATTAAGAGGGGGACAGACTTTTTAAAGTTTGATGTAGCATTGTCCGATAAAGATCTACTATAATGGAACCCTCTTTTGAGGGTGGAGAACTCAGTTAGATTAAACTCAAATGTTATTAAAAATGATCAGATAGGACAGGGTTGTGAGGAAATACTGTTAATTCTTCACAATCAATGCCATATGTCAGCACAAGGTCTAAAGTATGGAGCCAAGAGTGTGTCGGTTTATGCACATTTTAAGCAAAACCAATTGAATATAGGATAGTTTTAAAGGCTACACTAAGGTTATCACATCAGGGTTTCCCGCAGCGCTATCTTGGCGAGGCGGCCGCCTCGCCAAACTCACGCTACCGCCTCGCCAACATTCCCCAAAAAAAAAAAAAGTGACGTTAACACGCGGTTTGTTGTTGTTGCTTTCGCGCGTGCGTGAATGGCAGGGAAAAAACACATGGATACCCCCCGCTCCGCGAGTCGGTCCGCGGACAACGTGTCGTCCCCCCCCCCCCCCGCTCCGCGAGCAACGTGTCGTCCATCCAACAACCCGCCCCCCCCCCCCACCGCTCCGCGAGTCGATCCGCCTCGCATAACCACATTCCTGCGGGAAACACTGCACATTCTGTGTCAACATGAATGTTAAAATCACCCACTATAATAACCTTGTCAGTGTTTATTACCAAATCAGATAAGAAGTCTGACAACTGATCCAAAAACTGAGAGTAAGGGCCTGGTGGACGATACAAAACAACAAACAGAAGAGGTTTTTTTGCTTTGCAGTTTGGAAGAGGGAAACTGAGGGTTAAATGTTCCAAAGAACTGTAGTTATCAATTGGCCTGGGACTAATTAATAAATCACACTGAAAGATGGTTGCCACTCCTCCTCCTCTTCCCACAGATCTGGGAATATGGAAGTTTAAATAACTGGAGGGAGTTGACTCATTTATACTAACGTAGTCCTCTTGTAGCCAGGTTTCTGTGACACAAAATAAATCAATCTGTTTATCAGAAATCAATTCATTAACTAACAAAGTCTTTGGAGGGAGAGACCTTATATTTAATAGACCACATTTATTGTTTTATTTTTAGGTTCAAGGTGAACCGTATTGATTTTTATTAGGTTTTTATGATTTGTTCCTTTTAGATAAGTTTTTGATCTGTTAAGTTTTGGCCGTGGGAAAGACACCGTCTCAATAGGATAATGGATGGGTAACAGTACAGAAGCTGCAGAGAGGTGTGTTAAACTACGGCTCTGCTTCCTGGTCTGGACCCTGGGTTGTCAGCATTTAGGAGAACTAATAAATCCGGCCAGATTTCTAGAAAGAAGAGCTGCACCATCCAAAGTGGGATGGATGCCGTCTCTCCGGATCAGACCAGGTTTTCCCCAGAAAGTTCGCCAGTTATCAATGTAGCCCACGTCATTTTCAGGACCCAGGTAGACAACCAGCGGTTGAATGATGACATGCGGCTAAACATGTCATCACTGGTCAGATCAGGCAGGGGACCAGAGAAAATTACGGAGTCCGACATTGCTTTAGCAAACTCACACACCGAAGCAACACCAACTTTAGTGACCTCTGATCGGCGTGACCGGGTGTCATTACCGCCAGCGTGAATAACAATCTTACTGTATTTACGCTTATCCTTAGCCAGCAGTTTCAGGTAAGATTCTATGTCGCCCGTTCTGGCCCCTGGCAGGCATTTAACTATGGTCCCTGGTGTCTCTAGTGCCACGTTTCTGACTATTGAGCTCCCAATCACCAGGATCGGTAGGAGAGGAAGCCATTGTGGAGCTAAAGCTAGGCTAGGCTAAAGCTAGGCTAGCGCCCTTCTACCACGCCAAGAGAGCAAACCGTGAAACACGAGGAGTTCCCAAGCGTGATGTGCAGCAACAGAAAATGTTTTAAAAGTGCTTATAGGCCCGTTTACACTACACCTAAAAATCGAGCCATGCCGAGACCAGTCCAAGCTTGGATCAGTTAACCGGGATAAAAACAGCCGTTTACACACAAGAGTTATCTCGGTTATCTCGGTTCCTTGGTTGCTCCTCGCCTCCTAGTGGCGATCTGCGGTACTACCGCTCTCTGGAATAGCGTACCGCGAGCGAGCTATTTTTAGAAACGTAACGTCACGATGACGTCACATCACGTGGTACACAGTAGGACAAACTTGCATAGTCCGCCGCTGTTTCGCTGTAAAAGAGACGTGCGTTAGCCTAGGTTTTACTCGTTAAAACGACTGCTTTTTCCAAATCTAAGACCATGGTTTTTAAACATTGTTGCTATGGAACGTGCAACAGCGACTCGAGGTACGCTGATCGGCCGCATATGAAGGATGTTTTCTTCATTACTTTCCGGAAATTCAAGAGTGCCAAAGAGAAATGTGTGCACTGGATACACCGGTGCGGTCGGCCTACATATGTAGCAAGCATTTTGTCGGAGGAAAGGGCACAACCGAAGAACATCCTGACCCAATTCCAGCGACATCAAGTAGTGAACAGGTAAGAGTATTTTGGTGGCCGACATGTTAATAATGAAGTGCCTGCTACCATGATAGCATATAGGCTATCATGTAGCAGGCGCTAACATGATACCCTGCTACCAGGATAGCCTACTCAAAAACATTTCAAATAAGACAAACATTAAACATATACCGATTCCTGGACGGTGATTACAAACAAAAAAAACGGCCGACGACACCATGACCGCCGCGCAGGGAAAAAAAAAACAAAGCTTACCGTTCGATCAACTCGGCCCGTTTTCCGGTCTTTTTAAGCCCTCGACACTCAAGCCATCGTTTGAGCTGAAGGTTGGTGTGTTCTTTGACAGTGCGACCAGTAAACCATGCGCCTGGGACATCGTCTTGGGAAAGTTTAATGGCTGCAAAGTCGGTCATATCGCTGGTTCTGTTGTGCGTGTAATAGCTGGTTGCTACGGGCGTTCTCTACCTGTATGCCCTACCTAAGCGGCAAAAGGGGCGTTGCTCTTGAGACGGTGACGTCACGTGCGCGGTACGCTATCGAAGGCGGGACTGAGCAAATCAAAATGGCGGCACCCGTAACATTCAGGATGTTATGGTTAGACATAGAGTCGGCTTTTGGGACGTGGATAAGACAAACGACCGTCTAATAAGGATTTACAGACGCAGGAAACAACAACAGACACTGAGGTTCATCACACTGCTAAGCAGAATCATCTCTGGAAACCGTGTGGCACGGTAAGGAAGCTAGTATTATTATTCAATTTTATTCAATTCAATTTTATTTATATAGCGCCAAATCATGAAACATGTCATCTCAAGGCACTTTACAAAATCAAGTTCAATCATATTATACAGATTGGGTCAGATTATGCAGATTGGTCAAAATGTCCTATATAAGGAAACCAGTTGATTGCATCAAAGTCCCGACAAGCAGCATTCACTCCTGGGGAACCGTAGAGCCACAGGGAGAGTCGTCTGCATTGTACATGGCTTTGCTGCAATCCCTCATACTGAGCAAGCATGATGAATGTCTGAAATTTGTCTGAATGGAGTGTGAATCGGGACGTGCAGCCAGACACGCCGGAAAACCCGCGGACAGTCAGCTGACTGTAAGGGGATGACGCGGTCTGCTCATGCGCTCTTCGTTATCAGGTAACCGGGATAAAAAAAACCAGTCCGAGACCTACTAGGGAACTGGTCCGCAGTTAGCGCGGTCCGGTTATGTTTAGCGCGGTCCGGTTGTGTTTAGAGCGGTCCGGTTTACACACAAGAGTTATCTCGGTTACCGAGCTCGGACTGGTCTCGGCTCGGTTAAAAAAAAGTGTAGTGTAAACGGGCCTTATGTGTTAGAAACAGATGTTACAGCAAAGAGATTAAAGATAAAAGCGAGAGAATCTGGAGCAACAAACCGTTGCTCACGCAGTGAAAACAGGAAGTGACACAATACGCCTTACCGCATCAGGAAGTGACGTCAGCAGATTGACCAAACAGCAGGTAACCGAGGGAGACCAGGGGTTAAAGCAAAAATAATCAGTTCGACTGAAAATAATTTTCAGGTCAGCTCATATATTCTCAGGGCCGTAGACGTCATGCCACATTAGTGACCTCACTTACTTATTGTGCAAAGTCAAGTTTAACCAAATCAGGTAGTTTTAAAATATCCATTGACAATTCCTGTATCTCTCCCACCTTTCAGCTTCAGAGCCTTGGTGTCATCCTCTCCTTTACTTTCCACATCCAGAACATCACCTGGTTAACTTTCATATCTGCAGCATCAAGTTCTTCCTTCAGACTTTTACCAAACTGGTCCACTGTCCACTCACCTCTCCACTTTACAGTTTCAGCTCCCTTCCCTCCCTCTCTCCCAGAAAACCTCCATAAACTTCAACTAGTACAACAGACAGCAGCTTCATCTTTACATCATCTACTTCACCTGAACATTAACTCCTCTGGCTCCCTGTCAGATTCAATATAAACCAATCCTATGATCAGACAAGGCTGACCACAACCATGGACAATGCAGGACACATAACCAACACTATGATGACGTCGTACATTTTAATTTAACACAGATCACACATCACAATAATCATAATAATTTTTGAAGTTTAATAAAACTGTTCTATTTTAGCCCTGTGACTGGAGACCTGTCCAGGGTGGACTCTGGATCCTGCTGGAGAGTCACTGACGCTCCACGACCCTTTGTGACGTCGAGCCGCGTCTCCCCATCAGATACGGCTTGACGTAACACCTGTACAGAAAAGCGGGTAAAGAAAATCCATGGATGGATGGATGGGATGTTACATTTTTAAAATGTTTAATAAAATTGGTCAAAAAAAGCTAACTTGCTTTAAATACGATTTTTTAAACTAGAAAAATATTAAAATTTTGCGTAAAGTTAAATATTGTTGAAGTAAATCTTGGCTGCTCTAGCTTGTCTGTCTGGCAGGTGTTTTTGGGTCAGAGTAAAATGAGTCCATAGATCAACAGGAGGCTTTCTTCAGCTGCTTGTTGTGCGACTTGTTTCTATAATGTCGCTTCACATCGTTCTCCACTCAATGTAAAAATTAAAAATAACTTCATAAAAGCTCTCCGAGAATTTTCTTTCTCTGGCCCCACCCAGTTAGATCCCGTTCTCCAGACCATGTTGTAGCTGCAGTTTATTTTATTTTTTTTAATGTATTTTTCTTTTATCTGTACTAAATCCTCTTTATCAAATTAGTCTTTTTAAGAAATCTCAATAATAAAGACTAACCCCCTGATTTAGTCTGTTGTGCAATTATACCCTGTTTAAAGTTGAAAGGGATGAATTCGAGCACTAGCGATCTTTTAACAGCAAAACCTGCACACACATAGAATAAAGGAGTGACAACTTCTTTTCAAGTTTAAGAATTTAATAACAGAAATAAAATGAACATCCAGAGAACATCACTATGTAATGCTGTTTATCTGAATTAACACAATATTTCAATCAGTATATCCTCTCTACTAGGCTAGTGAAACTCAAACTAAACTACTAAGCAAAATGAAGATAAAAAGAAGTTAAGCTAAGGAACTATTTACATGCAAAAACAAACAAAAGACAAAACAAAAGTGGTTGGTCATAATCAGAATACTTCAGTGAATCCTGGTTCACTGCAGATCTGATTCCAAAAGCATGGAATGGAGTTAAAACATTTGGCATGTGTTCAATCCATTCACAATGCAAAGCTCCAGTTAACCACAACATTATTTTGAGTAAATAATATTCTAAAGACTGATTTGCCCAGTAAAATCGTTTAAACCTTATGGACGATCTTTATCAAAATTGCCTTTAAAACCGACATTAATATTCAATATTAATGCGAGGTTAGGCCTCATAGCACCATCGAAGGATAGCCAAGCAGAACAGTTAAGCTTTATGCTTTAACACGCTCCTTTTGAAATGTCCGGAAACGGATGTTAGCAAGGCTAATGGCATTTTGGCTAGCGGGCATTCGGCGATAACAAATGAAAGCTTTAACTTTATTTTTAGTCATAATGAGTGGGCTGGATAATGTAAACATTAATGTCCCATCAATGTATGAAACCCTTGTGGAGGTAACCTTGTTATAACCCTATGGTTCTAACAGGTGTGAGTGTGTTTTATAAAAACACACTCAAATGATATTAGCAATACCATAAACGGAAGGCTAGCGTGAGCTACCTCCGTTAGCCCTTTGTTCTAAAGGCACCATGTGTCCAAGCGAGTTACAAACATTTCCAGACGAACCGTTTATCTTCTCTCTCTCAGCTCTCTGCCCAAACCCGTCGTTTGCCTTGTGTGAGTTCTTCTTTGGTCATACAAGGGAGGCAGTAAAAGCAGGAAAGTTGTTGGTTGTTCAGCTGCGGGCGAGCCGTTTAGCTCTGCAGCTATGAGCAAACAGCATAGTCGGGCAGCTTGGCGACGCGTGGTCGGGATAGCTTGGAGGCCTTGACTGATGTCCATTTAATAGTCTGATCGCTCAGCTTGTCTGGTGAGGGAAGGCATCCACCGTCTCGCGTCTGCTTTCCTGCAACAGCTGACAAAAATTAACAAAGCTGTTTCGGCATCCCTTACTTTGCGGCTGGTTTGCGCAGCAGTCAGAGTAAAACTTAGCTCTGTCCCAGCAGTTCCTCCAATGCCAGGGAGGTCCTCCACTGGAGCAGGCAGACGAGTTTAGCAGACCCTGGTTCAAACATGGCTTGTGTATCGGTCAGGCCCTGCAGGGCCAATGGTCACCAAGCAGCTCTTTCCTGGTCTGAGCTGCTTGGTGTCCGGAGAGAGTCTGAAGAGAGTCTGAGAGGGTCTGAAGAGGAGAGAGCTTTTGTCTGTGGGGGAAAACTTTATAGCAAGAGGGAACCACTGCTGGGGAGAAGGGCCGTCCCAGCTGACATCCTGCTGAGAGAGAGAGAGAGCTGTCCTAGCTGGCTCTCTGTATCCTTTGCAGCAGGAGTGGGATTCCTTTGCCTCACATCTTATTCCCTTTTATTCCTATATGAGAAGGAATCCATGTAAAAGAAACTATCAATCCCATTGCTTGTATTCTGTACAATAATTGCTGAATTTCTACTAATAGATCAGGTCTGCTGTCTGAATAATTGTGTTTAAATTAATATAGTGCTGAACTAGAATCAGAGCAAACTAAACTTCTTAATGGTCTGATGTCTTCAATCCATTCTAAGGCCAACATGATACCAAACATTTCTGCTGTGTAAACTGAAATTCCATCACTGATTCTTTTACCTGATTTAAAATTAAATTCTTGGATTACAAACAAAACAGCATTCCTATTATTTCAATTTTTTGAAGCATATACAACATATTTTTATTATCTAAATATTGCTGAACCATACTTGGATCTGAAATATTCTCCTTGTTTATCCGTTTAAACTGCAAAATTAGATCCGTATCAATATCAGGAAACAGAGATGGGTGAATTAATGATATGATAACGGTTTTACTGACATTTATTTGGGATAATTGAAGATATTTTATAGTACTATCTGCTGACCATCCAAAAGAATTTAATTTCTTTTTTCCAACTTGGTTTTAAAATTTCTTGACATGGATTATCCGATAAGTTACTGGAAGGGAGGGAATAAACGCTGTCAGGTGACGTGGTCACAGGTGGAAATAACTCATTAACTGCAGGAGCAGACAGACACGCTTACCAAGGGAAGTTGTTGTCAGATGTTCAATCCACTGAACTTTATGACCTGCTGGTTCGCTTAGATCTAAAGAAAACCTTTGACCACCACTACTTCCATTCATGCATCTGTGGCCAGTTTGAGACCCTCTGCCAAAAGTTAAAATGATTGAACGATGAACCTCAGACTGGCAGATGTCCGCTCTGCAAAGACCCGTCCTACTCTCCTTCTGATTGGCTAATGCTCCGGCTTTGCCAGATGTCATTGGTTGAGCACAGCTTCTGTTTAAAATCTTAAGTTAAAACAATGTAGACAAAACTTTTTGCGCTCCTTTCGCAAATGACGGAAATCTGTTGCAGCGACGGAGACTTTAACCCCTGATCTAGACTCAATTTATGCAGCATGAGTCCAATGAAGGAACAGATGCATCTCCACTGATCCCACCCACCCAGGCAATGTGCTGTTTGCTCCTCTTCCGGTTTGATTGGAGGGTCAAGGCAGGTTTATTTAGAAAGCACATTTCAATAATGAGACAATTCGAATTGCTGCACATGTTCAAAACAAAAAACAAACAGGGGAAAGAATGTATACCATAATCTAATGATAATCTCAGAGCCGTCCGTCCGTCTTCTTCCGCTTATCCGGGGTCGGGTCGCGGGGGTAGCAGCTTCAGTAGGGAGGCCCAGACGTCCCTCTCCCCAGCCACTTGGGCCAGCTCCTCAGGAGGAATCCCAAGGCGTTCCCAGGCCAACCGGGAGACATAGTCCCTCCAGCGTGTCCTGGGTCTTCCCCTGGGCCTCCTCCCAGTGGGACGTGCCTGGAACACCTCACCAGGGAGGCGTCCAGGAGGCATCCTGACCAGATGCCCGAGCCACCTCAACTGGCTCCTCTGGACGTGGAGGAGCAGCGGCTCTACTCTGAGTCCTCCCCGGATGACTGAGCTCCTCACCCTATCTCTAAGGGAGAGCCCAGACACACTACGGAGAAAACTCATTTCAGCCGCTTGTATCCGGGATTTCGTTCTTTCGGTCACGACCCAAAGCTCGTGACCATAGATGAGGGTAGGAACGTAGATCGACCGGTAAATCGAGAGCTTCGCCTTTTGGCTCAGCTCTCTCTTCACCACAACGGATCGGTACAGTGCCCGCTTCACAGCAGACGCTGCACCAATCCGCCTGTCGATCTACCGCTCCATCCTCCCCCCATTCGTGCACAAGACCCCAAGATACTTGAACTCCTCCACTAGGGGCAGCACATCCTCCCCAACCCAGAGAAGGCACTCTACCCTTTTCCGGTTCAAGACCATGGTCTCGGATTTGGAGGCACTGATTTTCATCACGGCCGCTTCGCACTCGGCTGCGAACCGCTCCAGTGAGAGCTGTAGATCACGCCCTGATGAAGCCAATAGGACCACGTCATCCGCGAATAGCAGAGACGCAATCCTAAGGCCACCAAAACGGATCCCCTCAACACCTTGGCTGCGCCTAGAAATTCTGTCCATAAAAGTTATGAACAGAATCAATGACAAAGGGCAACCTTGGCGGAGTCCAACTCTCACCGGAAACGAGTCCGACTTACTGCCGGCAATGCGAACCAGACTCTGACAACGGTCGTACAGAGACCTGACAGCCCTTATTAAAGGGTCCGGTACTCCATACTCCCGGAGTACCCCCCACAGGATCCCTCGGGGGACACGGTCGAATGCCTTCTCCAGATCCACAAAGCACATGTAGACTGGTTGGGCAAACTCCCATGCCCCCTCCAGGATCCTGCTGAGGGTGTAGAGCTGATCCAGTGTTCCACGGCCAGGACGAAAACCACACTGCTCTTCCGGAATCCGAGATTCGACTATCCGACGGACCCTCCTTTCCAGAACCCCTGAATAGACCTTACCAGGGAGGCTTAAGAGTGTGATTCCCCTGTAGTTGGAACACACTCTCCGGTCCCCCTTTTTAAATAGGGGGACCACCACCCCAGTCTGCCAATCCAGGGGAACTGCCCCGATGTCCACGCAATGTTGCAGAGCCGCATTAACCAACACAGCCCCACAACATCCAGAGCTTAAGGTACTCAGGGCGAATCTCATCTACCCCCGGGGCCTTGCCACCGAGGAGCTTTTTAACAACCTCGGCAACCTCAGCACCAGAGATGGGAGAACCCGACCCAGAGTCCTCAGGCTCTGCTTCTGCAACAGAAGCAGATCTGTTGCGGATATTCAGGGCTCTGTAATCTCAGAGCCCTGAATATATTTAACAGTGCATGCTAATCTTCCTCCATCTGATTACCACCACAACTTTCAGAAATCTTGACCCTTTTACATTTAGTTTCTAAATATTTCATTTGAGTTTTCCACGTGTATGAACTATCTAACCATAACCTCAGTTAATCAGTCTGTTACCATTTCTAACGGTTATCCATACAATGTTATTTTCCCCAAAACAGTCTCTTATTTGTAGGTTAAACAAGACTTGGTTGCTGAGTTTGAAACCCCATCCATATAACCAGTGTTCTACTTAATTCCGTTAGAAATATTTTCTACCAGGTTTCCCCTTGTCTGCACAAGGTGATAATTTCACTCCTCTATTTAGGTTTAAAAAAAATTGTCATGGAAAAAATGATTATCAAGAAGCAAGATACTCTTTCAATACAGAGACCGGTCTTTATTGAAGGCAAACAGCATTGAAGGTACATTCTTCCCTGAATGCACCCCTAGTAAGACAAACACTGTCTTTATAGGGAACAGATGTACACAAACAGGAGGAGCCTGTCATGGAGAAACTAACAAAGAGACTCATGTGACGTATAACAGCTTCATCTTGACCTTTGACCTTTAACCCCTCCTACAACCCAGGGAAGAAACAGCTCTCCTCATCCACTCTAAATTACCATCATATCCTGACTTTGACCCATAAAATAATACAGTTTTAAGAATACTTAAAGAACATGTAAGCACACATTGATATACTGAACTCTGATTAACCTTACATCTCTGCAAACATAGGATATAGACTATATATACCATTCTGGTAAAGGCGACATGTTTTGCACAAGGTTTAAATTTAGAAGCACAAAAGAAAATTTTCCATTACATTTTGCCCTTTGATAAAGGAATAATCACACAAATAAAATCACATTTCTAAACCAAATAGTAACATAAGAATATAAAATAAAATTCATGAAAGCTTCATGAGTCAGTCTCATCACACAAGATCATAGTCTCAGCATTTATCTGCAACTATGGGTTCAATTAATTAAGACTTTTGGCATAGTTGGCAGTAAAACAAACAGGGAATGTTAAATGGTATATTTGGAAAGTTTTGTGTTGAGGCGGTTACATTGTGTTTTTAATACATAGAGCTGACTGACATAGCTTCCGTTAGCATTTTGATATCATGCCTTTGCCAATGTAACTCAAGTGTTTTTTTTATGGTTGATAAAAGGCTGATATAAGAAGAATAGTTGAAAAAAAGATTTCAGCATTGGCATTCTTTTAACAACAAATTCTGTACACATATGGAATAAAAGAAATTTTTTTTTTAAAAAGATATAAATTAACATCCAGAGAACATCACTATAGAATGCCGTTTATATGAATTAACACTGTTTGAACCAACAAATCCTCTCTGCTAGGCTAGTGGAACTCAGCTAAAACTAATGAGCAAATTTAAGATAAGAAGAAGCTAAAGAACCATTTAAACGTTATAGAAACAAAATAAAATCATCAGAATGATTTAGTGATTCCTGGTTCACTGCAGATCCAAGTTAGGGAACCAAAGCTCATCTTAAAGAATACGAGTTGAGGTTAAAATAGCTTAAATAATTTAGAACAACATTTGATGTGTTTCAACCCATTCACAAAGCAAACCTGAATTAGATATAACATTGTTTGGGGAAATAACATTTTAAATAGTGATTTGCTCAGTAAATATCAGTAACTTTTAGGACATAGACGACCTCACTTGGGGTCCGTTCTTCGTACGTCGCTAATTCAGTTAGCAGGATTTCATTGTTGACGATTTGGCATGATCTTGGATCGTTTGGTTCTTCGAAAGACATCCTGCACTTGTTGTCATAGCAACATGTGCGCCACCTTAAGCCTGCTCGAGAGCAGGCTTATTTCATGTAAACAAGATTAGATCACGGCTGTATAAGCGGAGGAGATAGGGAAGTCTGCCGTAGCCATGTCCATTTTTACGACTGCAACCTGTTGCGGAAGGTGCAAGAATAATTTGCAGAGTTTTTCGAGTTAATCGCGTATTGCGCAATAGACAGGATCCTTTAGCGCAGCGCGACAGTAGAGAGATTTTCTTGGTGGCTGTTATAAACAGACAAACACATCATTTAACAGTGGCTTTTAAAAAGGAAAAAGTGGTTTTGGAGCCATAAATCTAAAATATTTAAGTTATTTGTATGATGGTTTGCTTTTTATTTTTATCCTATTCAGTAAGAAGATTTGTTCGGGCCATTTTATTGTGAAGTTTAGTTTACTTTGAAAGGCTTGCTTCCTGTCGAGCCGTATATTGTATTAGAAAAAACTATGGATGGATTATCTAGCCACGGAGCAATACAGTTTTGCCGTGTAAACTGTGGATGACTTGGAAAAGGAAAATTTTCATTTTTTATGGATAAAGATTTTTTTTTGTTAAAATTCCCAGTTTGCACATGTCCTTTACTTCCCGTGTCTAAGGAATGACACTGAAATTTGGATCTCTTGACATAACAAGTGCCCTTTTAAAATAAAGTATAATAATTAAAGGCTACCATTTTGTAGAATATTCTTGTATTTCACTTTTACTTGTCCCCATGTTCTAGTGGGTCCCGTGGAGGCTCTGACATAAAAGAACAAAGTAAATATGAGATTATTAAAATGGAAAAATTCATACTGTAGAAAGTGATAGAAACATCTACCATGGACAGTATTTACGCATTAATTTGTCCGCTGCTTTTTACCAGCCCTCTCTCCTGGCTTTAACAGATTTTGAGGTGTTTTAATTAATGACTCAAATTCGGCATAACCTTCCATTAAAAGCTCTTGTTCTGCTTGGGAGAAAAACTGTGGGCGTTCTTTGGCCATGCTGAACAGCCAATAGCAGCGTTGCTGATCAATGTTTCTACTATCGATACATTTCCCCTTTTAAACAAACGCATGAAAGCGCAGTTATCTCAAATAATTCAATCCAGCGATACTAATCCTAAACAACAGGTGTGTTCGAAGAACCCAATTAGCCGGATCATGATTAGCCGGATGAAATCATCTTGGATGTGTCATTTGATCTTGGATGTTTTAAGCAACGTACGAAGAACGGACCCCTGGTCTGTGAACACCACATCACTGGTGAAGAGGGTACTAAAGGACTTGCACTTCCTGCAGCATCCACTGCAGATCCACCAGGTTCTGTAACAGCTTTTTCCCTGCTGCCATCAGGCTGTTGAACTCTAAACTTGACTCTGCATCACACTCGCACCATTATTTTGCACTACCAATGTTGCTGAACTTTGCTACCCTTTATATTGTAATGTTATCTATATTCCAACTGCAATCTCACTACACTGTCGCACGTTGTATGCAGCAAAATTAAAGTTTAGTATACACTCTGTGCATACAAAATCATAGTAAATTTGTCAAAGTCACTTGATTTATTAATGTTATTTCTTTTATGGAAAAGTTTGACTCAAATGGGTAACTTAGGAAGCTAGAGGTCGCTGTTGTGAAAGATCAACTGGATATGACGTGTCGGGGCACATCCTGTGGCCATTGTTTACATTAGCTTGATGAGTCTAGTGGTTACAGCAGTGTGCATAGACTGACAACACAGATGTGCTACAGCTCAGTCTGAACAAAATATATAATAAAAAAACTTGAAATGATTTAACACAAATCTATAAAGTAGCTACAAGAGGAATGGTGAAAGTACCAAGTGAACTCTTGTGCGTTTGATGACAACACACAAACATCTGTCAGCAAACTATAGCTGTGTTTGAGTTTGTTTTCATAGCAAAGACATTTTCTCTTCCGTATGGATTCTCATGTGTCTATTTAAATTTGATATTTGGATAAATCTTTGTCCACATAAATCACAACAGAAAGGCTTCTGTCCTGTATGGCCTCTCGTGTGTATTTTTAAATACCCCTTTTGGCTAAAACTTTTTCCACATAGATCACAACTGAAAGGCTTCTGCCCTGTATGGATTCTCATGTGTCTATTTATACTTGGTGTATGGCTAAAACGTTTTCCACAAAGATCACAACTGAAAGGCTTCTGTCCAGTATGAATTCTTGGGTGTATTTTTAACTGTGCTTTTTCACTAAAACTTTTTCCACATAGATCACAACCGAAAGGCTTCTGCCCTGTATGGATTCTCGTGTGTCTTTTTAAATGTTCTTTTCGGCTAAATCTTTTTCCACATAGATCACAACCAAAAGGCTTCTGTCCTGTGTGAATTCTCATGTGTCTTTTTAAATGTGCTTTTTGGCTAAAACATTTTCCACATAGATCACAACAGAAAGGCTTCTGTCCTGTGTGGATTCTCATGTGTTGGTTTAAAGCGTATTTTCTCATAAATGTTTTACCACAGTCTTTGCAGCTAAGCTTCACGCCTGTCTGGACTTTCCTTCGTGAGTCCACATTTTTCTTCTCTGTAGAGCATTTCTTATATCCAGAGTATGACAAGTCTTTCAGCCCAGAGAGAGGGTGTTCTACATCACTGTCCTCTTCATCCTCCTCAGTGTCTTCAGTCTCTAAAGAAATGGAAGCATCTCCATGATCTTGTATCCTGATGGATTCTTTTCCATCATTCTCCTCTGGAAGCTCTCTGCCTTTAATTTGGTCTGGGTAAAACTGTGAGAGCAGCAGAGACTGTTCATCATCCAGAGTCTTTATGGGAGGAGCAGCAACTGGAAACCTGATGGCATTAATCACCTCCTTCCCATGGAGCTCCTCTCCTCGCAGACTGATGTAGACTCCCTTCTCTTCCTCCTTTATGTGAGGGGGAATTGGCTCATGCAGGTCAGCACGAGGTCTTTGGTCTAAAGAATCTTCTTTAACAATCTGCTTCTGAGCAACATCTGCAGTAATCATTAAAACACATTATGCAAATTAGAAAGGATATCGATCTCAGTCTCAACTGAAGCACATTTTAATAAAATATATAAGTAATTCAGTTAGATTTAATTCTTTGATTTAAATTCTACTTTTTCTTCAAGTTTAGTTTTAACTATTTCTTATGTCTTTGCCATGGCCTTTTAATGTTAATTTGTTCTGCAAAGGTAGAACAAATAAATTACTTGAACCTACAGGATGAGGACATTCTGTAAATTAAAACAAGAAATATATTTAGTCAATAAATGTAAGAACATATCAATGTACTTGAATGGAATTAACATCACATTTATTAAGATGATAATTTATGATATTGCAGACATGCTGACCTACATCTGTAACTTATTTGTAAAATTGCAAAGGTTATTCCTTTGTTCAAATATGTTGCTAATCACATTTGAAGTAATAATATTATTATACAGATCATCGATGGCATTGATGCATTTAACAGAAGAAATCATAGAATGGATAAGATTAAATTATCAACTGGTGTATTTCTTGATCTCAAGAAAACATTTGATTCCACCAATCATGACATTTTATTAAAAAACTGAAATGGTATGGATATATGGGGTAGCATTTAGAAATAGGTAATCACAAATCAGAATTATTAAA
Source organism: Fundulus diaphanus (assembly GCA_037039145.1). Taxonomy (NCBI): domain Eukaryota; kingdom Metazoa; phylum Chordata; class Actinopteri; order Cyprinodontiformes; family Fundulidae; genus Fundulus; species Fundulus diaphanus. The sequence continues at coordinate 50,368,290 of CM073131.1, forward strand.
CATAAATTATCGGGTCCCTGTTATAAGAATTATTATTCTGAAGTCACTATGGCCTCACACCACTCGGACAGAGGAGGCCTGGAGACCTGATGTCTGTGTATAAGATCCACTGTTTGCTGATTGCAATGCCAAATGCTGCAGCTGCTGAGGGATACTGATTGCTTACGATAGACTGTCTTTGTTATGTCTCATGGGAAGGCCACGGTGCAGTATTAGGGGAAGCCCGAAAAGCGAGGCAGACAGAGACAGGGCAGACAGAGACTGCAGCGGAACCGTGGGGTGCGATTACTTTCCATCTATGTGAATCTCTGCTCTGTTTCTCAATAAAAGTGCTGGAACGTCATACCACCGTCTCGTCATTTAGTAAAGATGGGAACTCAGTTACTATTGCTTAGAATTCCACCCAAACCTCCCATAACAATTTGGCGTAAACGAACAGGATCTCCGACCGACGAGCGGGGGAGTCCGAGGACAGGAGCTGCTTTGGCCGGCCCGGAGAGGTTATCCGGCCTCTGGTACCCCGAATGGATTTTCAAGGGACGTGGAGGAGCTCCTGGTCTCGGAGCGTCTCTGGGCGTCGGCACGAAGATCCGAACCTTTCTTTCATGAGACGGTAAGGGGATTATTTTCCAGCTCTTTTAAAAACAAACGCAATTGGTCAAAAATGCTTGCAAGCTTTTAAAATTTAAACCCCATTTTAAAGTATACCTCAAGAAATTTTAAAATTTAAAACTGTAAACCTAAAAGGTAGTAAAAGTAAAAGCCGGTAGAAATAATGAATTATATTTAATCCTTAAGGCAAATAAAACAGGGTTCGCAATACCGAACGGTGACTAAGGTTCAAACATTAAAATAAAATTCAAAATTTAATTAAAATACGTTTTCAGCTGAAATGCGGACTCTCATGCTGGGAGAAGGATGGGCAGAATGATTTTCACCTGGAGAACGGGTGACCGGCTGAGCAGTTTGCAGCTGGTCCATTAAAGTCCTCTTGTCTTGGGTTTGTGCAAGAGGCTGTCCACTTCTGTTGTGGATGAAAGCGGCAGGGATGCTTAAGTCCTTGACTGTTGCGAAGACGTTTGCAGCTTTGATAAGTGGGGACCCCGACCATTATACCAAAAAGCCGACCATCAGATGTGAGGCCTTTCATTTTAGTTGGTCGATTGTGCTAAGGACGAGTAGAAAATAACAATAAAAACACAAAAAAAGGATAAAATAAATAAAAACAAACAAAAAAAAGTCTGGATGCAGAAGAGTCCGTGTAATGGGTAAAAGGCAGAGTTTCTCAGGGTTAAGCCTTGCCCCAGGGTGGGAGGTTCGATTTCATGCTGAAAAAAGTAGGGGCCCAGAAGCATGACATGCATAAATGATTTGAAATGATTTGATTAAACATGCAGATTTCTCACATAGGGGTTATTATTATTACTATTATTTTATTTTATTGCAGTACTGCTACTAAATAATAAAAATAAAATTAAGAGAAAAAAGAAAAACGAAAATTGAATAAAATGAATAAAAACAGAAAACGGAAACGAAACTAAAAAGGCGTTGCACCGGGGAAGCGTTTACGTGGGGACCGATTAGGCACTTCCGTTGTGGATAAAACTGTTCTGAACTGCTAATAACGACGTATAACTTTCAAAAATGGGTAAGCGTCCAGGTGTCTGCGAGACACAGAGTTATATTCTTACTGGACTGAAGCGTAAAACCGCGTGTGGACGAAGCATCAGGGGGTCGTAACCAGCGCACGCTCTCCACCTTTTAAACTAAGCGGGAACTTAACGCGTTGAAAACATCTTTCGGCGTTGGCGTTTAAAAATTATGAAAAACATAAAACTATTTAAGATGGTGAAAAAGCAGGCCTGCACGTGTTTGTCTGTCTGAATGTCATCGTTTGTATGTAACCGTACGTATGTATGTATCTATGTAACTAAACGTTCGTCTGTGTGAATTAATTCGGGGTAAAAGTAATGTTCATGGTTTCAGAATGTTCATTTGTTTTGGGAGAACTGCAGCTCCGTAATTCAAATGACATTTTAAGCATGGACTATGTTAACAATAGAGGTACAGTAAAAGAGAGATTTAAATAACAAAGTTTGTTTTTTAACATTAAATATCAGGAGCAAATTAAATTGATACACGGAGAGATTAACATGGCTTCAACGGAAATATTTCAGCTTTGTTAGAAATTGGAAAAAAGCTTTACATAAGCTTGTTAAGTTTACTGTTTTACAAATTTAGGCTGAGATCCTATCACTTGTTTTTTAGCCCTAAAATAATTTAAAATTACTGAGATCTCATTGCTTATAATAATAATAATGATTCATCACAAACCAGTCCAGTTGAAAGAAGTTTAGATATACAAGATTTTTGATTTAAATAGATGAGGGAAAACTGTGCTTTGAACAAACTGTATGGAACTAAATATGGTTGCTTTTCTAAGGGTTTTCTATTCATTTATTTTATTTCTTTTTACTTGGGATTTGAATGCAACTAATGAGAAATTTTGAAAAGCGTGAAAATATCAGAAGGCCACGTTACACGCGTCATCAGTTACAAAATCATCTGATGTTATTAGTTATGCTGAACTGAGGTGAACCTCAGAGAGACAGTATAACCTGAGAAGGACAATAGATATGATAAACAAATCTGACCATGATTTAAACATCTGAATGTTTATGGCGAGGCTGGGTCTGTGTGTTCTGGCCTGGGGCACGAAAACTATGTCAGAGGGGAAAAAATAAAATAAAGCCAGCTTCTGAAGGGTTAAATTCTAATTCTAATCTTGGGTTGTTTTGGGTAGTCTTCTCAATGTGCTTACGGGGAAAACTCTTATCATTTACAGAGAAACACTAGAAGTTCAGTAAACTAAAAGGGAAAAAATCATTGTTTTAAAGTTTCACGCTTGACGAATTTAGTTTGATAAGGTATATATGAATAAAAGTATTACTAACAGCAAATACACATGGTCAAAGGACCAGAAGGATATCAAAAAGGTTTGTAATAAGTCAAAAACCTATGTCATATTGGAAAAGACATAATAGGGGGTTTTCACTGACGTCACTGGCCAACTTCCGGTCCGCCATATTGGGTGTCACACTTCCTTATCTCTAGTTGTCGTACACGTATTTTCGTATCGCGAATGGATAAGTACGCCAGCACGCTAGAGCGACCAGATAAGGACGTATATCTGAGGAAATGTTCCGTGATCGACCATATGGACCCCTATGCCCTCCACGGTGCCTTGTTTAGCCGTAATCCAGATGATTGGCCAAATGTAGAGCACGGCGACATAGTGCATTACCTGGTGTTCGGTGAAAACCCTCTGCACACTCTTGAGGAAATGAGAGCTTACAAGGGTCTAGAGGCTCACAACCAGTTCACATCTGGTTGTGTACGAGATGTCGAAGTTATGTACATCAAGGAAATCGCCATCATACGTGGACGGGTGAGTTTTAATAAGATGGTAAAAATGTAAACAATCCGACGCAAATGCGTCGCATGCTTCTGCGGTGGCTGACGGCCGGCGGTGCGCGAAGGCGCTTGGCTGCAGGGCTGATCGACGCCACTCGCGGCTTTAATTATTTAATCAGAACAATGACCAGTGCAAAATTAAGTTGTATTTACCGTATTTACGCCGGCAAAAGCCTACCGGCATAACCCGGAAGTAGCGCGGACGTCACTTTCCATATCAGACGTCTTCGGCTACCTTGTTTGTGGTGTGAGCGCCTATACTTCAGAACAGTTCTGAAGCTACAAGTCCTTGGAGTCTCATGTGCAGTTCACGAATGGATGGGTTCAGGAGCTGCCGATCATAAAGCCAGCAAACAGTAGGAACACAGCAACTCGTTCAAAGGTAAGCTGTGCTCAGACGGGCTCTGGCACATGCTAACTGTTAGTAGCTGCTAACTGTTAGTGCTAACAACCACTCACGCATGCAATGTACTTTTAACTAACTGCTATGTGTTTCAAACGTTTAGAACACACTCTCATTGACATCGGGATACTGTGGAAAGTTATGTTCGGTCGTCTTACAGCCGCGATCCAAGCGAGCCGACGACTCTTTGTTATCTCTAACAGTTGTTCTCCGTGGTTGCGCCTCCAGGCAGGAAAGCGGTGGAAAATTAACCCGTTTCTATGTTTTTCCCATGGCGATCATGTGTTGCGCTGTTACAGCCCACAATACAGCAACGGTTTACATGTTTTACATACTTAACAGTTAATTACCTGTGACAAAGTGAGCACCGCAGACTCTGGCGTATTCCAGCTTAACACCGTCCAAATCGGACCTGGATATCCGTGTCAGCCATAGGTGACAGCGTTGTTCAGAGAGCTGTTTTGTTTTTTCACACTGATTCACTATCACGGCTGGTAGGCGATAGAAAGAGCGTTGATCTCCTCCTCCACGGGCCGTGCAACCAACCATTAAACACGTTTTCACCATTGTTCACTTCCAATACTGCCTAAGGCGTAATACAATGCGGGTCAACGGTGCGAAACGACTGCCACCCAATATGGCGGACGCGCAGAGTAGTCACGTGAGCATGACGTCAGCTGAAAACCCCCTATTGTGCTCCTTGGAAAACAATTTTGTTTTAGTTTTTTTTGGTTCGTTTTTTTGTTTTCTTTCTTTTGGAGGTGTTTTAAACAGAGTTTCAAAGGAAAGGTAAAGAATAGAAATTCCCAGGATTAGAGAAAAAAGGGAAAAACATCACGTTAAAGGGACACTAAGGGGACCAGGGTTTTAACTGCATGCTATTAACACTCTTGTTTTTCTCTGAGTTATTGCTTTCAGATTAAAGGAGACGCCACCTTTCTGCCAACAGAAGACTCTGAGAAGACAGTGCTAGCAGTGCGGTAAGGAGTCATAATCAGATTTGGACACTAAATTATACTTAGTTTTAACCAAGTTATGCCAGGAGATCTTCCAGCGGGAAAGATGGTGTCTTAAAGATGTTTGTTGCTTTCTGCTATTAACAGCTCTATCTTTCTGCTTCTTTTTCTTTGCAAATAAACCTGGTCAATATGATAGGAATGTGCTAAAAGAGAGATTTAGTCTCATTTTAGACATTCTCAGATGCGAGAGAATGCAGAAACAGTGCCGCAGTGCCATGGGGGCTGATCCTTGGGACAAGGACTAAAGGTGATGTCATTGACTTCAGCCTGATCCAGTTTTGAGTTTTATTTTGTCAGAGACAAAGTTTGATTTTTTTTTTTTATCCTTTTGTTTTTTTTTAGGTTTGTCATGTTAGAGGGAACACTGTAGTTAAAATGTTTGTGACTGCTTTGCTGTAATTTCTTTTCAACCTATGGAGCGTTTTCATTGGCAAAAAATGCTGGCAGAATTCATTCTGTTTGCAGGCGTGAGGACTGGAGGATGGACTCTTGAAGGGAAGGAGAATGTTGTGCTTAAGTCAGACATTGGACTGAAAATGGACATTGAAGGACTATGACTGAGGCATCGGACAACCTTCGACAACAAACACAGATGAGTTCTGCAGACACGACTTCATGCATTTCACTTCAGATTTTGTTGTACACAATTAAAACAAAACACACATTATGAAACACATTAGGATTATGTAAAAGTGAAAACTTTTAAAGAAGTAACTTGATGGGAATCATAGAGCAACCTAATAAAGTGGGTATTATATCAACAGTTAAATAAATAAATGAATTAATTAGTTTTCACTATATACGTAGAGTAATCTGAACTTTTAAATAGCATTTCATTTAATGAACATCTTAGAGCAAGCTGATTTCTGCCAATCCGGCAGGCATCAATAAAACGCAAAGAAAAGGTTACTGGCTAAAATGGGTAATGTTGCAATAAAATTAGCATAATGACACATCGTACTAACTAACATGGGTAAATTTAGGATTAAAGCATCAGGGTACAATGGTTACAATATTTATGGAGATTTAATATCTTTCAACTAGAACACAAATAACTCAAAAGTCTTTTTAACCAGTTAAACATCCTAAGGGAAAAAACACATAACACTGAGTTTTAGCTAATTGTTAACCTGAGGGCTTTTAGATCAGGATAATTTAATGGTTATCGTCTTACATACAGAAAATAAGTACGATTCATTTAATTAGATTAAATTATGGGGACATTTTGGATCTGGTCAGGATTGCTGGGGGCTGTGATGTAAAAGGGTAACAGCTTGAAGATGTATCAGTGAATGAAGGTCTTCTCTGAGGAACATCAAAGCAGCAAAGACACCCCACATTGGAACTCCTGTTGTGTAAAGAACATCTTGAACGGGACATAAGGTGAGATCCTTACAATGAGAGACGTTCCACACAGGGGGGTGTGGAGACCCCTGGGGCATGGCACCCAGGACGAGCTGCTGTGGACTTGACACAGCTGGTGGAACCAGAGGGACGACAAGGTTGTCCCACAGGTCACCTGACACCTGACACTGACTGTAAAGGGTTCGGGGTTTTCAGGGTTGCTGAAAACAGAAAGCTTCAGAGAACCTTAACCTTTCCTGACCAGGCACTCAGAATACATAGATCAGATTATGAGGCCTAGACAAATAGGAACGCAGAGACGAATTCATCCAAGAACTTCTTAATAAAAGTCCTTAATCCTCAGTTTAAGAAAATAAATAATCACATGTATGGTTTACTATATTTTAGGATTAATTTGGGAACTAATTCTGATTTGCTTAAGTAGCTTTAGTTGTTCTACAATGTTAGAACGTTTTCAAAAGCTCCTGTTCTCTCTCATTGTTTTGTGTTGTAGAACCTTGGCATCCTTGAACAGTAACAGCATGGTATAAATATTTTGTCTTTTCTGTGCAGAACAGCACCTCACTTAAAAAAAAAAAAAAGTAGAGAGAGAGGGAAAAGCTTTCACATGGAAAGGCTTTCTTTTTCTCAGTTGGGTTTTCAAAATAATTGGGAAATGACATGAAACGAATATGTTGATGAAATTATGTTGCAGAGAACTTCAACTGTCAGACAACAACAGTTAAGACACACATTAAAAGCATTCTGTTAAGAATTATTATGAATTTACTGCATATACATTTGAACTTAAAGATTACTATTTTAATTAATAATTAAATTTCAGAATTCTGAAAGCTAAATAATTGTGCACAGAAATATCTTGAATGTGAAAGTGCTTGGAGGATGTTTTAATAAATGACACATGAATGGGGGTTTTGATAAGAACACTAATTACACCTTGTTTCTGTTCTCCAGTGGAAACAAGGACTCGTGTCTGCAGACCATCTTCACAAAGTGTTTTATTAGAGAGAAATGCAAAATAAAATGCTCAGTGCCCATCCAGAACTGAACGCTTATTACCATCCAGCTCAATCGTCCAGCCTGCGAGGAGGAACCAAGAAGAGGACTGGGGATGAAGAAGCCAGAGAACTGATTCCTTATTCTTCAACGAGAGGAGTTGCCTGAAGAGACCCTAAGCGCGATTAGATTAATTTCTGCCTTGTGCCTGAAAGGCCTGAAGGCTTCCTTAACTTTGCGTTCTTGACGTCTAGGACTCTTCTCATATTGTGTTGCTCTTTGTTTAACTGCTCTATTCCACTGACTCACATGTTTGATTTTCTGTGTTATGAGATCTACACTTTAATGTTACATCATGTTGATCAATATGGTTTTATGGTAAAAAATTGAAACTGTTTGCTTCAGACACACAAGGATCTATGGTTTATGCACCTTTTGAGTTGATATAGGAAGAACCAGGATCGGATTGGCTCTAAAGATCCTTTAATATTAGCTGGTAATGATAACACATAGATTCAATACAGGGTTTTCAGGCTCAGATTGGCCGAGAGCAGATCTCCCTGGGAGGGGGGCCTTGCAGTTTTTACTACCCCCTGGGGGGGGTAGCTTTTTCTGGGGTTCCCCTGCCCGCACTGAACCTCTCCTGCCTTTGCTCCTGGTGTTGTAAGTTTGGAGTGGTGGATTATTGTCCATCGTAGGGGTGAGTGGAGAAAGGAGTAGGAGGGTATTCAGGGTGGGTGAAGAGTAGACGGATTCGACCTTGGTTACTGAACAGGTTTAGCTTACCATAGTCTAATGTAATTTTAAAATAATGTGCGCATAGGTACCTAAAACAGGCCTTACCTAATTAGATGAATCCTAAATTGTAGATGAAAGCTAAATCTTTGATCTTGTGTGTTAAACCTCTTTGAAGCATTCATGTTGATCTGTACTAAAAGTTCCAGCACTACCCGGTTCCAACACGGGAACCCTTTGGGTCCCACTTTACGGGTTTACAGAAATGGTTCCTCTGTGTTTTGTTCACATTTCCATATGATGGGTCATCTTGTTTTGTCTTGATGCTGACAACACCATCATCAACGTTAAAAAAAAAAAAAAAAAAAAAAAAGAGAGGAATGTTATAAGAATTATTATTCTGAAGTCACTATGGCCTCACACCACTCGGACAGAGGAGGCCTGGAGACCTGATGTCTGTGTATAAGATCCACTGTTTGCTGATTGCAAGGCCAAATGCTGCAGCTGCTGAGAGATACTGATTGTTTACGATAGACTGTCTTTGTTTTGTCTCATGGGAAGGCCACGGTGCAGTATTAGGGGAAGCCCGAAAAGCGAGGCAGACAGAGACAGGGCAGACAGAGACTGCAGCGGAACCGTGGGGTGCGATTACTTTCCATCTATGTGAATCTCTGCTCTGTTTCTCAATTAAAGTGCTGGAACGTCATACCACCGTCTCGTCATTTAGTAAAGATGGGAACTCAGTTACTATTGCTTAGAATTCCACCCAAAACTCCCATAACAGTCCCGCAGTGGTCTATGCAGGCCCCCAAACTTTCTAAAAAACATATTTGAAGATGATGCTAGCATCTTCTGTATTGGAGGGGAAAAAATCCACCAACTCACAAAGTGGTCACTATGTAAACTGGTTCAAAAACTGGTTCAAAAATCTAATTATCATTAAATTTAGTAAAACATATTTTGAAACTGCAATAAATTAGAAAACAATGCAATCAAAATTATTGACATTGTTGATTTAGAACAAGTCCATGAGATCAAATTTCTGGGTGTTTTATTGGATGATGAATTTATCTTGAAACTTCAGATCTGCCAAGTAAAATCAAGACTAGTCAAAAGTGTTGCTGTTTGAGGAGAATATGATTTGTTCTGGACCACAAATATCTGGTTATTTAATTCTCTCATTGTACCATATTTAAATTATTGTGTGGAAGTTTTGGGAAAAATATTTAAAACAAATTTCCAGCCAGTATACATCATACTAAAAGTGCTAAACTGATTTGCTATCTTGAGACTCTCAGCCATGTTCAAAGTTAACAGTGAGAACAGCGGCACTACAATGAACAGCTAACATGATTTAATAAACTTGTTTTACATGTCTTACAGGGTCATGACAACAACTCTCATTTTCTGTGGTCTTGGGGGTATAATATGGTCTGTTGTGTCCTGATGAGGCCGTGTAATGTCAAAGCTGAATCCCAGAGGACCTGCTCAGGAGCTATCAGCTTTGTAGTTTTGCTCAGAAACAGTCAGATCACAAAGGAGTTGTCTTTCCATTTAGATCGTCTGAGCACACCATCAAGAAAAACAGCCTTCCCCCACCCTCCTCCCCCAGCTGATGCACAGGCTGCCTTGAGGAGGAAAGGCTGAGTTATACTTGCTTGTTTGGTTGTCGTGGACCTCCGAATTTTTGTAAATTAGAACACAAGCCTCATTCGTAATTGAATTGATTGAAAGGAGCTCTCATTAAACAAGTTTGCCTGTACCGACATAAAATGGCCCAGAGGTTTCAAGTGGCAAAATTAGTTTTTTTGTAACAACCCCGGGTTCCTCCTGTTCCTCCTTTACATGCATTATGAACAACTAGATCTTTACAATGTTACAATGATGGGAAAGATTAAATTTTGTGAAAAAGAAGCTTTGATCAGCGGAGAAAACTGAACCTGAGGAACTGACAGTTTCAACCTAAAGATGATCACTGGTATCTTTACTGTCATTCTGTTGTGGAAATTCAATGCAGTTATTCTGTTAAAACGTTCTATAAATGCTAAATGCTGCCTCTGTTATCCATCCATTCATCCATCTTCTAACATGTCTATCATTGTGGGGTTGTGAGGGGTGCTGGTGTCTATCTCCAGCTGTCAATGGGGGAGAGGCGGGTTCACCCTGGACAGGTCACCAGTCCATCACAGGGCAACACAGAGACAAACACAACATACAACCATTCACACACACTCTCACACCTAAGGAGATGGAATTAGAGGTGGAAATAGATCACCGTTTCAGAATTAAAAAGACATGTTTTAATACGTTGGGATGTAAATATCACATACAATCACATACAGCAATCACATCACATGTTGGGGTGGGTGATGCTACCATTTTTTAAACTTAGATTTCCATTAATATCAAAGAATACAGCTTTTTGCAAGCAGCCAGCTTCTGTCTCTCATTTATCCATCTGTCTCTTTTTTATATTTGTGTCTATCGTGTATTTTTATGGTTACACTTTGAAGCCTACCTGCATTTCTTCCTTCCTACTTTTGAATGAAAATCTCTATAAATCTAGATCTGCCAGAGTTTAGAATATTTTTGGTGTAATTTAATAAAATTTAAATCTTTTTAGATTTGGGATCTGCTTCTGATCCATTCTGGGGTCTATCTAGGGACAAAACGGCTTTTAAAGGAATAAACTCCCCTTCTTATTTCATCAATGGACTCAGAAAGGTGGATTTTTGTTTCAACAGACAGAGTTTTGCTAATAATTGACCATAGTGCAGTTTGCTTGTTGAAAACGTGCTATATTTGGCTTATAATAAATCAACAGATGTTTGATCATCATCATATTTGAATTAAGCAAATGTTCTCAGTATATTGAAGTAATCAGGGCACCACGTGAAATAGACAAATGCATCCTTTTTCTGGTGTTACAACAGAAAAAATATGCATTTATCCTGTTGAATGTGATTATTTTGCGGAACAAAGCGTGTTTTCTCTCTTGGGGGAGTGAGTTTACCTGCATTTGAACCCAGGTAACATTGAGCTCAAAGTATTTTCAGAGCTTAAGGTGCACCAAATAATAAGACGCACTATATATTCTTCTCCAGTGTGTAATACCCCCCCCCCCGCCCCCCTTCACGTACACAGCTCTCTATCCGTCTATCAGGAGTACAGAGTAGCTGGACTACACTTGTTTCTAACATTAGGCCAAAATAAAAGTAACTTTTAGATTGAATTAACTTATTAGGTTTATTGTTGCTAGCGCGACACGTATCGTATGCGCAGAGTCCGTCTCGAGTACGCTTTGAGTACACATGGACCTTGGTGCAGTGAACTATGCCTTAGTGTGTGGGGGTCTTTACATGAATGCACTTCTAGATTAGACATTACAGTCAGGCAGTCTTGTTCACAGCTAAGGGGTCCTATCAGGTAGTGACACAATGTACCGTAATGCTCCTGATATCCATTGAGCAGAGCGATTTTGTTGGCAGGGCGAAGTTCCCACTTAAAGAACATGTAGGCACACATTGATATACTGAACTCTGGTTAACCTTACATCTCTGCAAACATAGGATATAGACTATGTATGCCATTCTGTTAAAGATGACATGTTTTGCACAAGGTTTAAATTTAGAAGCACAAAAGAAAATTTTCCATTACATTTTGCCCTTTCATTAAGGAATAATTACAAATAAAATCACATTTCTAAACCAAATAGTAACATAAGAACATAAAATAATCATGAAAGCTTCATGAGTCAGTCTCATCACACAAGATCATAGTCTCAGCATTTATCAGTATTTTTGGGTTACATTTAGGCTTTTGGCAGAGTTGGCAGTGAAACAAACTGGGAATGTTAAATGGTTTATTTGGAAAATTTTGTGATGCAGTTACATTGTGTTTTTATTACATGGAGCTGACCAACATAGCTTCCGTTAGCATTTTGATGAATTACATTGGCAATGGCATGACAAGTGTTTTTTTATGGTTGATAAAAGGCTGATATAAGAACAATAGTTGAAGGGAAGATTTCAGCATTGGCATTCTTTTAACAACAAATTCTGTACACATATGGAATAAAAGAGAGATTTTTTTAAAGGTATATATTAACATCCAAGGAAACATCAATATGGAATGCTGTTAATCTGACTTAACACTGTTTCAACCAACAAATCCTTTTTGCAAGGCTAGTGTAACTCAGCTAAAACTAATGAGTAAAATTAAGATAAAAAGAAGCTAAAGAACTCAAATAAAATGGTTGAAAACCTATCATCAGAATGATTTAGTGAATCCTGGTTTACTGCAGATCCATGTTAGGGAACCAAAGTTCATCTTAAAGAATATGGGTTGAGGTTAAAATAGCTTAACTAATTTAGAACAACATTTGATGTGTTTCAACCCATTCACAAAGCAAACCTGAATTAGTCAAAACATTGTTTGGGGAAATAACATTTTAAATAGCGATTTGCTCAGTAATTATCAGTAACTTTTAGGACACAGACAACCTCACCTGGTCTGTGAACACCACATCACTGGTGAAGAGCGCACAGAAGCGCTTGTACTTCCTGCAGCATCCACTGCAGATTCACCAGGTTCTGTAACAGCTTTTTCCCTGCTGCCATCAGGCTGTTGAACTCTAAACTAGACTCAGCATCACACTCGCACCATTATTTAGCACTACCAATGTTGCTGAACTTTGATAATCCATTTGAATAGGACACAACTCAATGTTTTTACTGCATTTTGCACAACACTGAATTCTTTCCTATTAATGCCTTTTTGCATCATTAATTTAAACTGTTTTTCCTACATTGTCACATTCTGAACACTGCTGCCCTTTATATTGTAATGTTATCTATATTCCAACTGCAATCTCACTACACTGTCACAAGTTGTATGCAACAAAATTTCGTTTTAGTATACGCCCTGTGCATACAAAAATCATGATAAATTTGTCTATGTCACTTGATTTATTATTTATATTTAGAAAGCTGTAGATTTACAACTCATGTTGGGAAGGTATTGATAAAAAATATTCCAGTTGATTTATCATGATTGTTAAAGTGATCCTGTGTGTAATTTGGTTGCCTGATTATACATTTTGTGTGGAGCCCATGTGCACAAAGTGGTTTTTCTTTGCTTCATCACAGTTGTGTGCTAATGACATGTTGTGATGTGTTGAATAGTTCTGTGACTTTAACATGAGTGAGTTTGAGATTTGGGCTTGTTTTTTTTTTGTTTTTTTGTTTTAAATTGGGCAGGTTTTATGCTGGTTTGGGCTGGAAACCAACAGTGAGATAAAACAACTTGTAGTGTTGTGTCTTGACTCAAAAGTCAAGCATTAGCTACACGCTGATAAACATGAGCTCTGGTTATCAGACTGAACACTGAAGTAAAAATTTATACTAGAAGAGGTTCTGTAATTACAGCAGCTAGGGAGAACAAGGATCAGAACAAAGCATAATTCCCTTCTGCCTGCAAGTAACTCAAGTTTCGTCAATTTGGCAGTTTTCCTGCTTGGTTCTGCTCCTTGTGCTCCTAGCTGTCCTAGCTAACCCTCCTAGCATGAATGTTTACTCCAGTGTTGAATTCAAGACCGACACTTCTTGTAATTGTTTGGTAATCAGACCTAATATCCATCCCGCACTACCGACAGACACCGACCACAGCTTCTCTGAAGGCTATAAATGTATGAGCCACCGACCCGCCCCTCTCCAGCTGTAATTGGCTAGGATGTTGCCTTCAGTCGTTGATTTGATTGATTAAATAGTATAACTGACACATCAAAGACAGTACTAATAGAACAATGGCCACTCCGAAGTAAAAAAAAAAAAAAAAAAAAAAAAAGAGAAGATGTGTCGGGGGCACATCCTGTGGCCATTGTTTACATTAGCTTGATGAGTCTAGTGGTTACAGCAGTGTGCATAGACTGACAGATGTGCTACAGCTCAGTCTGAACAAAATAAATAAAAAAAACTTGCAACACAAATCTATAAATTAGCTAAAAGAGAAATGCCGAAACTACCAAGTGAAAACCTTATGCGTATGATGACTACACACAAACATCTGTCAGCAAACTATAGCTGTGTTTGAGTTAGTATTCATAGCAGACTCATTTTCTCTCCTGTATGGATTCTCATGTGTCTATTTAAATGTGCTTTTCGGCTAAAACTTTTTCCACATAGATCACAACCAAAAGGCTTCTGTCCTGTATGGATTCTCGTGTGTCGATTTAAATCTGATACTTGGGTAAATCCTTGTCCACATAAATCACAACAGAAAGGCTTCTGTCCTGTATGGATTCTTGTGTGTATTTTTAAATACCCTTTAGAGCTAAAACTTTTTCCACATAGATCACAACAGAAAGGCTTCTGTCTTGTATGGATTCTCGTGTGTATTTTTAAATACCCTTTAGAGCTAAAACTTTTTCCACATAGATCACAACTGAAAGGCTTCTGTCCTGTATGGATTCTCGTGTGTATTTTTAAATACCCTTTAGAGCTAAAACTTTTTCCACATAGATCACAACTGAAAGGCTTCTGTCCTGTATGGATTCTTGTGTGTATTTTTAACTGAGCTTTTGTACTGAAACTTTTTCCACATAGATCACAACAGAAAGGCTTCTGTCCTGTATGGATTCTCGTGTGTATTTTTAAATACCCGTTAGAGCTAAAACTTTTTCCACATAGATCACAACCGAAAGGCTTCTCTCCGGTGTGGATTCTTGTGTGTTGGTTTAAAGCGTATTTTCCAATAAATGTTTTACCACTGCCTTTAATTTGGTCTGGATAAAGCTGTGAGAGCAGCAGAGACTCTTCATCATCCAGAGTCTTTATTGGAGAAGCAACTGGAAACCTGATGGTATTAATCCCCTCCTTCCCATTGAGCTCCTCTCCTCGCAGACTGATGTAGACTCCCTTCTGTTCCTTTATTATGTGAGGGGGACTTGGCTCATGCAGGTCAGCAAGAAGTCCTTGGTCTAAAGAAGCTTCTTCGACAATCCGCTTCTGAGCAACATCTGCAATAAACATTGAAACACATTATGCAAATTAGAAAGAATATTGATCTCAGTCTGAACTGAGGCACATTTTAATAAAGATATATTTAAGTATTTCAGTTAGATTTAATTCTGTGATTTAACTACTTTTTCTTCGAGTTTAGTTTTAACTGTTTCTTATGTCTTTGCTTGTTTACAGTTCCTTGCAAAAGTATTCATCACCATGGCCTTTTAATGTTTATTTATTCTGCAAAAGTAGTTGAACAAATAAATTACTTGAACCTACAGGATGATAACATTCGGGAAAACTATAACAAGAAATATATTTAGTCAATAAATGTAAGAATAAAAAATATCAATGTACTGGAATGGAATTAACTTCACATTTATTAAGATGATAATTGATATTGCAGACATACTGACCTACATCTGTAACTTATTTGTAAAATGTGAGTGTGTGTGAATGGTTGTTTGTCCTGTTTGTCTCTGTGTTGCCCTGAGACAGACTGGCGATCTGTCCAGGGTGAACCCACCTCTCACCCAGTGAATGCCTGAAATAGACACCAGTCACCCTCAGGACCCCATGAGGGAATAACCAGGTCAGAAAATGGATGGATGGAGAACCACCATTCGAGTTTGAAACAAATTAAATATCTCTATCTCACTCTGAAATGTACTTTATTTTAACAAACCAACACCGCCTGCTCTTTCCTGTCTGACTAGCTCAGCTACTGCGCCGCGATGCGCTGGTCTCAGGAGGGAAGGAGAACTAGAGAGGACAGTCCAGTGTTGCCCATTTAGCATCTTTGTTGCTATAGCAACTATTCAGACTCCTGTAGCAATTACTTTCAAAAAGCGACAAGCAGCAACGACTTTTAGCGACTTCTTTTGTTTCTTTTGGATTAAAAAAAAAGAGGAAACCCTAAAATCTTTACAGTTGATAGGAGCAGCAGTTAATGGAAAGCTGGTATCAGTCTCCTCCTTCACCAGGAGCTGCTCTCCTTCCTGACGGGCCCCGGGTTCCTCCTGTTCCTCCTTTACATGCATTATCAACAACTAGATCAGATTTTAAAATTCCTTGAATGTGAGCCTCCCCTTGGAATAGGCAAAGATAACCACCCCCCCCCCCCCCAACCACAAACCTACCCCACACAGGTCCCTGCAGCAAATGCATCTTTCTTTTGTGTTCCTGGAATGCTGTGTTTCACAAACATCTGATCGCCCAATCTATCATTGTGGGGTTGTGAGGGGTGCTGGTGTCTATCTCCAGCTGTCAACGGGGGAGAGGCGGGTTCACCCTGGACAGGTCACCAGTCCATCACAGGGCAACACAGAGACAAACACAACATACAACCATTCACACACACTCTCACACCTAAGGAGATGGAAGTAGAGGTGGAAATAGACCACTGTTTCAGAATTAAAAGGGCATGTTTTAATATATTGGGATGTAAATATCACATACAATCACATACAGCAATCACATCACATGTTGGGGTGGGTGATGCTACGATTTTTTTAATATTTAGATTTCCATTAATATCAAAGAATACAGCTTTTTGCCAGCAGCCAGCTTCTGTCTCTCAGTTATCCATCTGTCTCTTTTTTATGTTTCTGTCTCTATCATGTAAATTTATACATGGTTACATTTTGAAGCCCATCTGCCTTTATTCCTTCCTACTTTTGAATAAAAATCTCTTTGAATCTAGATCTGCCAGAGTTTAGAATATTTTTTAGTGTAACTTAATAAAATTTTATTCTTTTTAGATTTGGGATCTGCCTCCGATCCATTCTGGGGTCTATCTAGCAACAAAAATGCCTTTTACAGGAATAGAAATAAATTCCTCTTCTTATTTCATCGATGGACTCAAAGATGGGTTTTTGTTCCAACAGACAGATTTTTGCTGATAAATGACCATATTGCCGTTTGCCTGTTGAAAATGTGCTATATTTGGCTTAATGCTTATAATAAATCAACAGATGTTTATCATCATCATCATATTTGAATTAAACAAATGTTCTCAATATATTGAAGTAATCAGGGCACTACATGAAATAGACAAATGCATCTTTTTCTGGTGTTACAACAGAAAAAAGATGCATTTATCCTGTTGAATGTGATTATGTTGCGGAAGTAACCGTGTTTTCTCTCTTGGGGGAGTGAGTTTAGCTGCATTTGAACCCAGGTAACATTGAGCTTAAAGTACCCTAGTTTTCAGACCTTAAGGTGCACCTAATAATAAGACGCACTAAATATTCTTCCCCAGTGTGTAATATCCCCCCCCCCCCCTTCACGTACACAGCTCTCTATCCGTCTATCAGGAGGACAGAGTAGCTGGACTACACTTCTCTGTTTCTAACATTAGGCCAAAATGAACGTAACTTTTATATTGAATTAACTTATTAGGTTTATTGTTGCCAGCGCGACACGTATCGGTACGCACAGAGTCCGTCTCAAGTACACATGGACCTTGGTGCAGTGAACTACGCCTTAGTATGTGGGGGTCTTTACATGAATGCACTTCTAGATTAGACATTACAGTCAGGCAGTCTTGTTCAGAGCTAAGGGGTCCTATCAGGTAGTGACATGGTGTACCGTAATGCTCCTAATATCCATTGAGCGGAAAGATTTTGTTGGCAGGGCGGAGTTAAAGAACGGTAGGAGAAACACTGCACTTCTAATAAATATATGAGATAAATTAAACAGTTCAGAAAAACGGATTTAAATTAGTGGTTTAACAAAAAAAACATGCATCAAAGCAAAGACATGAAATACAACTGTTAAATCTTTGAAGAGAAATGTACAATTTGAAGCTCTTTAGTTGGTCAATTAATGATTAAATATTTTTAAACTATTTTGTCGCGTTTTATGGAACACAAATGTATATTTTAGCTACTTTTTGGCCCAGTATCCATTTTATTGACTAATTTATTTATTCTGTATGTATCCTGAATTATGGCAGCATTGGTCTTCCATAGTCAGCCAGAAGAAAACATGCAATCCTCTTTCTAGAAAGAAATAAACAAAAAGGCCTTGTTCGGAGGAACTTTTTCCAGACAAAAACCTGATGCTTAAGGGTGCTACATGCTAAGCTAGCATTAGCACCTCTATGCTACATGCTAAGCTAGCATTAACGCCTCCTATGCTGCATGCTAAGATAGCATTAGCGCCTCCTATGCTACATGATAAGCTAGCATTAGCACCTCCTATGCTACATGCTAAGCTAGCATTAGCACCTCCTATGCTACACGCTAAGCTAGCATTAGCACCTCCTAAGCAGAGCTGCAGGTTTAGCCAGTTTTCTGGGGGAAACTCTGCAACAATGAAGAGGAGGAATCCATCAGCTGCTGAAAAAGGCTCCTAAACTTTAGCTCCATCCACACAGTTAGCATGAAGAAGGAAATCTCCAAACCTAATCGGTGCAGCAGAACTCTGGGCTGGAAAACATCCCCCATCATTGGTGTCTCCTCTGCTGCGTCCTGCCGCTCTTTGAGTTCCTGCTTCCCTCCAGTTTCTCCGCTGTGCCTCCAGCTGCTGGACTTCTTTCCAGACTTCATCACCTGCAGCAGCTGCTGCTCTATTTCAGCTTCTGGCCTCACAGCAGAACAACAAAGAACCCGGAGGATCAACGTGGCTGCGCGGTATGAACACCTGGTTGCAGAAAGTGGCGGGGAGAGACCACGCGACAAACCCATACCATATATGAACATGACGTCATCACCCTCCGGAGGTGAAGGGGGCGCTATTTGCTAAACCAGCAGAAGTTTCTCACGTTTTTTTCCTTTTGAAATCTTTATTAATTCTGGCTGGTAAAACATAACTTAACTGTGGTATCTCAATTTTTTAAAGAAAATAATTATTGATTCCGTCCATAGTTAAAGCAGAACTTTGATACAATAAATACATTTACAGCTAAAGCTAATGTTGGTAGTTTGCTTGTCCAGAAAGCTTTCTCAATTCAAAGTGTCTGGAGCATAGACATCACTCATCTCTATTTATTCAATGGATTGCCGATTTGCCCGAAAAACTGAAGTCACTGGCCGCCATCTTGCTACTCCCTACTCTCACAGAATCCCAGAAGATTTGGTTGCAACAACAAGCAGTTTTCTGGCTGTGGGAAAACGTTTCACAGGTAATTTTAAAGTCAGTGGATGTACTATTATCAAGTACTAGGAAATTATGTGTTGAAATATTTTGCATATTATATATATATATATATATATATATATATATATATATATATATATATATATATATATATATATATATATATATATATACACCTGCAAAAAATGTGGCCTCTTCACCTTTGGGCTGCTGGGGAGTTCCAGGTGTCACAGCCTTTATACTAAGATGGTGTTGTACATTTTCAACTTGTTTTTTTAAAGCCTGAACTTCATCATTCTGTCTGGCACTCATGTCATTAGTGTGATGTACTGTTTGAGGTAGTGATGTTGCCTTTAACTAACCAGCTGTGAATTCAGACACTTGGGACTGCAGCAGCTTAATTTGAGCCTGCAGCTTTAGTAATTCAGACTCAGGTTCATCTTCCACCCTAACCTGCCGTACAACTGGTCGCGCTAACTGAGAAACACATTTCTTTCTCAGTGATTGTTGGAATTCCTCTTCTCTGATTTCATTTAAGAGTGTCAGAAAAGAGGGAGGATTATTCTTTCTCTCTCTCAGTCTTAACTGCAGAAGCAGGATTTCAGATTCAGTAGCTCCACAGAGGAGCTGCTCAACACGTGCACTGTCTCTACAATAGGGTGTTTTCACCGACGTCACTGGCCAACTTCCGGTCCGCCATATTGGGTGGTTCACTTCCTTATCTCTAGTTGTCCTACACGTATTTTCGTATCGAGAATGGATAAGTACGCCAGCACGCTAGAGCGACCAGATAAGGACGTATGTCTGAGGAAATGTTCCGTGATCGACCATATGGACCCCTATGCCTTCCACGGTGCCTTGTTTAGCCGTAATCCTGATGATTGGCCAAATGTAGAGCACGGCGACATCGTGCATTACCTGGTGTTCGGTGAAAACCCTCTGCACACTCTCGAGGAAATGAGAGCTTACAAGGGTCTAGAGGCTCACAACCAGTTCACATCTGGTTGGGTACGAGATGTCGAAGTTATGTACATCAAGGAAATCGCCATCATACGTGGACGGGTGAGTTTTAATAAGATGGTAAAAATGTAAACAATCCGACGCAAATGCGGCGCATGCTTCTGCGGTGGCTGGCGGCCGGCGGTGCGCGAAGGCGCTAAGCTGCAGGGCCGATCGACGCCGCTGGCGGCTTTAATTATTTAATCAGAACAATGACCAGTGCAAAATTAAGTTGTATTTACCGTATTTACGCCGGTAGGCTCTTGCCTACTGGCGTAACCCGGAAGGAGCGCGGACCTCACTTTACTGTTGTAAAGTGTTGATATTGAGGGGAGTGTTCATTTATTTTCATTGTGTCCCCTAAGATTGCTGTGTGCCACATATGCCACAACGACATATGATAAAACGTCTGAACGCTTGAAATGTGAATAAGAGTTTTTGAACTTTAATTTATCTAATGCTGATTATTCATTGAATCGTTTGATTTTAAATATTTAGAATACTTTCACAGCAAAAATTATATGTGATTATTTAGATTAATTAATTACAGAGTATGTAATTAAATAGATTGAATTTTTTAATCGATTGACAGCCCTAGTTTATGCATGTTACAGTGACACTTTAAACCAATTTGTTCTACAGCAAGGGGGGCCTTACACGTACAGAATTGCATTATGCAGGATAAATAATGGGACTATAAAATCACAAGTGATCATAAAGAGAAAAATTATGACAATTTGTTAATGTAATTGTAAAATAACAGTTCATTTAAAAAAATGCAATATTAAAACTGTTCTTATTTTAATTTCAGGTCCTTCACTCTCAAAGTGTCCGCGCTACAGCAACACATCCGTGGATTCTTTCCAAGCGGGATGGCCTCGTACTGACTGGGCATTGCGACTGCAAGGCAGGAATGGGCAGCACCTGTACCCATGTCGCTGCCATGCTGTTTCAGCTAGAGGCAGCTACCAGGATACGTGCATCAAAGACAGTGACTGAATCAAAGGCGTACTGGCTTCTCCCAGGCGGTGTGAAGGATGTTCCTTTCGCGCCAGTGTCCGACATAGACTTTAGCTCTGCCAAGAGCAAACGTCAGAAACTTGATGATAGCATAGCAGCGCTCTCGCTTCCGTCGCCAACAATGACTTCCACACCAGCTCGTGTGCGACCTGCTCAGCATGTGGCTGTTAAAAGTAGCGAAAAGCAGGAGGCGTTCCTGACAGCCCTCAGCAAGCTGAGGCCTAAAGCAGCTGTACTGGCTGCCTGTGATGACTTTGCTGCTGCCTTCCGCCCTAAAGCGACAACTAGCAAGTACCCCACACCTTTAGTTGATCTGAAGGATGTAAAATACCAGGCTATGAGTAGGGCTGATCTGGAGAAAGCCTGTGCTGAGATCAGTATAAGCGTCACGCCGGAGCAGGCTAAACATATTGAAGAAGCCACTAGAGCTCAGGCGGATTCTAAATTATGGCGTGTCTTCCGTGCTGGACGAGTGACTGCTTCATCTATGAAGGCTGCATGCCATACATCATTAGAGAAGCCCTCACCAAGTCTGGTGAGGGCCCTGTGCCATCCGGACAATAACAAACGGTGCGTTCCTGCTACAAAGCATGGGAAGGCACATGAAGAAGAGGCCAAGCTGGCTTATTTCAACATGCATAAGTTGCAACACACCACTGCTGTGTTGTCTGCCAGTGGACTGGTGATAAACCCCACCCACCCTGAACTCGGTGCATCGCCTGACGCTCTGGTGTCATGCGAGTGTTGTGGACGAGGGGTGGTAGAAGTTAAGTGCCCCTACACTGTGAATCGCCCGGAAGAACACCCCTGCCTAGAGACAACCCCTGATGGTCTGCGGCTGAACATGTCACATCAGTACTATTATCAAGTACAGACACAAATCCATCTGTGTGAGGTGGCCTACTGCGACTTTGTTGTCTGGACATGTGAGGCCATGCTTGTCCTCAGGATTCTTCCGGACAGCACTTTCTGGGAGAATGTTTGCTGTAAGAGCAAGACATTCTTCCAGAAAGTCCTGCTTCTAGAGCTGTGTGGCAATTACTTTACCAGGAGGGACAAGCTGTGTTTCTCCCCCATCAAACAGAATAGAACTGTTGATCAGTTCTGTCTGTGTGGTGGGGGACAAGCACAGTCTAACATGGTGCCATGCAGAAATGTCATGTGTGAGGGACAATGGTTCCACATGGAATGTGTGAAATTGAAGCGCATGCCCAAAGGTAAATGGGCGTGTCCTAAGTGCCGTATTGTACCATAAGTATATCTGTAAGCAAGGTGTTCTCAGCTGTAGGCTTGGAGGTGGTCTGGTACCAGGCCACCATCAAGCCTACAGCTGAGAACACTCACTTTATGGTATTTAATTTTCAATTCTTATCGATATGAAAGGTTACCATTCATAAGATTGTATATATGACACACTAAGTAACCTGATGTGAGATATACTGTCACGTTCACTGATGTTATGAACCTTTTCTCATTTATGTTGTTAATAAATCATATTAACGTGAAAACAGTCTAGTTTGTCTTCCTATTTTAAGAACAGTCTGATATAAAAACTGTAAACATTTTTTATATTATTAACACTAAATTGCACATTTTAGTTTACATGAATTGCTTTCTATATAAACTACGAAAATGAAGAAAATAGGGTATGGAGTCTTTAATGTATTTATTTACATTTCCAATGATAAATACACAGTGCGACATGGATACTACAATCCCTGCATTTCTAATCAAATGACACAATTCCATCCGAAAGATTGAATAAAGAACATGCTACTTTTGCAATTTTGTCTAATAATGTCAAGTTATTCTGATCTCTAACTTGCACATAGTCTAGAGGTACAGGCCCACCCACCATATTGTATCGCTGCCTAATGCCCCCTATTACCCGCTCTACATGTATGCGTAAATGAGCTATTTTCCGAGTTTCTATGACTTCACACATAGACAGTTGTTTCTTTCCTTTCATGAAGGCAGGAATCTTTACTTCGGCCTGTAATAAGCCAACCGAATCTTTTATGTCAAAGCCACGGTCAGCCAGGATGATGTCTCCTGGTAAAATGTGACTTAAGAACCCAGATTTTTCTGCAATGGCTTTGTCACTGGTACGCCCACCCCATGCTGCCGAAATAAAACTGACTGAACCCATTGGACATATGGCAATTAAAAATTTCACAGTGTTATGATGCTTGTAGTTTGACCAAGTCTGTGCTTGAGCCATTAAACCTGTTGGTCTATCAGTAAATACTTCAAAACAATCTATAATTGCACTCACACGCACACCATACTGTTTCCGAAACTCCATTGGAGTGCTTTCAAACAATGCCTCCCTGGACGGCCATTTCACAAGAAATCCAATATTGTGGTACATGACATTGATAACATGACCGAAGGTGCGAGATACAGTAGGGCAGGACACATTAAAACGGTAAGCAATATCCTGTACAGATAAGTTTAGACGAAGTCTCATTAGAGTAAGAACCATTTGCTGGAATTTGTTGAGACAGCTACTGGGTCCACAGATTAACTCATCTGAAATATAATTGAACAATAACATCAGAAGAGTAAATGATGGCAAGCCAGTGTAAAACTTAACTTTGCCATCATCATTTTCAAAAGTCCTCTGACAAACTGTAGATTCCTCAACTTTAATCCGCAATTCCATATTTTCCTGTGTCAGTCTATTCAGTTCTGCCTGCATGTCATCGATGAGCGACATGGATATATCCGTTTGGCAGGCCACAGTGTTCGGTTCTGCTGTCAGAGTCTCATCTGTATCGGGTAGTGGCTCCACACCTGATATTTCTAAGTCCTTGTTAGGCTTGAATGACTTGCTGAGAGAGATAAGGCTCTCAGCAGCATCATATAGCTTCCTTTTATGAGCCCTCTGCTGCACACGCTCCTTCCGGGATGCTGTCAGGTCTGAAGCTGGTTTCACCTTCGAATGGCCTAGGAGAAGGCTTGGTGCCCAGTCTGGGTTATCACAGTCGAAGAGTGCTGCAGGTTTGCCTGGAAAACAAAAAGCATTGTTGCTTAGCAAAGAAAATGCCATAAAGTTACAAAATAGCAATAGATTATCACATCAAGTGCATTTTTTGCAAGCTCTAACATTGTGTTCAACTATGTTACATTATTATCATCAATTTGGTTTTTAATAAGTACATTTTACCATAAGCATACATATAGCTATCAGTCACAATAGTTATAATGCCTGAGTACAAAGTTTATCATTCTAACGCAAAGTTAAAATGACAAAATCAGCATTAATAATAATTTGGATCCATATGAAGTTCCAAACAATGAGTGGAGCGGAACAGTTCTGAAGCTACAAGTCCTTGGAGTCTCATGTTGAGTTTACGAATGGATGGGTTCAGGAGCTGCAGCTCATAAAGCCAGCAAACAGTGGGAACACAGTAACTCGTTCAAAGGTAAGCTGTGCTCAGACAGGCTCTAGCACATGCTAACCGTTAGTGCTAACAATGCTAACAGTGCTAACAACACTCACGCATGCAATGTACTTTTAACTAGCTGCTATGTGTTTCAAACGTTTAGAACACACTCTCATTGACATCGGGATACTGTGGAAAGTTATGTTCGGTCGTCTTACAGCCGCGATCCAAGCGGGCCGACGACTCTTTGTTATCTGTAACAGTTGTTCTCTGTGGTTGCGCCTCCAGGCAGGAGAGCGGTGGAAAATTAACCCGTTTCTATGTTTTTCCCATGGCGATCATGTGTTGCGCTGTTACAGCCCACAATACAGCAACGGTTTACATGTTTTAAATACTTAACAGTTAATTACCTGTGACAAAGTGAGCACCGCAGACTCTGGCGTATTCCAGCTTAACACCGTCCAAATCGGCCCTGGATATCCGTGTCAGCCATAGGTGACGGCGTTGTTCAGAGAGCTGTTTTGTTTTTTCGCACTGATTCACTATCACGGCTGGTAGGCGAAAGAAAGAGCGTTGATCTCCTCTTCCACGGGCCGTGCAACCAACCATTAAACACGTTTTCACCATTGTTCACTTCCAATACTGCCTAAGGCGTCATACAATGCAGGTCAACGGTGCGAAACGACTGACACCCAATATGGCGGACGCGCAGAGTAGTCACGTGAGCGTGACGTCAGCTGAAAACACCCTATTGGGAGTTATCCCTCCTCGCTGCACAACTTTTGTTAACAGTCGCTCCACTCTCCTTAAAAAGTCTGAAAGCTTTTCACCCGCCATTTGACGTAAAGACCTAAAGGAGAAGTAAAGATCCTCAGGACTCTCTGGCAACCCAAATGCTCTTTCTAGGGCAGTTATGTATTCCCCACGGGATGCATCTGGATCATTAGCCCTCACTGCTTGTGCAATGTCTAAAGCTGGCCCTTTCAAACTTTCTATAATCCGTTTTTCCCTTGAGAAACATTCACATTCATCCACCATCAGCTGTGCCTGCTCCATCCAAGAATCCAAACCTTCCTCACCTGGAGGAGTGGGAGTTATGCCAGAATATGTGCGGAGACGTTTAAAGACATTACTTTCTGGTGTAGGCCTTTTTGTCTTTGCTAACAGATCACCCACCGCTCTTATGATTGATTCTGCTGAATTTCCTGATAAGGAGTCTGACAGCATTTCTGGGGCAACAGTTTCTTCCGTGGTAGTAGAAATATTCTGTGAAAGGGGCGTTCTGTCTCTTTCTTTACTGGTATAATTTTCTGCTTCATCTGTTGGACCATGCAATGTCCACAGTTCACCTCCTTCAACCGAAGGCACATCCAAAGGGAGAGCTTTTGTGTTAACTCTCTCGCTAGACTCACGCAGCACCGTCAGTGACTGTGATTGGGGATGAAACATTCTTCCCCTCACCCTAACTCGTCCTAGAGCTTTAATAGTCATCAAAGTTTCTTCAATATGCTCAACAGCGGCATCTATGGGGACCTGTTTCACTACAAGTGCATGGGATACTTCTAAACCCTCACCTTTGCAACCAGTTTTCTAACATGGCCATTCTGTACTTATTTTGTTTCCAACTTCCCTTTTTGTGAAAAAAAAAAAAGACTAGCTTTATTTTACAAATAGCTTTGCTACAAATAGTACAGTGGGTCAGGTACTATCAACAGAAAATGTTTAACTGATGAAGTCTGGGGCTGCTTTAAGTTTCCCTGTCTAGATTTTATTTTTACTATTTGATCCCAGCGGTGCCTCCATTTATGTAGCGCTTCACTGGTGTTCCAAACCAGATCTAGCTCTCTGGGTTCCTTCTAATTTATTGTGCACCCAAAAAGAATGTAAAGTCCTTATGACCAAAGCCTTATTTTATTGACAACCCTTTAGCTACAGCATTAAACCCCATCAATTTTCCTTAACAGTAGTCCTCACTGGACTCAACTATATCTGACCCACAATTAATGAGACCTCTGTAAAGTTAACACATTTATTAAACAAACTTTAAAACCAGAACATCTGAAAAAAAAAACCACACACCCAAAAACCCCAGAATAAACCAAAAAAACCTCAACCCCAACATATTCTCTTTATATTTTATGGCTGGATAGAAATGAAACAGGTTTCTACTCGTGGTACTCTTCAATCAGTCTTTCATCTGTTAAACCCGACACTGATAGCGTCAAAAAGTCCAAACACATATAGGTATTAAACCTTCCTACAAATAAAACACAAACTTATCTTTTAAATAGGTGGGCCCACCAAAAGAAATAACATTAAATAAAGCCGGCACAACTTGAAACCAACCCCGTTGCAGGCCTGATCTTGACTGACCACTGGTCCTAGGTCCACCTTAGCTATCTGGAATAAGGTCCTTCAGGCTGCCCCTTGGAACACAGGTGGAGGAGGAAAACAAAACCAAAGGCTGGATGGAAAATCCACGAAAAACCCCAAAGGCTCCTCTACAATCCGTCCATAGAACGGCAGGACCAAAACCCCAGAAGAACACTTTTTCCCCAGCGCAGGCGGAGAAAGAAAAACGCGCCACTGATTCTCTGCAGTCCGTCTCTCCCTCTGGATGGGTTCACACCCTGGACCACAGAACCGCTTAAGGTGTGCTGGTTCAGTCTGTCTCCTATCTTCTTCTTTTCTTTAACTGTCCACCATTAAGTTGTTGCACTTTTTCAAACAACTCCCAACTCCAGAACTTTTTTGGGGCGCACCTCCTCAGTCCCTCTAGTTTTTTTTTTGTTTGTTTTTTTCCCACTCTCCTCTACCCCAAGCCCCCCCCCCCCCTCTACCAATCCTAATACAGGAGAAATTAAATCACCCAATAAGAATCGACCTTAAGCATTACAACAAAAAAACATGTTAGTCTGCGACACACTTTGTGCTCCAAGCGGAACTAAACACAAACTATAGAAAGATTGGCAATGTTAAAGTGACAGTCCACAAAATTTTAACAAAAGTCTTTTTCTACTCCTTAGACAGTGTTTTTTTTCTTTTAAATAAGCTATTGTTTAGTTAGCTTGTTGGGTATTTTAGTAAAATAACCTGTAAATCTATTGATTGTTCTTCTCAAAACAACAAAGAAAATGAATATCGATGCCCAACTAATTACCATTTCTATTTTTGGGAACCCAGGGCTTACATAATGATGAAAATATGCTGATCTAACTAGTACTCCCAATGCTCACACACACTACCATAGAAAGTATTTTATGTCTCAGCATAAATGTATCATACAGGAGCTTTAGGAAGGGAAGGATTTAGAACCGGTGGTGACAACGGTTTAGAGGATTGTGGGATGCCGTCTGCAGGATCTAGACTCAATTTATGCAGCAGGAGTTCAAAGAAGGACCAGATGTATCTCCACTGATCCCATTCATTCAGTCAATGTGCTGTTTGCCCCTCTTCCGGTTTGGTTGAAGGGACAAGGCAGGTTTATTTAGAAAGCACATTGCAATAATAAGACAATTCAAATTGCTGCACATGTTCACAACAAAAACCAAACAGGGGAAAGAATGTATACCATAATCTAATGATGATCTCAGAGACCTGAATATATTTAACAGCGCATGCTAATCTTCCTCCAGCTGATTACCGCCACAACTTTCAGAAATCTTGACCCGTTTACATTTAGTTTCTAAATATTTCATTTGAGTTTTCCATGTTTATGAACTATCTAACCATAACCCCAGTTATTCAAAGTCTGTTACCATTTCTAACAGTTATCCATATAATGTTATTTTCCCAAAAATAGTCTCTTATTTGTAGGTTAAACAAGACTTGGTTGCTGAGTTTGAAACCCCATCCATATAACCAGTGTTCTACTTAATTCCGTTATATTTTCTACCAGGTTTCCCCCTCATCCATGTAGCCTCGTTGTCTGCACAAAGTTGATAATTTCACTCCTCTATTTAGGTTTGAAAAAAAAATTGTCATGGATAAAATTATCATCAAGAAGCAGGATAGTCTTTCAATACAGAGACTGGTCTTTATTGAAGGCAAACAGCATTCAAGGTACATTCTTCCCTGAATGCACCCCTAGTAAGACAAACCTTGTCTTTATAGGGAACAGATGTACACAAACAGGAGGAGCCTGTCATGGAGAAACTAACAAAGAGCCTCATGTGACGTATAACAGCTTCATCTTGGCTCCTGACCTTTAACCCCTCCTACAACCTGGGGAAGAAACAGCTCTCCTCACCCACTCTAAATTACCATCATCCCCTCACTTTGACCCACAAAATAATACAGTTTTAAGAATACTTCATGAGCATGTAAGCACACATTGATATACTGAACTCTGATTAACCTTACATCTCTGCAAACACAGGATATAGACTATATATGTCAGTCTGTTAAAGGTGAAATGTTTTGCACAAGGTTTAAATTTAGAAGCACACAAGAACATTTTCCATTACATTTTGCCCTTTGATTAAGAATTAATCACACAAATCAAATCACATTTCTAAACCAAATAGTAAAACATAAAATGAAAATCATGAAAGCTTCATGAATCACTCATCACACAAGATCATAGTTTCAGCAATTATGGGTTCAATTAATTAAGTAAAGGCTGTTGGCAGATTTAGCAGAGAAACAAACTGGGAAAGTTAAATAGTTTATTTGGAAAGTTTTGTGTTGAGGCGGTTACATTGTGTTTTTAAAACATGGAGCTGACCAACATAGCTTCCGTTAGCTTTTTGATAACATACCATTGGCAATGTAATTCAAGTGGTACCATACCAAAATGTTTTTTATGGTTGATAAAAGGCTGATATAAGAACAATAATTGAAAGGAAGATTTGAGGATATGGAACATACACATATGGAACAAAAGAAATAATTTTTTTAAAAGGTATAAATTAACATCCAGAGAACATCACTATAGAATGCTGTTTATCTGATTTAACACTGTTTCAACCAACAAATCCTCTCTGCTAGGCTAGTGGAACTCAGCTAAAACTAATGAGCAAAATTAAGATAAAAAGAAGCTAAAGAACTATGTTGACATAATAGAAACAAAAAGACAAATTAAATGGTTGAAAACCATCGTCAGAATGATTTAGTGAATCCTGGTTCACTGCAGATCCAAGTTAGGGAACCAAAGTTCATCTTAAAGAACGTGGGTTGAGGTTAAATTAACTTAACTAATTTTTTAGTGCAACACTTGATGTGTTTCAACCCATTCAAAAAGCAAAACTGAATTAGGTATTACATTATTTGGGGAAATAGCATTGTAACTAGTGATTTGCTCAGTAAATATTAGTAACTTTTAGGACATAGACGACCTCACCTGGTCTGTGAACACCACATCACTGGTGAAGAGGGCACAGAAGCGCTTGTACTTCCTGCAGCATCCACTGCAGATCCACCAGGTTCTGTAACAGCTTTTTCCCTGCTGCCATCAGGCTGTTGAACTCTAAACTTGACTCTGCATCACACTTGCACCATTATTTTGTACTACCAAGGTTACCGAACTTTAATAATCCATTTAAATAGGACAACGTTTTTACTGCATTTTCCACCATATTCGCACAACACTGAACTATTTCATATTATTGCCTTTTTGCACCACTTTTTTTCTCCTACATTGTCACATTCTGAACACTGCTGCCCTTTATATTGGAATGTTATCTATATTCCAGCTGCAATCTCACTACACTGTCTCAAGTTGTATGCAATAAAATTTCGTTTGTGTACACCCTGTGCATACAAAATCATAATAAATTTGTCACTTGATTTATTAATTTTATTATTTCTCCTGGAAAAAATTGACTCAAATGGGTAACTTTGGAAGCTAGAGGTCACTGTTGTGAAATATCGACCGGAAATGACATGTCGGGGCACATCCTGTGGCTATTGTAACATTAGCTTGATGAGTCTAGTGGTTACAGCAGTGTGCATAGACTGAGAACACAGATGTGCTACAGCTCAGTCTGAACAAAAAAAAAAAAAACTTTAAATGTTTTAACACAAATCTATAAATTAGCTACAAGAGAAATGCTGAAAGTACCAAGTGAATTCTTGTGCGTTTGAAGACAACACACAAACATCTGTCAGCAAACTATAGCTGTGTTTGAGTTAGTATTCATAGACATTTTCTCTCCTGTAGAATTCATGGATTCTCATGTGTCTATTTAAATTTGATGTTTGGGTAAATCTTTTTCCACATTGATCACAACTGAAAGGCTTCTGTCCTGTATGGATTCTCATGTGTATTTTTAGATACCCTTTATGACTAAAACTTTTTCCACATAGATCACAACCGAAACACTTCTGTTCTGTATGGATTTTCATGTGTATTTTTAAATATTGTTTTTGGCTAAATCTTTTTCCACATAGATCACAACTGAAAGGCTTCTGTTCTGTATGGATTCTCGTGTGTATTTTTAGATACCCTTTATGACTAAATCTTTTTCCACATAGATCACAACTGAAAGGCTTCTGTCCTGTATGGATTCTCGTGTGTATTTTTAAATACGCTTTTTGGCTAAAACTTTTTCCACATAGATCACAACTGAAAGGCTTCTGTCCTGTATGGATTCTCGTGTGCATTTTTAAATGTTCTTTTCGGTTAAATCTTTTTCCACATAGATCACAACTGAAAGGCTTCTGTCCTGTATGGATTCTCGTGTGTATTTTTAAAGATGCTTTTCGGCTAAAACTTTTTCCACATAGATCACAACAGAAAGGCGTCTGTCCTGTGTGGATTCTCGTGTGTCTTGTTAAATGTCCTTTTTGGCTAAAACTTTTTCCACATAGATCACAACAGAAAGGCTTCTGTCCTGTATGGATTCTCGTGTGTATTTTTAAATACGCTTTTTGGCTAAAACTTTTTCCACATAGATCACAACAGAAAGGCTTCTGTCCTGTATGGATTCTCGTGTGTATTTTTAAATACGCTTTTTGGCTAGAACTTTTTCCACATAGATCACAACCGAAAAGCTTCTCTCCTGTGTGGATTCGTTTGTGTTTGTTTAAAGCGCATTTTCCAATAAATGTTTTACCACAGTCTTCGCAGCTAAGCTTCACTCCTGTCTGGACTTTCCTTCGTGAGTCCACATTTTTCCTCTCTGTAGAGCATTTCTTATATCCAGAGTCTGACAAGTCTTTCAGCCCAGAGAGACTGTGTTCTACATCACTGTCCTCTTCATCCTTCTCAGTGTCTTCATCTTGTATCCTGATGGATTCTTCTTCATCATTTGTTTCTGGAAGCTCTCTGCCTTTAATTTGGTCTGGATAAAGCTGTGAGAGCAGCAGAGACTTTTCATCAACCAGAGTCTTTATGGGAGCAGCAAATGGAAACCTGACGGCATTAATCACCTCCTTCCCATTGAGCTCCTCTCCTCGTAGACTGATGTAGACTCCCTTTTGTTCCTTTATTACGTGAGGGGGACTTGGCTCATGCAGGTCAGCAAGAGGTCTTTGGTCTAAAGAATCTTCTTTAACAAACCGCTTCTGAGCAACATCTGCAGTAAACATTGAAACACAATATGCAAATTAAAAAGGATATTGTTCTCAGTATGAACTGAGGCACATTTTAATAAAGATATATTTAAGTATTTCAGTTAGATTTAATTCTTGGATTTAAATTCTACTTAGTGTTAGTGTTTAGTTTTAACTGTTTCTTATGCCTTTGCTTGTTTACAGTTCCTTGCAAAAGTATTCATCACCATGACCGTTTAATGTTTATTTGTTCTGCAAAAGTAGTAGAACAAATAAATTACTTGAACCTACAGGATGAGGACATTCTGGAAAACTATATAACAAGAAATATATTTAGTCAATAAATGTAAGAATAAAAAATATCAATGTACTGGAATGGAATTAACGTCACATTTATTAAGATAATAATTGATGATATTGCAGACACGCTGACCTACATCTGTAACTTATTTGTAAAATTGCAAAGGTTATTTGTTTGTTTAAATATGTTGCTAATCACATTTATAATAATTATATTAATAATAATAATAATAATAAATAATAATAGACAAGCATACCTACTTTGACTGTTTAAAATTTAAAATACTACAAAAAGAGTTCAGTAAAAGTCTGGATTTTTTTAACTGTAGAGCATTGACAACCTGACAGTGTCAACTTGGTTTCAGAGAAAACAGATAATCAAAGGCATTGATCCAGTTAACAGAAGAAATCATAGAAAAAATGGATAAAATTAAATTATCAACTGGTGTAGTTCTTGATATTAAGAGAACATTTGATTCCACCAATCATGACATTTTACTAAAAAACTGGAACGGTATGGATATATGGGGTTTAGAAACAGGTAATCACAAATCAGAATTATTAAACATAAATTATGGGATCCAGCAGTGGTCTATGCCCAAAACTTGCTAAAATACATATTTTAAGATGATACTAACATATTCTGTATTGGAGGGGAAAAGAATCCACCAACTCACAAAGTGGTCCATTTAGAAACTGGTTCAAAAACCTAATAATTAAATTTAGTAAAACATGATATTTTGAAACTGTAATAAATTAGAAAACAATGCATTTAAAATAATTATTGACAGTGTTGATTTAGAACGAGTCCATGAGATCAAATTTCTGGGTGTTTTATTGGATGATGAATTTATCTTGAAACTTCAGATCTGCCAAGTAAAATCTAGACTAGTCAAAAGTGTTTCTGTTTAGAGGAGAATATGATTTGTTCTGGACCACAAATATCTGGTTATTTTATATACAGGGCAGTCATAAGTAGCCGGTCAACGGCGGCAAATCGCCGTCTATAGCAGCTCTTGCCGCCGCCTACATTTCCCCGATTATACATCCCAAAAATCACCTTTGCATCTGTCTCCACTGAGAGCAACATTAACGAGTGATTGGGTTCCTCATTCCAACCGAGATGCTACTTTTCCGATCAAAACACAGATGTTATGCCGAAAAGTGCATCCCTGCCGAGATATGCATCCCCTGTCGGGGGAGCGCGCCTCACTCTGTACAACTGAATATCGACAAAGAAAACGGATTAAAATGTGACCAACGCAGTTACTTGTTCTTATATTAATGATATCAAAACGTTTTAATATACCTCTTGTGGGAAAAAAATGTTATTTGGCAGATTCATATACAAAATTACGGGTGTTATGAACAACATTAAATCAAAAGTTTGTATCTGAGGTACGGCTGATTTATTTGTTGTGGTCTCTTGTCATTCACACACAACAATAAACCCTGAGAGCCGACGTGAGTTTTGAAACTGCAAAGCTTTGTCTTAAACAGAAGATCCAACGTGCATCTACACAGCACAGCGTTCACAGACCAGTGTGATGCATTCGCTAGCGTCAGAAAGCTATGGTGCATTCAGGAGCATGGGACATTTCAAACTTACAAGGAAAGAGGCATAAAACGGAAACTCATACAATAATGTATTTATCCAGAAACACTGTGGGCTTTCTTACAATACTGAATGCTCTATAAATGTATTTCCTATATTTTTTGATTATGCACATCTGCTAGGTTGTTTTTGAAGAATTGATCATTCACTTCTTTTTTTGCCTTTTATTCAATTTTCTGACTCTGTTCTTTAAATAATCACCTGTCTTGAAAGCTTCCAAAATACATCAAGGAGAATCTATTTTTCAAAATTCTCCCCTCCGGGGCTCGGGCACCGGCATAAGTGCACCTTCCTACCTGATAGTGTGTGGCCTGCTGCTGTGGAAAAGTTTGACGGCTCTGTATATAATACTCTCATTGTATAATATTTTAATTATTCTAAGAAGGTCTTGGGCAATATATTCAAAACTAATTTCCAGCCAGTATACATCATACTAAAAGTGCTAAACTGATTTGCTATCTTGAGACTCTCAGCCATGTTCAAAGTATACAGAGAGAACAGCGGCACTACAATGAACAGCTAACATGATTTAATAAGCTTGTTTTACATGTCTTACAGGGTCATGACAACAACTCTAATTTTCTGGAGTCTTGGGGGTATAATATGGTCTGTTGCGCCCTGATGAGGCCGTGTTAATGTCAAAGCTGAATCCCAGAGGACCTGCTCAGGAGCTATCAGCTTTGTAGCTTTGCTCAGAAACGGTCAGGTCACAAAGGAGTTGTCTTTCCATTTAGATTGTCTTTCTAAGCAATTCATATTCTCCAATCAGAGCAAACCATCAAGAAAAACAGCCTTCCCCCACCCTCCTCCTCCAGCTGATGCACCGGCTGCCTTGAGAGGAGGAAAGGCTGAGTTATACTCGCTTGTTTGGTTGTCGTGGACCTCAGAATTTTTGTAACATAACACACAAGCCTCATTTGAAATGGAGGGATTCAAAGGAGCTCTCAGCAAACAAGTTTGCCTGTACTGACAAAATGGCCGAGAGGTTGCATGTTTTCCCTGTGCATGCGTGGGTTCTCTCCTGGTACTCCAGCTTCCTCCCACAGTCCAAAAACATGACTGTTAGGTTAATTGGTCTCTCTAAATTCTCCTTAGGTGTGAGAGAGTGTGTGTGAATGGTTGTTTGTTCTGTTTGTCTCTGTGTTGTCCTGCGACAGACGGGCGAACGTTCCAGGGTGAAACCCGCCTCTCGCCCAGTGAACGCTGGAGATAGGCACCAGCAACCCCCGCGACCCCATGAGGGATTAAGCGGGTCAGAAAATGGATGGATGGATAACCACCATTCGAGTTTGAAACAAATTAAATATCTCTAACTCACTCTAAAATGTACTTTATTTTAACAAACCAACACCGCCTGCTCTTTCCTGTCTGGCTAGCTCAGCTACTGCTCCACGATGCGCTGGTCTCAGGAGGGAAGGAGAACTAGAGAGGACAGTCCAGTGTTGATCATTTAGCATCTTTGTTGCTATAGCAACTATTCAGACTCCTCTAGCAATTTTTTTCAAAAAGCGACGAGCAGCAACGACTTTTAGTGACTTCTTTTGTTTCTTTTGGATTAAAAAAAGATGAAACCCTGAAATCCTTACAGTTGATAGGAGCAGCAGTTAATGGAAAGCTGCTATCAGTCTCCTCCTTCACCAGGAGCTGCTCTCCTTCCTGACGGGCCCCGGGTTCCTCCTGTTCCTCCTTTATGTGGAGGGGCTCTGACTCCTGCTGCTCCCCCTCAGGACTCTGTTCTTCAGGAGCCTCTTCTTTAACATCTGCAGCCAACACTGAAACACATTACATGCTTTATGAACAACTAGATCTTTAAAATGTTACGATGGGAAAAGATTCAATTTAGAGAAAAAGAAGATTTGATCAGCAGAGAAAACTGAACCTGAGGAACTGACAGTTTCAACCTAAAGATGATCACTGGTATCTTTACTGTCATTCTGTTGTGGAAATTCAATGCAGTTATTCTGTTAAAACGTTCTAGAAATGCTAAATGCTGCCTCTGTTATCCATCCATTCATCCATCTTCTAACATGTCTATCATTGTGGGGTTGTGAGGGGTGCTGGTGTCTATCTCCAGCTGTCAATGGGGGAGAGGCGGGTTCACCCTGGACAGGTCACCAGTCCATCACAGGGCAACACAGAGACAAACACAACATACAACCATTCACACACACTCTCACACCTAAGGAGATGGAAGTAGAGGTGGAAATAGACCACTGTTTCAGAATTAAAAGGACATGTTTTAATATACAGGGATGTAAATATCACATACAATCACATACAGCAATCACATCACATGTTGGGGTGGGTGATGCTACCATTTTTTAACTTAGATTTACATTAATATCCAAGAATACAGCTTTTTGCCAGAAGCCAGCTTGTGTCTCATTTATCCATCTGTCTCTTTTTTATGTTTCTGTCTCTATCATGTATTTTTATACATGGTTACATTTTGAAGCCCATCTGCCTTTATTCCTTCCTACTTTTGAATAAAAATCTCTTTAAATCTAGATCTGCCAGAGTTTAGAATATTTTTTAGTGTAACTTAATAAATTTTTTATCTTTTTAGATTTGGGATCTGCCTCCGATCCATTCTGGGGTCTATCTAGGGACAAATTGCCTTTTACAGGAATAAATTCCTCTTCTTATTTCATCGATGGACTCAGAAAGGTGGATTTTTGTTCCAACAGACTGAGTTTTGCTGATAAATGACCATATTGCCATTTGCTTGTTGAAAATGTGCTATATTTGGCTTAATGCTTATAATAAATCAACAGATGTTTGATCATCATCATCATATTTGAATTAAACAAATGTTCTCAGTATATTGAAGTAATCAGGGCACCACATGAAATAGACAAATGCATCTTTTTCTGGTGTTACAACAGAAAAAAATGCATTTATCCTGTTGAATGTGATTATGATGCGGAAGTAACCGTGTTTTCTCTCTTGGGGGAGTGAGTTTACCTGCATTTGAACCAAGGTAACTTTGAGCTTAAAGTACCCTAGTTTTCAGACCTTAAGGTGCACCTAATAATAAGACGCACTAAATATTCTTCCCCAGTGTGTAATATCCCCCCCCCCCTTCACGTACACAGCTCTCTATCCGTCTATCAGGAGGACAGAGTAGCTGGACTACACTTCTCTGTTTCTAACATTAGGCCAAATTAAACTTAACTTTTATATTGAATTAACTTATTAGGTTTATTGTTGCCAGCACGACACGTATCGGTACGCACAGAGTCCGTCTCGAGTACACATGGACCTTGGTGCAGTGAACTACGCCTTAGTATGTGGGGGTCTTTACATGAATGCACTTCTAGATTAGACATTACAGTCAGGCAGTCTTGTTCAGAGCTAAGGGGTCCTATCAGGTAGTGACATGGTGTACCGTAATGCTCCTAATATCCATTGAGCGGAGCGATTTTGTTGGCAGGGCGGAGTTCCCACTTAAAGAACGGTAGAAGAAACACTGCACTTCTAATAAATATACAAGATAAATTAAACAGTTAAAAAAAACGGATTTAAATTAGTGGTTTAAATAAAAAACAGTGGCACAGTGGGTAGCGCTGTTGCCTTGCAGCAAGAAGGTCCTGGGTTCGAGTACACCCCTGGGTCTTTCTGCATGGAGTTTGCATGTTCTCCCTGTGCATGCGTGGGTTCTCTCCGGGTACTCCGGCTTCCTCCCACAGTCCAAAAACATGACTGTTAGGTTAATTGGCTTCTCCAAATTGTCCTTAGGTATGAGTCTGTGTGTGAATGGTTGTTTGTCCTGTTTGTCTCTCTGTGTTGCCCTGCGACAGACTGGCGACCTGTCCAGGGTGTACCCCGCCTCCCGCCCAGTGAATGCTGGATATAGGCACCAGCAACCCCCGCGACCCCATGAGGGATAAAGCGGTTTGGAAAATGGATGGATGGATGGATGGAATAAAAAACATGCATGAAAGAAAAGACATGAAATACAACTGTTAAATCTTTGAAGAGAAATGTACAATTTGTAGCTCTTTAGTTGGTCAATTATTGATTAAATATTTTTAAACTATTTTGTCGCGTTTTATGGAACACAAATGTATATTTTAGCTACTTTTTGGCCCAGTATCCATTTTATTGACTAATTTATTTATTCTGTATGTATCCTGAATTATGGCAGCATTGGTCTTCCATAGTCAGCCAGAAGAAAACATGCAATCCTCTTTCTAGAAAGAAAAACAAAAAGGCCTTGTTCGGAGGAACTTTTTCCAGACAAAAACCTGATGCTTAAGGGTGCTACATGCTAAGCTAGCATTAGCACCTCCTATGCTACATGCTAAGCTAGCATTAACACCTCTATCTACATGCTAAGCTAGCATTAGCACCTCTTATGCTACATGCTAAGCTAGCATTAGCACCTCTATCTACATGCTAAGCTAGCATTAGCACCTCTATCTACATGCTAAGCTAGCATTAGCGCCTCTATGCTACACGCTAAGCTAGCATTAGTACCTCCTAAGCAGAGCTACAGGTTTAGCCAGTTTTCTGGGGGAAACTCTGCAACAATGAAGAGGAGGAATCCATCAGCTGCTGAAAACGGCTCCTAAACTTTAGCTCCATCCACACAGTTAGCATGAAGAAGGAAATCTCCAAACCTAATCGGTGCAGCAGAACTCTGGGCTGGAAAACATCCCCCATCATCGGTGTCTCCTCTGCTGCGTCCTGCCGCTCTTTGAGCTCCTGCTTCCCTCCAGTTTCTCCGCTGTGCCTCCAGCTGCTGGACTTCTTTCCAGACTTCATCACCTGCAGCAGCTGCTGCTCTCTTTCAGCTTCTGGCCTCACAGCAGAACAACAAAGAACTCAGGAGGATCAACGTGGCTGCGCGGTATGAACACCTGGTTGCAGAAAGTGGCGGGGACAGACCACGCGACAAACCCATACCATATATGGAAATGATGTCATCACCCTCCGGAAGTGAAGGGGGCGCTATTTGCTAAGACAGCAGAAGTTTCTCACGTTTTTTTCCTTTTGAAATCTTTATTAATTCTGGCTGGTAAAACATAACTTAACTGTGGTATCTCAATTTTTTAAAGAAAATAATTATTGATTCAGTCCATAGTTAAAGCAGAACTTTGATACAATAAATACATTTACAACTAAAGCTAATGTTGGTAGTTTGCTTGTATTCTTCCAATCCAGAAAGCTTTCTCAATTCAAAGTGTCTGGAGCATAGACATCACTGATCTCTATTTATTCACTGGTTTGCAGATTTGCCCGAAAAACTGAAGTCACTGGCCGCCATCTTGCTACTCCCTACTCTCACAGAATCCCAGAAGATTTGGTTGCAACAACAAGCAGTTTTCTGGCTGTCTGAAAACGTTTCACAGGTAATTTTCAGTGTTGGGCAAGCTACTTGTCCAGTGTAGTGAGCTAAGCTATCAGTTACTCAACAATAAATTAAGCTTCACTACACAAAAGCTACCACCTATAGAAATATAGCAAGCTAAGTTACACAAATGTGTTAAAAGTAGCTTAACTACATTAGAAGCTACTTAACGTTGTACCAACCTAATGTCAGATCATTCAAAATGAGTCTGATACACTGGTTAAAACATTTATTAAAGATCAGCCAATGACCTAACACAGTGTAGACATTGCTTTATGAGCAGCATAATAAAATACAAACTGAAGTAATTACTGCTAGAAATAAAACAAAAAGGTTATTGGCCTAGTACGTGCGGTGGCGTTAATAACGTTTGGTGCCGTTTTTTGCATATTATATTATCAGGAGGTTGTCTTTTATGTGCTCAGCCACTAGATTTAAAGGTGTTTTACCCAATAAGAACACTGCAGCACCAGACACAACCAGGAGGTCCCTGATCGTTGGGGAAAGGCAGAAAGAAGATGCACCATAAGCTTTTTCATATTTCTTTTGTCATTTTAAACATGAAACTACCAAAGCACAAGCCAAGTAGTAGAACTAAATGTTGAAAAGAAATTAAAAGCTAAATAAAATAAACCAGGTCACTTAATAAAGCTGCATTTTCTGTATGCTTTGTATTTATATTCACATGATAATATTTTCAGAATTAATAATAACATTTCTGTTAAAGATTTCATTTATCTTCTGCACCAAGGGCATAAGTAGGGAGAACAAGCAGAGTGAGTTTTGTGTAATATCAGACTTTATTATTGAACTAAGCAGGATTTAGACAGGATCAGAAAGGAAGGTGCATCTTCTTTCTTAACCTGACAACAGCCAGCTGTATGTCGCTCCGCCTAGCTCCACTCACATACATCTGGGACACCGCCATAGGGATTGCCTTTACAGAAGGCTGGGCCTTATCAAAAATTCTTGCATATGATTGGATAAGCCACTTGTCTGTCATCTTTATTGACGTGCTATTTCAACCACTCACACCGAAGCTAACCCGTGACGCTGATGATAGCGACGCAGGAAAAAAAAAAAAAAATAATAATAATGTGTTTGCGGCTCTAGTGGCACGCGTTTTATTGACAGTGAGCTGACAGGAAGAGGGGGGAAGACAGGCGGCAAAGCGCCGCGGGTCGGAGTCGATTCCGGGCCGACCGCGTTGAGGACTAAAGGCCTCCTAACATAGTTAGCGCTAACCGCTAACCGCTCCGGGGCGCTTCCGCGTCGGCACGTCCGCTGGTCCCGGAAAACAAAACTTGCCAAATCCGGTCGAGAGAAGGGCGAAAACATCGTTTCCACCAACAAAAGCCTTCAGAGGCGTTCTCTGATGTTCTTTTAATGAAACAATATTAGGTAGATTGGACAACACGGAAGAAATAGCAGCATCGACTAGCCGCCATTGCTATCAAAACAGTCTCACGTCATGGTCGCGTCTCCACTACGTCACATCTATGAAACTCCAGCCCTGCGTCCTGATTGGCCAGACCATAAATTTGGTTGGAGAAATCATTCTCTACCGGCGGTGTCCCAGATGTATGTGAGTGGAGCTAGGCGGAGCGACATACAGCTGGCTGTTGTCAGGTTACTTCTTTCTGCCTTTCCCCAACGATCAGGGACCTCCTGGTTGTGTCTGGTGGTGCAGTGTTCTTATTGGGTAAAACACCTTTAAATCTAGTGGCTGAGCACATAAAAGACAACCTCCTGATAATATAATATGCAAAAAACGCCACCAAACGTTATTAACGCCACCGCACGTATTTTACGCGAGCGCGCGTTTTTTACGTTACCGCGCGTTCTGGCTGGAAACGCGCGGTGACTAAAAAACGCGCGCTCGCGTAAAATACGGGTTGGAACTGCACGTTATTGTAAGGGCGAGTATTTGCCTAATCGGCTTGCCATAAGTTCCACTGCCGTATGCATGCGCATGTTTCGATAGATACAGACAGGAGAGGCAAAGTAGAAGCTCGCGCATGAACATGTCCAACCAACAACTCTGATTGATTGTTCACTCTGAATGTTGTTTCAAAATAGCAAACCTGGTTTCATTTCTTAGTTATGTCCTGGATTTTGTAGCGTTTGCGGACGCTACGTCGCTACTTGATCAAAAAAATAACGTCACTACAGGAAAGTTACTTGATTCATAAAGCAGCGACGCTACGGTCAAGCTACTGGAAAATGTAGTTTAACTAATAGCTTCGCTACATGTAGAGGCGCTACTGCCCATCACTGGTAATTTTACAGTCAGTGGATGTACTAACATTATCAAATACTAGGAAATTATGTGCTGAAATATTTTGCATATATATATATATATATATATATATATATATATATATATATATATATATATATATATATATATACACTCACCGGCCACTTTATTAGGTACCCCATGCTAGTAACGGGTTGGACCCCCTTTTGCCTTCAGAACTGCCTCAATTCTTCGTGGCATAGATTCAACAAGGTGCTGGAAGCATTCCTCAGGGAGTTTGGTCCATATTGACATGATGGCATCACACAGTTGCCGCAGATTTGTCGGCTGCACATCCATGATGCGAATCTCCCGTTCCACCACATCCCAAAGATGCTCTATTTGATTGAGATCTGGTGACTGTGGAGGCCATTTGAGTACAGCGAACTCATTGTCATGTTCAAGAAACCAGTCTGAGATGATTCCAGCTTTATGACATGGCGCATTATCCTGCTGAAAGTAGCCATCATGGGTTGGGTACATTGTGGTCATAAAGGGATGGACATGGTCAGCAACAATACTCAGGTAGACTGTGGCGTTGCAACGATGCTCAATTGGTACCAAGGGGCAAAAATAGTGCCAAGAAAATATTCCCCACACCATGACACCACCACCACCAGCCTGAACCGTTGATACAAGGCAGGATGGATCCATGCTTTCATGTTGTAGACGCCAAATTCTGACCCTACCCTGACTGTCGCAGCAGAAATCGAGACTCATCAGACCAGGCAATGTTTTTCCAATCTTCTATTGTCCAATTTCGATGAGCTTGTGCAAATTGTAGCCTCAGTTTCCTGTTCTTAGCTGAAAGGAGTGGCACCCGATGTGGTCTTCTGCTGCTGTAGCCCATCTGCCTCAAAGTTCGACGTACTGTGCATTCAGAGATGCTCTTCTGCCCACCTTGGTTGTAACGGGTGGTTATTTGAGTCACTGTTGCCCTTCTATCAGCTCGAACCAGTCTGGCCATTCTCCTCTGACCTCTGGCATCAACAAGGCATTTCCGCCCACAGAACTGCCGCTCACTGGATTTTTTTTCTTTTTCGGACCATTCTCTGTAAACCCTAGCGATGGTTGTGCGTG
Organism: Fundulus diaphanus; assembly: GCA_037039145.1. Taxonomy (NCBI): domain Eukaryota; kingdom Metazoa; phylum Chordata; class Actinopteri; order Cyprinodontiformes; family Fundulidae; genus Fundulus; species Fundulus diaphanus. The sequence goes on from CM073131.1 coordinate 50,410,933, forward strand.
AAAATCCCAGTAGATTAGCAGTTTCTGAAATACTCAGACCAGCCCTTCTGGCACCAACAATCATGCCACGTTCAAAGTCACTCAAATCACCTTTCTTCCCCATACTGATGCTCGGTTTGAACTGCAGGAGATTCTCTTGACCATGTCTACATGCCTAAATGGACTGAGTTGCCGCCATGTGATTGGCTGCTTAGAAATTAAGTGTTAACGAGCAGTTGGACAGGTGTACCTAATAAAGTGGCCGGTGAGTGTATATATATGCAAAAAATGTGGCCTCTTCTGCTAAGCAGAGACTGGGCATAGCCACTAGCGTGGGAGGGTTTACTGCCCACAGTCTGAGGTCCTTACAAAGGAGCAGTGGATGGAGGAGAGAAGGAGGGTGGGAAAATAAGATTGTAATTAGGTGTTTCCTATTTGTTTTTGCCATTATTCTTAATATTTCGTTTCATTATTTTAAACCTTTAGTATCCTTTTTCAGTTTTTTTATTGACATTGAACAGCACAAAAATATTTGTGAATAAATGTAATGACTTTTATTGACCAACAGTTTTAATTGAAAAATAAAGACGTTTTATACATGTACTTAAAGTGTAATAATTGGAATCATTTTCTGACAAAAAAATTATTCATTGTACTGAATGAATGACACTGTTAAACAGTTTGTTCAAAATGGGGGTTGATATATTAATGTAACAAAAATGTACAAACATATATACGTACACACACACACAATATATATATATATATATATATATACACACACACATATATATACATACAGTGGGTACGGAAAGTATTCAGACCCCTTTTAATGTTTCACTCTGTGTCATTGCGGCCATTTTCCAAAAATCTAAAAAGTTAATTTTATTTCTCAGTAATGTACTGTCAGCACCCCATCTTGACAGAAAAAAACAGAAATGTAGAAATTTTTGCAAATTTATTAAAAAAGAAAAACTGAAATATCACATGGTCATAAGTATGCAGACCCTTAGCTCAGTATTTAGTAGAAGCACCCTTTGGATGTAATACAGCCATGAGTCGTTTTGGTTAAGATGCAACAAGTTTTTCACATCTGGATTTGGGGATCCTCTGCCATTCCTCCTTGCAGATCCTCTCCAGTTCTGTCAGGTTGGATGGTAAACGTTGGTGAACAGCCATTTTCAGGTCTCTCCAGAGATGCTCAATTGGGTTTAAGTCAGGGCTCTGGCTGGGCCTTTCAAGAACAGCCACAGAGTTGTTGTGAAGCCACTCCTTCGTTATTTTAGCGGTGTGCTTAGGGTCATTGTCTTGTTGGAAGGTAAACCTTCGGCCCAGTCTGAGGTCCAGAGCCCTCTGGAAAAGGTTTTCGTCCAGGATATCCCTGTACTTGGCCGCATTCATCTTTCCCTCGATTGCAACCAGTCGTCCTGCCCCTGCAGCTGAAAAACAGCCCCACAGCATGATGCTGCCACCACCATGCTTCACTGTTGAGACTGTATTGGACAGGTGATGAGCAGTGCCTGGTTTTCTCCACACATACCGTTTAGAAATAAGGCCAAAAAGTTCTATCTTGGTATCACCAGACCAGAGGATCTTATTTATCACCATCTTGGAGTCCTTCAGGTGTTTTTAGCAAACTCCATGCGGGCTTTCATGTGTCTTGCACTGAGGAGAGGCTTCCGTCGGGCCACTCTGCCATAAAGCCCCGACTGGTGGATTGCTGCAGTGATGGTTGACTTACTACAACTTTCTCCCATCTCCAGACTGCATCTCTGGAGCTCAGCCACAGTGATCTTTGGGTTCTTCTTTACCTCTCTCACCAAGGCTCTTCTCCCCCGATAGCTCAGTTTGGCCGGACGGCCAGCTCCAGGAAGGGTTCTGGTCGTCCCAAACGTCTTGCATTTAAGGATTATGGAGACCACTGTGCTGTACCTTAAGTACAGCAGAAATGTTTTTGTAACCTTGGCCAGATCTGTGCCTTGCCACAATTCTGTCTCTGAGCTATTCAGGCAGTTCCTTTGACCTCATGATTCTCATTTGCTCTGACATGCACTGTGAGCTGTAAGGTCTTATATAGACAGGTGTGTGGCTTTCCTAATCAACTCCAACCAGTATAATCAAACACAGCTGGACTCAAATGAAGGTGTAGAACCACCTTAAGGATGATCAGAGGAAATAGACAGCACCTGAGTTAAATATGAGTGTCACAGCATATATATATATATATATATATATATATATATATATAAGTGATGTGTGGTAGGGTTTATAGCTGGTGAGGCACTGACGTCATCAGAGTCAGATTTACACTCTACAGAGTGTTACTATTGCTATTTTTACTTTTATTCAGCTATTTTTTATTGTATTAATTTATTTATTATTTTTGTTCAAACCCCTGGCGATTGTTTACTGGAAATTGAACTTTTTCTTTTTGTATTATAAAGCATTTTCTAATAAAGTTCATTAAAAAATACACTTTACAGAATGGACTCATCGCAAAGTGCTGGAGGAGACTGATTGAACCAAATCAATTCACCAAGAGACATGGAAAAAATATTCTTTGATGAAAAAAAAATAGTAAATGGTCATTTGATTGGTAACAGTTTGAGTTATGATGGATTTCTGCATTTGTAACACATTTAAAAACTATCACCCACATTACTCACATTCATAGCGCTGTCTTACCTCTACTTATAAATGAAGTCCATGCGGCGCTCTTTCTGAAAAATATCGTCATTTTCTGGTAAAAGTTCTCTTTATCTTCTTCAGTTTTAAAACTCTCTTAGTCTCAGTGGAGCTCACTGCCAGGGAGGAAAGCCTTCCTTGACCAGTCCTGTTCTGGCTGTATGTTTTGGGTCTTTTTAGTCCTTTACTTGTTTAGCAAAACTCGTTAATAATAAATCCACAACTCTCTGTGATCAGGAGCGGTGCCCCTTGAGAGCCCCCTGCCTAGAGGCCAAGGAACTGCCGGCCTCACCTACAACCAGTTCTTTGGCGGTTATGATCAGCCAGCAGCACGAAAACATGTTACCTGCACACAGATCAATGATCAAAACACAATAAGTTATCAACATACATTAAATTGTGGAAAATCAGTTCATAACGGTTTGAACAATTGAATTTATGATCTAGAGACAGGAAGATGGATTCACAGAATGGAAGCCAGCGCAGTTAACATGGGATTGCGCAATCCCAGGGGAGGCCAAGCTCGCTGCGGCCGACACCAAGGATTTACATGGAAAATAGCGAAAAGTCTGCGATTTTAAAGAGAATATGATAAAAAATGAGAAAATTAGATACAAAAAATAACCTTTTATTACAAATGACTGAGTGAATCACAATTTATATTATGTTATCACTATTATTTATTTTCTCTCTTTCCATGATGACAAGTGGGGCTATATATATTGTCGTTTATACTGTCGTTTGTGGCTTTAACCCAAAACCCCCCTCCTACCCCCTTTTCTATTTTGGGTTAAAGCTCAGACTAGCTGGGGTTCTAAAGACCTCTAAATCTAACGAGTATTACCCTGTTTAGACTTACTGTGAGACCTTTTCAGCTAGATAAATAGGACAAGACTGATCTACTAACCACCTCCATCCTAGGGTCACAGCCTTTTTCAGTGGACAGGTTAGACCACCTAGTAGCCTGAGGCCACCTGTTTCCTGACCACCACCCTAGTTCACGGTGGCTCCTACTTCTATACAACGGCACTTGTTACACGTCCGGTATTTTCGTTAGAAACTCAAAAGTCCCTAAGGGTGTTGTTTTAAAGTTTGGGCTACAGGTAACCTTTTAAGACCTCCTAGATATTTCTAGAACCGTACACCTTGTCTGTTTTACAATCATAGAAGAACTCAGAAAAATGTTATATGCTTCTTTAATTAGTATGCTTTAGCAGGGGATTAGCAACAGCATTAAGCAATTTAACAAATTACAAATTAAAATTTAATCAACTTCCAATCTCTTATCTAAGGCTGCTCACTAATGTGTTCAGGAGAGGATTTTAAATTTGGAGGAGAAAACTGACCCGAACCACAGATGGAATCCTAAAGTATCTTTGATTGCAGGATAAGGAGTTGTTCAGCCGAGCAACGTGCCTTCTCTTGATGGCAACCCCGATGTCCCGTTGATGCCCCATTCACAAAGTCTCACGCCTTGAGCCCCTGCTTTGATGTCTGTGTCTGAGGTCCGTCTCTTCTGCTCCACAAGTTGGTTCAGCTTCAGAACTGACATCTCACGGTTGCAACACTCATCTTCACATCTAGGATCCTCACATCAACCAGGTCAAAACCACAGCAGTTCTTCTTGACAGGGTTTGCAGATCTTTGACCCCGAATTGTGGAGAAACGCGAAAAATGGACACTTCGGCTGAGTCCCGGTGGCTCTCAGAGACAGGGGCACTGTGTTTCCCCTTCGGCCGGTCGATCTTCCCCCCGTCTTGGGTCTTCTTTCCTTCTGCTCCGCGCTGCGTGTCTTCTTAGACGAGAATCTGAGCAATGAGCACACAAATTACCTTTCTTTTATGTGTTGAGAGAGCCATTGGGAGGTTGCAAACCTCAACCCCCCCTGAACACTTGCAACAAGTCCCTTATCACCTCATAACCTTTTCACCCTACGCAGCTCTCCGGCCGAGTCAAAAGGTCTCGCTCCTCTTTCACCGACCCCAGGCAGCAGGTCATTGAACCAAACCGTCTGGTTCCACTTTCACTTTTCTTCTCGGCAGATTTCCTGTAGTCAGCAGCTGCAGTCTCCTTCCAAGCGCTACTTCCTCTTTCCACAAAACTATTTTCTACTTAGCCTGTCTGACACTTAGACTGCACTAAAATAATAATTTCACTCATTTAATACATGAATGCTTGATCTTTTTTAAGAAAGAAAAACAATCAGTCAAAATTTACTATTCAATAAAGAGAAAACAATCAATTTAAACACAATTGCAGAGCTCTTAATGTTATTTTTTACGTAATACCTTTAATGTCCAAATTATCTCTTAATTTGTGAATGATAGAGAATATGGTTGAGCTCACCACACCACCGACTTTAGAGGTATTTTGACACTACATATTACCTTCTGTTTTACTTACACCATTGTATTCCCCGTGACGCCATAATGATCTGGTGTCCATAAAAATATCACTGAACCCAACATTAATGATTCTGTACAATGTTGAATTTCTATTAAGACATCTGGTCTGATCTGAAAGGTTATATTGTAGACTGACTAATGACGCACTAGAATCTGAACATATTACTGATCTCAATTGTCTAATTTGTATCTTATACTATTGCAACCATTTCTCCTTCAAATACTGGAAGGCCACAGTATTTATTGATATAATTCTGGACCGTATGTGAATTTACAGTTAGTTCCTTGTCCTCATTTCTCCTTTTCAACAAGGTAAAATCTATGATATATTTAAGTATCCAAGGCTGTATTACTGCTAAAAGGATTGGTTTGACTTATATTGATCTGAACAATTTAGAATTCAGTTGTTTTCTGATTCACAATCCAAACAACATTTTTAATATCTTATGATAAATATGTTCCCATTAGACAACATCCTGGCGTGAAAAATATCACAAACTGTTGTCTTGAATCTCTTAAGATAGCTTGAGTTGGTTAGTGATTTTCTTAAGATCTAAAGATAACTGTCAGGTCTAAACACCTAAAACACCTAAAACATTACATCTCCTACCCGTTCTGAAGCACATCCCAGACGCCTCTTACTTTTATTATGTTGAAGAGGGAGGGCCGTGGTTACATTTGCAGTTCTTAAGGAAAGGGGAGACATACTTTAGTGGGACCTTTGACATCATAAACTAGCAGTTTCAGGTATACAGAACAACTTTGACAATTGATCATTCAGTGGCCAGAAAAGGGAGGATTCCCAGATGCCTGGGTGCAATTCATCACAGATAAGGTAGAGCTTTACAAAAACAATCAACATTTATAGTGAGGCTGTTTCTTGCACCAGGCCTTACTCTGTAACATAGGAAAGAGATATCAGTCAAATGCAAAACACTCTGATGTCTGAATAAACTCATACCCTAAAACCTTTTTAATAGTAATAAGTAATTAAATGATAAAACAAATAGAATAGTAAAAATAATTCCATCAGTAACTTTAAAATCTGCTTCAGCCTGTCTGGGCATTTTGAGCCCCTCTCTGTTCTTGCTCTTCTGTAACAAATGATCTTCCTCACTTACCCCCTTCAGCGCTAGAACTCAACCCTTTCCTTCCCATATACAAGGGGAGACACCACAAAGGAAAAGTACAGAATATACAACTGTTACTGTTAACTGGCTTTTAATGATACAAACATGATCCCTCTTGTTGATTTTCATCAGAACTCTTGCCGCAGCATTTTGGATCAGCTGAAGACTTCGAACTGCATTTTGTGGACTTCCTGATAGTAAAGAATTACAATAGTCCAGCCTTGAAGTAACAAATGCATGCACTAGTTTTTCAGCATCACCCCTGGACAGAATGTTTCTAATTTTGGCGATATTCCGGAGGTGAAAAAAGGAAACTCTGGAAACCTGTTTAATATGGGATTTAAATGACATGTCTTGGTCGAAAACAACACCAAGATTTTTAACTTTATTACCAGAGGCCAAGTTAATGCCATCCAGATTCAGTGATTGATTAAGAAGTTTATTTTTTGAGGACTCTGGCCCAAAGATTACAACTTCTGTCTTGTCAGAATTTAAATGCAGGAAATTTAAAGTCATCCAGCTTTTGATGTCATCAAGACATGACTGCAGTCGAAGTAACTGATTGGATTCATCAGGATTTATGGATAAATATAGCTGAGTGTCATCAGCATAACAGTGGAAATGAATCCCATGCTGTCTGATAATTTTGCCAACCGGAAGCATATATATAGTAAATAGAATTGGTCCAAGGACTGAACCCTGTGGTACTCCACAGGTGACCCTAGAGTTTGAAGAAGATTTATTATTAACATGAACAAACTGGAATCTGTCCGACAGATAAGATTTAAACCAGCCTAATGCTTTTCCCTTAATCCCTACAGTATGCTCAAGTCTTTGTAGGAGAATATTGTGATCAACTGTGTCAAATGCAGCACTGAGATCTAACAGGACAAGTACAGACACAAGTCCATTATCTGAGGCCATGAGAATATCATTAGTGACCTTCACCAGAGCTGTTTCAGTGCTATGATGAGCTCTAAAGCCTGACTGAAACTCCTCAAGTAGGTCATTACTTTGTAAATGTTCACAAAGTTGATTAGCAACTACTTTCTCAAGAATTTTAGATAAGAAAAGAAGATTAGATATAGGTCTGTAGTTTACTAGCTCATCTTGATCAAGAGAAGGTTTCTTAAGTAAAGGTTTAATAACAGCTACTTTAAAAGCCTTTGGTACATATCCATTTACTAAGGATAGATTAATCATGTCTAAAATAGGACCACTGATCAGAGGGAATACCTCCTTAAACAACTTGGTTGGGATTGGGTCTAACATACAGGTAGAAGGTTTAGATGAAGCTAAAATTTTAGATAGCTCAGAAAGCTCTACTGCTTTTAAACAGTTCAGACACTGCGCAGGTTCTAAGGATTCCTCCAATGCTGCCTCACTTACTGAGGACGAGGTAATCATGTTTGGGAGGATGCCAATTATTTTATTTTTAATGGAATCAATTTTATTTATGAAGAATCCCATAAAATCATTACTGCTAAGAGCTAAGGGGATGGCTGGATCAACAGAGCTGTGGCTCTGGGTAAGTTTGGCAACTGTATTGAAGAGAAATCTAGGATTATTCTTATTCTCCTCAATTAATGATGAAAAATATGCTGCTCTAACTCTGCGAATGGTCTTGTTATACAACAATAGACTGTCCCTCCAGATTAGGTAGGATTCCTCTTGGTGTGTAGAGCGCCATTTTCTCTCCAATTTCCTAAAATTGTGCTTCAAGGAATGCAGCTTTTAAGAGCTTGTATACACACAAACCTGTGACACGTGTGATGTTTTCTTGTAAAAAAAAAAAGAGTTTGTGGAGCAAATGACTTTTGAGCCTGTCCAGAATGAGCCTGTCACTTTCCCACAGTCAGAAATAGGCAGCTGCAGACCCCACAACCCATAAAGGACAAGCAGTCAAAGAAATACAGATGGAGAAAAAAAACAAACAGACCTCTGTTTACATCGACTCCCATGTACTTAAATGTTTCATCATGATGTACATAAATTTTTGAAATTTGCTGCTAAGCTTTATATTTTGTGTGATTATTGTTGTGTATGACAGCAAATATATGCTGCTACATATATTAGGACAATAACAAGAAATTTAACTTCACATTTGCCTTGTAATCTATCATGTAGGACACAAAATGTTTAAATGACATGTTCTGTAAACCCCACCACTGCTCCTCATATTCAATACATAATTTTTATATTTATAACAGCAAGACTCTTATAGTTCTCTGTTACTGAACACTGAGACCCAAGTTATGCACTGTTTGACAATGATGATATGGTCGAATGAGATGAAAAATAAAGTGCCTATGCTTATGTTCAATATGAAAACTTTTAATGAATCTTTGGTAAAAACCCATTACAAAATAAAGTGCAATGGTTTGTGATCAAACCAACTCATTCTTTCCTTAGAAACATAACATTATATTGCAATGTTACATCAACTCACAGAAGAACATACATTAAAAGTACCTTTAACAAGTTCTCTGAAAGATCCTTTTGAAAGGAAGTTCTCTACCTCCAGAAGATGACCTATGTAGAACATTATCTATGAGTATTAAAAAGATGAATACATGGATCTCAAAATTGAACATGAGAAAATCCTTTTACATACGACAAAAGTCTTTGTTAGAAATCTTGGCACTATTGCGCTCAAAGCATTTATCTATTTTACAATCAACTTTGAAGAATATAAAAGAAATATAATGCCCTATGGAAAGAAAAGGAAAATAAGTACAGTTTAAACACATGCTTCAAATTTTTTTAACCTTGAAGCTTAATAGCAACAGCAATAATTTGACTTCAAAAACTTGTATTTCACAATGTTGTTGGAGTAATCTTTTTAACCAGTATTTTTGCTCTATATCTTTGTCAGCAAAAACAAAAGCTAACTGACTCTATTGTGGCTCACTTCCATATGTTCCTGAAAACATGACCATTTTGAGTCAAATGGTAAGCTTTCTTAAATATATTACATAGTGGTATTACCTGAAACCAAAAACATTTTAGAACAAATTGGACTTTTTCCATGATAATTTGCATGTAAAGAGTTTTTCAAGCAACGTCTGTTGAAGGACATCTCTTTCACCTTTTCCTTGGTACTCGGGGCAAAATCTCTGGGTGGCAATTCTGTCAGCATAGGTGGCCAAGCTCTCATCATCCATGCTTGCTATAGCTGATATGTCTACAAGCACAATGAAATTATGGTTAATATAAAAAAGAAATAAACTAAAAAGACTCTTAAGCACATGATTATTAATCTTTACAGCAGAATTTATGATTAAATGCATGACATGTTTTAAAAAAATTAATCTGCTTATCCTTATCTCTATATCTTTTTGTCAGCCTATCTCATTAACATCCATGAAGAACATTTGCAGTCACAGGCCCTGTTTACAGAGTACTTAAACGGTGCAATTCCCATGCCGCACCACTAGTAGTGCTGTGATTTTTGAAGCTCCGCGTCAAATTGCCCAGAAGAAGAAAACAGCGGCTGGCGGAGTTCTGTTTCGGCTGCAAACTGTTGTAAATAAACCCACAGCTATAGCTGAAAGTCCCCCTAAGCAACAGTTAAACCTTGTAGTGTGTAAATGGAGAGTACAAAGGCAACGCAAACCTGTTTTCACCGTGTAAACAGAGCCAGAGACGGTACTACAGTGATGCAGGTGAATCCAGACCATAGTTGTTGACTATAAATAACTGCCGAATTGATCAAATTTCAAGTAGGCGACTTGCTTTATATGCATGACTTACCTTGTCACTCCTCAGAGCAGAAATACATTCCTCCGACAAATGATGACTTCTTAAAAAGAAATAAAGGGTCTCCCTCTGTCTCTCCATCTTCTCCATGACACTCAAATATCCCGCGAGCTGATGCCGCGTTATGTTGCGTTGTTATGAGGAGAAAATTATCTTGGTTTAGTAGGATAAGTCTCTCATTAAAACAATAAACTTTTGCCGTTAAAGGGAGAAAGTTATATAGTTATAACAAGTTGCCTTGTCAGCCGCCTGGAAGCAAAACGCTTTGGTAGGATCCTTGAAAGTCACGTGACCTCCCACAGCCAGAAGAGGCAGCCTGTGAGCCTGTGAGCCTACGCTCAGGGCAGCCTGTGAGCCTGCGCTCGGGGTTACAAATCAAGAAATTACAGATACAAATCCTTTTACGCATTTGTGCATCTCACGCGGCAGAAGGGTAGCAAAAATCACGTGTGTAAAGAGAGCCAACCGAAAAACCGCTTGACTTGTAACCAATGATTTGTCTGTATTTCTGGGTCTTGAAGCGAAAATACTTCAGACACAAGTGTCTCTGTGTGTGCTTACAGATTGAGCTACACATTTGCAAATCTTAGTACAGATTTGTAGATCTGAATACAGATTTGTGGATTTTTTACACATTTGCAAAACGGATTACACACAAGTAGTTTTACACATTTGCAGATTGTTGTACAGACACACAAATCTCCTCACACATTTAGATTTATTTACACATTTTCAAATCCCACTGCGCACACACAAATCGAGATACAGACACACAACTCTCCACACACATTTGCAAATATTAAAGCTACTATTTTGCCCCCATAATAATCTCATTAGAGCCCTGAATACATTTAACAGTGCATGCTACTCTTCCTCCAGCTGAGGAAGAGTAGCATGCATCTGATTTACATTTAGTTTCTAAATATTTAATTTGGAGTTTTCCATGTTTATGAACCAACTAACCATAACCCCAGTTATTCAACATCTGGTACAATTTCTGACAGTTATCCATGTTATTTTCCTCAAAATAGTCTCTTATTTGTAATTTACATAAAACAAGACTTGATTGCTGATGGTTTGAATCCCCATCCATATTACCAGTGTTCTATTTAATTCCTTTATAAATAATTTCTACCAGGTTTTCCCCTCATACATGTAGCCTCATTGTCTGCAGAAGGTGCTAATTTCACTATATTTAGGTTTGAAAAAAATGTGTCATGGAAAAAATGATTATCAAGAAGCAAGATACTTTTTCAATACCGAGACTGGTCTTTATTGAAGGCAAACAGCATTCAAGGTACATTCTTCCCCAAATGCACCCCTAGTAAGACAAACCCTGTCTTTATAGGAAACAGATGTCCACAAACAGGAGGAGCCTGTCATGGAGAAACTAACAAAGAGCCTCATGTGACGTATAACAGCTTCATCTTAGCTCCTGACCTTTAACCCCTCCTATAACCTGGGGAAGAAACAGCTCTCCTCACCCACTCTAAATTACCATCATCTCCTCACTTTGACCCACAAAATAATACAGTTTTAAGAATACTTCATGAACATGTAAGCACACATTGATATACTGAACTCTGATTAACCTTACATCTCTGCAAACACATGATATAATCTATATACGCCATTCTGTTAAAGGTGACATGTTTTGCACAAGGTTTAAATTTAGAACTCCACAAGAAAATTTTCCATTACATTTTGCCCTTTGATTAAGAATTAATCACACAAATTAAATCACATTTCTAAACCAAATAGTAACATAACATAAAATAAAAATCATGAAAGCTAAAACTAATAAGCAAAATTAAGATAAAAAGAAACTAAAGAACTATGTAGACATAATAGAAACAAAAAGACAACTAAAATGGTTGAAAACCATCATCAGAATGATTTAGTGAATCCTGGTTCACTGCAGATCCAAGTTAGGGAACCAAAGTTCATCTTAAAGAATATGGGTTGAGGTTACATTAGCTTAACTAATTTAGTGCAACATTTGATGTGTTTCAACCCATTCACAAAGCAAAACTTAATTAGGCATTACATTATTTGGGGAAACATCATTTTATATAGTGATTTGCTCAGTAAATATCAGTAACTTTTAGGACACAGACAACCTCATCTGGTCTGTGAACACCACATCACTGGTGAAGAGGGCACAGAAGCGCTTGTACTTCCTGCAGCATCCACTGCAGGTCCACCAGGTTCTGTAACAGCTTTTTCCCTGCTGCCATCAGGCTGTTGAACTCTAAACTTGACTCTGCATCACACTCGCACCATTATTTTGCACTACCAATGTTACAGAACTTTAATAATCCATTTAAATAGGACAACGTTTTAATGCAGTTTCCACCATATTCGCACAACACTGAACTATTTCATATTATTGCCTTTTTGCACCACTTTTTTTCTCCTACATTGTCACATTCTGAACACTGCTGCACTTTATATTGTAATGTTATCTATATTCCAACTGCAATCTCACTACACTGTCGCAAGTTGTATGCAACAAAATTTCGTTTTTGTGTACATCCTGTGAATACAAAATCATAATAAATTTGTCTAAGTCACTTGATTTATTAATTTTATTATTTCTCCTGGAAAAAATTGACTCAAATGGGTAACTTTGGAAGCTAGAGGTCACTGTTGTGAAAGATCAACCGGAAATGAGGGGGTCGGGGCGCATCCTGTGGCCATTGTTTATATTGGCTTGATGAGTCTAGTGGTTACAGCAGTGTGCATAGACTGACAACACAGATGTGCTACATCTCAGTCTGAACAAAATAAATAAAAAAACTTGAAATGTTTTAACACAAATCTGTAAATTAGCTACAAGAGAAATGCTGAAAGTAGAAGTGAATTCTTGTGCGTTTGACGACAACACACAAACATCTGTCAGCAAACTATAGCTGTGTTTGAGTTGGTTTTCATCGCAGAGAAATTTTCTCTCTTGTATGGATTCTCATGTGTTTATTTAAATTTGATATTTGGGTAAATCTTTTACCACATATATCACAACAGAAAGGCTTCTGTCCTGTATGGATTCTCATGTGTATTTCTAAATGCCCTTTTTGGCTAAAACTTTCTCCACATAGATCACAACCAAAAGGCTTCTGTCCTGTATGGATTCTCGTGTGTGTTTTTAAATATTCTTTTTGGCTAAAACTTTTTCCACACAGATCACAACTGAAAGGCTTCTGTCCTGTATGGATTGTCATGTGCCTATTTAAATTTGATGTATGGCTAAAACTTTTTCCACATAGATCACAACCGAAAGGCTTCTGTCCTGTATGGATTCTCATGTGTGTATTTAAACTTGATGTATGGCTAAAACTTTTTCCACATAGATCACAGACGAAAGGCTTCTGTCCTGTATGGATTCTCGTGTGTGTTTTTAAATATTCTTTTTGGCTAAAAGTTTTTCCACATAGATCACAACTGAAAGGCTTCTGTCCTGTGTGGGTTCTCATGTGTCTATTTAAATTTGATGTATGGCTAAAACTTTTTCCACATAGATCACAAATGAAAGGCTTCTGTCCTGTATGGATTATTTTGTGTTTATTTAAAATTGATATTTTGGTAAATCTTTTTCCACATAAATCACAACAGAAATGCTTCTGTCCGGTATGGATTCTCATGTGTTTATATAAATTTGATATTTGGGTAAATCTTTGTCCACATAAATCACAACAGAAAGGCTTCTGTCCTGTATGGATTCTGGTGTGTATTTTTAAATACCCTTTATAGCTAAAAGTTTTTCCACATAGATCACAACCGAAAGGCTTCTGTCCTGTATGGATTCTCATGTGTCTATTTAAATGTGATGTATGGCTAAAACTTTTTCCACATAGATCACAACAGAAAGGCTTCTGTCCTGTATGGATTCTCGTGTGTATTTTTAAATACGCTTTTTCGCTAAAACTTTTACCACATAGATCACAACCGAAAAGCTTCTCTCCTGTGTGGATTCTCATGTGTCTATTTAAATGTGATGTATGGCTAAAACTTTTTGGACATAGATCACAACAGAAAGGCTTCTGTCCTGTATGGATTCTTGTGTGTTTGTTTAAAGCGCATTTTCCAATAAATGTTTTACCACAGTCTTGGCAGCTAAGCTTCACTCCTGTCTTGACTTTCCTTCGTAAGTCCATATTTTTCTTCTCTGTAGAGCATTTCTTATATCCAGAGTCTGACAAGTCTTTCAGCCCAGAGAGACTATGTTCTACATCACTGTCCTCTTCATCCTTCTCGGTGTCTTCAGTCTCTAAAGAAATGGAAGCATCTCTATGATCTTGTATCCTGATGGATTCTATTTCATCATTTGCTTCTGGAAGCTCTCTGCCTTTAATTTGGTCTGGATAAAGCTGTGAGAGCAGCAGAGACTGTTCATCATCCAGAGTCTTTATTGGAGCAGCAACTGGAAACCTGACAGCATTAATCACCTCCTTCCCATTGAGCTCTTCTCCTCGCAGCCTGATGTAGACTCCCTTCTGTTCCTTTATTATGTGAGGGGGACTTGGCTGATGCAGGTCAGCAAGAGGTCTTTGGTCTAAAGAATCTTCTTTAACAATCCGCTTCTGAGCAACATCTGTAGTAATCATTGAAACACATTATGCAAATTAAAAAGGATATCTGAACCGAGGCACATTTTAATAAAGATATTTAAGTAATTCAGTTAGATTTAATTCTTGGATTTAAATTCTACTTAGTGTTAGTGTTTAGTTTTAACTGTTTATGTCTTTGCTTGTTTACAGTTCCTTCCAAAAGTATTCATCACCATGGCCTTTTAATGTTTATTTGTTCTGCAAAGGTAGTAGAACAAATAAATTACTTGAACCTACCGGATGAGGACATTCTGGGAAAATTATATAACAAGAAATATATTTAGTCAATAAATGTAAGAATAAAAAATATCAATGTACTGGAATGGAATTAACCTCACATTTATTAAGATAATAATTGATGATATTGCAGACACGCTGACCTCCATCTGTAACTTATTTGTAAAATTGCAAAGGTTATTTGTTTGTTTAAATATGTTGCTAATCACATTTATAATAATTATATTAATTATATTAATAATAATAATAATAATAATAATAATAATAATAATAATAATAATAATAATAATAATAGACAAGCATACCTACTTTGACTGTTATTTAAAATACTACAAAAAGAGTTCAGTAAAAGTCTGGATTTTTTTAACTGTAGAGCATTGACAACCTGGCAGTGTCAACTTGGTTTCAGTGAAAACAGATAATCAAAGGCATTGATCCAGTTAACAGAAGAAATCATAGAAAAAAATGGATAAAATTAAATTATCAACTGGTGTAGTTCTTGATATTAAGAGAACATTTAATTCCACCAATCATGACATTTTTCTAAAAAACTGGAACGCTATGGATATATGGGTTAGCATTTAGAAACAGGTAATCACAAATCAGAATTATTAAACATAAATTATGGGATCCAGCAGTGGTCTATGCCCAAAACTTGCTAAAATACATATTTTAAGATGATACTAACATATTCTGTATTGGAGGGGAAAAAAATACACCAACTCACAAAGTGGTCCATTTAGAAACTGGTTCAAAAACCTAATAATTAAATTTAGTAAAACATGATATTTTGAAACTGCAATAAATTAGAAAACAATGCATTTAAAATAATTATTGACAGTGTTGATTTAGAACGAGTCCATTAGATCAAATTTCTGGGTGTTTTATTGGATGATGAATTTATCTTGAAACTTCAGATCTGCCAAGTAAAATCAAGACTAGTCAAAAGTGTTTCTGTTTTGAGGAGAATATGATTTGTTCTGGACCACAAATATCTGGTTATTTTATTTAATACTCCCATTGTACCATATTTTAACCACTGTGTGGAAGTTTTGGGCAAAATGTTTAAAACAAATTTCCAGCCAGTATACATCATACAAAAAGTGCTAAACTGATTTGCTATCTTGAGACTCTCAGCCATGTTCAAAGTTAACAGAGAGAACAGCGGCACTACAATCAACAGCTAACATGATTTCATAAGCTTGTTTTACATGTCTTACTGGGTCATGACAACAACTCTCATTTTCTGGGGTCTTGGGGGTATAATATGGTCTGTTGTGCCCTGATGAGGCCGTGTTAATGTCAAAGCTGAATCCCTGAGGATTCACATCAGATTTACGTTAATATCAAAGAATACAGCTTTTTGTGAGCAGCCAGCTTCTGTCTCTCATTTATCCATCTGTCTCCTTTTTATGTTTGTGTCTATCATGTACCTTTATACATGGTTACATTTTGAAGGTTACCTGCCTTCTTCCTTCCTACTTCTGAATGAAAATCTCTTTAACTCTAGACTGACAGAGTTTAGATTATTTTTTAGTGTAACATAATCAATTTTTTATCTTATTACATTTGGGATCTGCTTCTGATCCATTCCGGGGTCTATCTAGCGACAAAATGCCTTTTCCAAGAATAAACTCCCCTTCTTATTTCATCGATGGACTCAGAAAGGTGGATTTTTGTTCCAACAGATTTTTGTCCAATAGACAAATGTGCTATATTTGGCTTAATGCTTATAATAAATCAACAGATGATCATCATCATCATCATTTTTTAATTAAGCAAATGTTCCCAGTATATTGAAGTAATCAGGGCACCACATGAAATAGACTAATGCATCTTTTTCTGGTGTTACAACAGAAAAAAGATGCATTTATCCTGTTGAATGTGATTATGTTGTAGAACTAAGCGTGTTTTCTCTCTTGGGGGGAGTGAGTTTACCTGCATTTGAACCCAGGTAACATTGAGCTCAAAGTACCCTAGTTTTCATACCTTACGGAGCACCAAATAATAAGACGCACTAAATATTCTTCCCCAGTGTGTAATAGTACGCTTTGAGTACACATGGACCTTGGTGCAGTGAACTATGCCTTAGTGTGTGGGGGTCTTTACATGAATGCACTTCTAGTTTAGACATTACAGTCAGGCAGTCTTGTTCACAGCTAAGGGGTCCTATCAGGTAGTGACACAGTGTACCATAATGCTCCTAATATCCATTGAGCGGACTGATTTTGTTGGCAGGGCGAAGTTCCCACTTAAAGAACGGTAGAAGAAACACTGCACTTCTAATAAATATACAAGATAAATTAAACAGTAATAAATTAGTGGTTTAAATAAAAAACATGCATCAAAGCAAAGACATAAAATACAACTGTTAAATCTTTGAAGAGAAATGTACAATTTGTAGCTCTTTAGTTTGTCAATTATTGAATAAATATTTTTAAACTATTTTGTTGTGTTTTATGGAACACAAATTTATATAGTAGCTACTTTTTGGCCCAGTATCTATTTTATTGACTAATTTATTTATTCTGTATGTATCCTGAATTATGGCAGCATTGGTCTTCCATAAAGAACAGCCACAAGGAAACACGCAATCCTCTTTCTAGAAAGAAATAAACAAAAAGGCCTTGTTTGGAGGAAGTTTTTCCAGACAAAAACCTGATGCTTAAGGGTGCTACATGCTAAGCTAGCATTAGCACCCCCTATGCTACACACAGACATGAATACGTAGACGCCGCGTTCTCGGTTGAGAGGCGTGCCAACAGAGCGGCCATCTTAGGTCAGACCAAGCTGCAGTCAGACAGAATACAAGTCAGTTCAGGTAAGTGGTGCTTTATCAATGGGAGGAAGAGAGGAAAGGACGGTGGCTGTACATGATTCAGAGGAGAGTGGGAGAAATGAGTTGTGCAGGGAGGAGCAGAAGGGAAGAAACAATCATATCAAGACTTAGATTTGGGCACACAGGATTGAATGGAACATTATTCAAAATAGGGAAGCATAACACTGGAAGATGTGAGTATTGTGGGGAACAAGAAACAGTTGAGCACATTATGATATACTGTAAGAAATATGAAGAAGAAAGAATGGAAATGGTTAAAAATTTAAAGAGGAAAAGAATAAAATTTGATTTAATAGAAATGCTTAGAAGTAATTCAAGAGATGAGTGTTATGGGATTATGTTTCATTATCTTAGATTAAGTAATTTAACTGATAGGATTTAATTTTTTAATTTTTTTTTTTTTTTTGGGGTGTTTGTTTTGTTTTGGTAGTTTGGTTTAATTTATTTTAGGTAGTATAAATAAGTCATTCTGATCCACACTCCAAACCAGTTGGTGGCGGTAATGCACCGTTTCATTGCGTGCCAACCGCCAGAAAAAACCATAAAGAAGAAGAAGTGGTGCTTTATGTTTTCAGCATCTGAATCCGGTGAATTCTCAACCGATTTCCAGATAAATTAGCTGACTGAAGACGTCACCCCTTTAGGGGCTACATGAGACCAATTGATTGAATTAAAAGATTGATAGTCTAAATTAATACATAATTTCGATTTTGTATTGACAGTCAGCAAACTTCCAGAGCGACGTCCCAGGATGCCCGGCTTTTGCTCGGCTTATGGGTGCGGAAATAAAAGGGCATTACAAACCAGATCCCGGGGAATTACCTTCCACAAGTAAGATTTTATGATAGTTAATCATCATACTTTACAGTTAGTTTTTTCCGGCATAAACACATTATGTGCTAATGGGTAGCAGGGATGGAAGCGGAGAAAAGTACATTAAACACCCTGATTTCTAAAAGAGCTATATATATATATAGATAGAGAGAGAGATGTGTGTATAATTTCTGTTTATTATATTAATATGTAACTGAAAATATATAACTGTGAGTATATATATCATCCCGTTAGACTTCAGTTTAAATTGTTTTTGTTCTGAATAAATATGTGTAATCTGTCTGAAAGGTCACGATCATTGTGAACACATGATTTAAATTAAATCTGAGCTGCCTCCTATTCATTTTGACAGCAGATGTCTGATCTGTGGTCTGACCCAAGATGGCCGCCCTGTAGGCACGTCAGTCTAGCGGCCGGCAGCATACAATGGGGCGTCTACGTAAATGATGTCTATAATGCTACATGCTAAGCTAGCATTAACACCTCTATCTACATGCTAAGCTAGCATTAGCACCTCCTATGCTACATGCTAATCTAGCATTAGCACCTCCTATGCAGAGCTGCAGGTTTAGCCAGTTTTCTGGGGGAAACTCTGCAACAATGAAGAGGAGGAATCCATCAGCTGCTGAAAACGGCTCCTAAACTTTAGCTCCATCCACACAGTTAGCATGAAGAAGGAAATCTCCAAACCTAATCGGTGCAGCAGAACTCTGGGCTGGAAAACATCCCCCATCATCGGTGTCTCCTCTGCTGCGTCCTGCCGCTCTTTGAGCTCCTGCTTCCCTCCAGTTTCTCCGTTGTGCCTCCAGCTGCTGGACTTCTTTCCAGACTTCATCACCTGCAGCAGCTGCTGCTCTATTTCAGCTTCTGGCCTCACAGCAGAACAACAAAGAACCAGGAGGATCAACGTGGCTGCGCAGCATGAACACTTGCAGAAAGTGGCGGGGACAGACCACGCGACAAACCCACACCATATATGGAAATGACGTCATCACACTCCGGAAGTGAAGGGGGCGCTATTTGCTAAACCAGCAGAAGTTTCTCACGTTTTTTCCTTTTGAAATCTATATTAATTCTGGCTGTTAAAACATAACTGTGGTATCTCAATTTTTCAAAGAAAATAAGTATTGATTCCATCTATAGTTAAAGCAGAACTTTGATACAATAAATACATTTACAACTAAAGCTAATGTTGGTAGTTTGCTTGTATTCTTCCAATCCAGGAAGCTTTCTCAATTCAAAGTGTCTGGAGCATAGACATCACTGATCTCTATTTATTCACTGGATTGCCGATTTCCCCGAAAAACTGAAGTCACCGGCCGCCATCTTGCTACTCCCTACCCATAGGATTTGGTTGCAACAACAAACATTTTACAGGTAATTTTAAAAGTGGATGTACTATTATCAAGTACTAGGAAATTATGTGGTGAAATATTTTACATGTTATTTATATTATATGTTATTTATTTTAATAACATACAATATGTTATATGTTGCATGTACGGGGGGGAGTCGTGGCTGAGTGGTTAGAGCAGCGCGCTTGCACTCAGAGAAGGATGCAAGTACCCGGTTCAATCCCCGGTTCCGACACTCTGGGTCCCTGAGCAAGACCCTTAACCCCTGGTTGCTCCCTAGGCGCCGCACAGTGGCAGCCCACTGCTCCCCAAGGGGATGGGTTAAGATGCAGAAGTGAATTTCTCCATTGTGAGATCAATAAAGTTCTATTTTTTTTTTTTTTTTTATGTTGCATGTCATTTATATTCAGCGATATAATTAGCGATATTAAAACAATAAAAGGCTTGCGATACTTCAGTTGATTTGTAATGAATCCAGAATGTATGACATTTCATGATTTTTAATTGCATTACAGAAAATAAAGAACTTTATCACAATATTCTAATTTTCTGAGACAGTCCTGTATATGTCACAGATATAGCATTTTGGCGCACAGGGTGTAAGGCATTCTAGCCTTAGGCTACTTGATTTTGCTATTCAGTGGTCCACAATGTCAGGTCAGTCCAGCTCAAATGCTCGTGTTTTTAACACAATATTCAGCGCTGCAACTCGTGCTCGACATGAATTAAGAAATACGGAAAATTTATTCTCTGCAACAAGAAGACTTTTTCGATGTCAAGTGGAGAGAAGTCAAGGTAAGTGGATGTTCAGATGTCGGTTCATATAACTGTAGCTTTCCAGGCTACGTTAGCTTCGTGTTAGTGGAATAATGAAATCAGGGCTCTGGCTGACTTCAAACGCTCACATGCAACACATGGCATTTCTCACGCATAAAAAAATCACAAAACCCAAATGGGCTGCGGACAATTCGTTTACAGGTCTGTCCAACCAGAGCTCAGTTTAAACCCCGCCTTAAACTGAGCTTTTTCGGCTTTTTTCACATCTTGTGGCCATCAATTCCTGCTGCAGGTCGTGTACAGGAGCAGGAAGAGCGATCAAAGTTATAAATAATTTTGGTCTTAACCAGTGGTGAAAGTAGTCGTTTGGCACGACACCGGTACCGTCCGGTACTGCGTAAGCAGAAGGCAAGGGGGGAGAGCGACTGGCAGATAAAAGCCTTCATTCAGAGGCAATGGCTGCACGCTGGATCAGAAAACACTTCTGCTGACCAGATGCAGTCTAAAACGCCATTTAGTCTGTTCACAAGTTTTGTTTTTATTAACTCTGCATTTTTTAACTACCTGCGCCGTGTTTCTGTGCCGCAGCGCTCTTACTGCTCCCCTCCCTTCCCTTGAACCCAGGTGCTTTTATCAGCGATGACCATTCAAAATGTCAATCACTACATTTAATGTCCTCACACACATAGCAAAGTGTGCTAGTTCAAGTCACCAGGAGAGTCAGTAGCTGTGTTTCATGCTCTTTAGTTTTTAACGACACAGGAGAACCAGTGGTGCCTCGGTGGGCTGCTGCCTTACGCTTTAATTCAGGTGTGCATAATTACGTTACGTGTAATTTAGGTGCGTACTTTTAAGGGTAATTTCAAGGAACTTGTAACATCAGTGGTTTTAGCTCAGACCCATCACTCCTCCTCTTCCCTCTAAAGGTACCCTTTACAGTTCTTATTTATGCATTTTCCCACTTTGGGAGGTGTGTGTGTGTGTGTGTGTGTGTGTGGGGGGGGGGGGGGGGGTAGCTTTAAAATCCGCCTACCTCAAAGCCCCAAACCCGTATCATTACGTATAATTATGGTGGTAACAGAAGTTACCAAAAGAAGGGTTTTTTTCTACCGCCACTTAGGAAACAATGAGACGCAGAGGTTGAAAAGCTGTGCCTGTATTCATCCATTCTGGGGTTGCAATACATAAATAGTGCTATATTTCCTACAGGATTCCTCCTTTAAGACTATTATTTGTGCTAAAAGCAAAGCAGAAAGTAATCATTCCGTCTGCTCCGACCACAAACAAAACGCGCCCAGAGAACAACTTCAAACTCAGCCTTTGTCTTGCGTAATTACGCACCAGAGCGCTCTGAGGAGAGCAATAGATTTGTCTGGTCAGCACGGAGACTGATATGAGAAACCTGTCACTGTGAAAGGTGATGATGGTTATAAACTGTAACAGGCTAGAAGAGCATGGAGCTGAAAAGAGGGAAAACATCAGCAGCTGGATCATGCCGCGTAAAGACGCAGCGTGAACCCCTGTGTAGCTGAGGGGAAAATGTCGGACCATATAGGCTTGATGAAACTCAGCCCGATTCACCAATGAGATTATAGATCTACACTGATAAACAAACCCATAGATTAATGTGCACAGTGGAATAATATGGTCAATAACTTAAATTACTTTATTTTATTAAGTATTATTTGAATAATTGTGTTTTTTTTTTGTTTTAACCCACTAACTGAACGATAACGTGTTAACACTTCTCTTACACTATATAACAAAAGTAACTCATGTCTACTTCCATGTGTGGTCAGATAAAAATGAGACCCGGTGGCTCTTCCAGGCTCCAGTTAGCCCCGCCCCCACTAATAAGCATAATCTCACTCTTAACTTTTCATAAAAGTAGAGAGGTCTGAATGAAATGTTAATTGGAAAAATTTAAGTAGCCTATTTAGTTAGCACTGGAGTTGCCATCCTCCCTATAAAATGTGGAATTGTCTTTAAAATACGGAATAGTCCAGTATTGAAGCGATGTGGGAAGTAATTTGTTGTGTATTTGATTTGTTCCTATCTTGCACCAGGAACAGGCGAGAGGCGGGGTACACCTTGGACAGGTAGCCTGTCCATCGCAGTCTTTGTTCATTATGAAAAATGAATTTATTGGCTTTCACATTTTAATTTCACAATTTTGGTAATCTACATACATTTTTTTATTTGGTTTGTGAAACTTCAATAAGTACCTTTTTCAAAATAGTGATGTCTTGTAGCCTTCCTTAAAAGCACCTTATATACACAAGTTTCTCTCAGTAACTGATACATTTTTTAATGTATCAGTAATTGGTTTCTTGATTACATCATTACCAAAAACACTCAACACAAATAATGTGGCTCACTTTGGCAATGTTGGCAATTGCACAATTTTCATAATGTACATGAGAAGCCGTGGTGGGAGTTCCTTATTGAAACTTATGAAAGGTGGCAACCCCAGTTAGCACACTCGATGTTATAGAATATCATTTAGCATCTCTGGTGGATCATTGGTGTGATTCTGTTGGGTTCGTTGCAGGCTCGGTTGGGAGGCTGCCAAGCCTTGTATGGAAGACAAATATTTTCTTGCTTTCTGGCCCTAATATTGACATTCTCCCTTCTCTTTCAGATGTACAAAGACTGAAGAACCATGGATTAGGTTGGCATACGTTTTCAAAAAATATATTGTTTTATGCACCCGCATAATGTGACAGAAGGAGTTACTTTTGCTTTTAACATCTCTATTTGGGTTGTAATTCACCACTTCATGATCATTTTACTCTTTCACCAGAGTCATCTGGCGGGCTGATGAGTTTAAACTTAATTGTTGTTCTTTGTTATTGTGTTTTACATTGTTTTGTCACCATTAATTATTCAGGCAACCCTGTGCATGAGGGGACAGAAACCAAGAGCTCTAAAATTAACCTTGTCTGAACTGAACAACTTTGTGTGTCAAAGCTACCCACACATCAGCCTAAATCTGGTTGGCTTTGAACTGGCAAGAGCTGGAAAAGGACGAAAGGTAAAAAAATTACAAGTGAACTCTGTAAGGGATCTGAAGGTAAAGGTTGGCAAAAGCAGACTCTACCTTCTACCACGAGCAGATGTGTCAATGGTATGATTGTTTTGTACACAAAAATAATTTTATGTAGAATGGTATATCCAGAGTAATATCTTCCACCATAATTTGAAATGTCTTGGTCATGTCTAGGAAACCTACACATCCTCAGCAATGTCCAGGACTTTGTTTCCAGAACCCTCAACTGCACCAGAAGTACAGGATATCTCTCCAGAGGCTGAGAGTACCAACAGACAACATTTGGGGGAAGAGCAGGTCATTAATTTCAAGAACAATATATGCATTTTAGTTTTGTATCTTATTTCTGATGTTGCCTTTAACAATCTCTGTGCTGTATTCACGATAGACACTTGTAGATTGGCGTTCTCTGCGCTCCCAGCAAGACAAAGAGTATGAAGAGTCTTTGCTAGCAGACCAAGAAAAAGTGACGTACCATTTTTGTTATCATCATTTGTTGTTGCTGTTGTTGTTGTTGTTACTCACAATTTTTTTTCTACCAGGAAAGGAGAAGGCAGTGTTACAAGGCCTGGGAGGAAAGACGCATAAAAGTAAGAACTATTACATTTTTTGGATGATAGTTGTTTATGGATTCCCAAAAGGCTTTAGTGCTCATGTTTTAGGCAATGGAAGAACGCCAGCAACGACTGTCGGTACATGAAGAACCATCAAGTGGGCTGCTTTTGAAATTCAAATATCGAAATGGATTTATCACAAAGAGAACTTTCAATGTGTCTGAAGCAATTCAGGTAATGTGTTCATTCAGAAAATGTATATTATTTAGTTTTGAAGTAACTGAAAATTCATTACCCTTTTTTTAAAGGTCTTGTTTGACTTTGTCGGATAAGATGAAATAGCAAGTGAAATATTCAGTGTTCAACAAGCAACATCATCCACACCAATTGAGAGTACCTCATCAGGCTCACTTATGGATCATGGCATAACAACATCTGCAACTTTGTATGTGCTTTGGATTTTAACTGTAGATATTCAGGTAGTTTGGCTGAATGCCAAGAAGAAGCAAGATCTCTGTGTGGGACCGAGTTTTGTCTCTTTCCATAGTAACGTTATCTCGTTGCTATGGTCGGTGGCCATTTTGGGCCGCGTTGCATGATGGGAGTTGGTGGCCATTTTGACCACTTTGCATCATGGGAAATGCAGTTCGTCATGTCCCGAACTAATGCGAGTCGTCACGTCTGAACTGGCATTACAACGTTATCATTTGTACATTGAGATTGATCATGTTCTTTGCCACATTTACCTCACCTCCCTTCACCCCTGCAGACTGCTGCAACATGTCCAGACCTCTGACACACATTTGGTTTCACAGGATACACTATGGATCCTAGAGTAACTCTTTGATAGTTTCTTCTTTAAATATGAGAAGTACCAAAGTAGTTTTCTTCAAGACTTCGTCTCCTGGTCTTAAACGTCTTTACTCCCACCACAGTTCCTCCCTTCAGGGTTTTGAGTAGGTCTCCCTCATAAATGTCTGGATTAATGTAAATGACTTGTTTTGAACCTGGATCAGACTCTTGACCGAGCCCTAGCACAAATCCTTGAACTTCTCATTTTTACCCAATAGACCAGTTCACGCGTGACGTCAGCGCTACGTCCGGGTCACGGTGGTTGGCAAAAACAGTACTGTTCTCGTCTACTACATGACAAAACGGGTGATTTAGAGCGTATTTTTAGTTAGTTTACTTTTGGAATCTAAACAATGTCTACCACTTGTTGTGCTCCCGGTTGCACACAGAGGCATTCCAAATCGTTGGATGTACGTTTCTGTCGTTTCCCGAAGGACAAAGAAAGAAGAAAGAAATGGATAATTTCAATGAAAAGAGCGCAGGCAGACACTCCCAATGGACTGGGGGATCCATCATACCACGACAGAATATGCTGTCTACACTTCATCTCCGGTAAATACAACTTAATTCTGCTCTAGTTATTGTTCTACTTGAATAGCGGCGGAGGGGAGGTGGCGATCGCTACACGGAGCCAGGAGAAGCGGAGTTAATGCGCTGCAGCAGCAGCAGTAGCTGCATAACGCCCCCGTTCACGGGCGCTAGTACTTCTGTGTTTATGCTGCAATGTCGCCGACACCCCCACCCATTTTAACAAGACAAAAACACCAAAATAATCCGTAGTGAACTATGTTTTTTTTAACCTACCGGGCGGGTCTTCCTGTCCGACTCCGCGTTCGTATGTTACACAAACATGTCTGAACATCCATCCATCCATGTTCTGACCCGCTTAATCCCTCATGGCGTCGCGGGCGTTGCTGGAGCCTATGTCCAGATATAAAATAATTGCAGCCGTCCAGTGGTTTCATGCTTCCATGCTCTCTGGTGTGTACTGGCCTGCGTGTTTATAAGGTAGCTGTATATGTCGCGGTACTGAACGCTTGGCAGCATTTCACAGACTCGCTCCGTCCCTTCAGGCTTTTGCTGTGTGGATCTGGCAATCTGATACCATCAACCATCAACTTAGTCTTAAAACGATCTTGTGATACGTTATCTAAAGAAGAAAAATACGTGGAGAACTCGTCAGTTTCTCTGTTTGCGTCCGCCATTGTGTTCGTCTTTTGCCAACCAGTCCGGCGCGCATGCGCGAAAAACCCGAATCAAAACAATAACAATGAACTGGTCTATTCAATGAGCTTCAGAACTTTCACTTTCTGGACTTCAGACTTAAAACAGATCAATACGTTCCCATTAGACAATATCTTGGCGTGAAAAATATCGCAAACCTTGTCTCGGATCTCTGAGGATAGCTTGAGTGTGTTACTGATTTTCCTAAAATTTAAAGATAACTGAATTCTGCTTCAGCCTGTCTGCTCATTTTGAGCCCCTCTCTGTTCTTGCTCTTCTGTTTTAAATTATCTTCCTCGCTTATCCTCTCCAATGCCAGAACCCAACCCTTTCCTTCCCATATACCAGGGGTGACACCACAAAGGAAAAGTACAGAATGTACAACTGTTACTGTTAACTGAACTTTAATGATGAAAATATGCTGATCTAACTAGAACTCCCAATGCACACATATATGATCAACTGTCCTTTCAGAGCCACTAAAACCACCCAGAAAATGAATCACAGTACATGTGATAAATGTTATGAACCTGTTTCTGTTCTTTTTGCATACATTAACATTTTATTATCAACTAATAAATGTTTAGTGAAGTGTTATCACAGAACACAGAGGGGAGACTTTAAACTACCTGTCTCAAACTAATATCCTCGAGGGCTGGTGTCCTGCAAAGTTCGGATGCTCTTCTTCTTCAGGGAAAAGTACTGGACTTTCCACTAAACTACTAAAATACTTCTACAGAGCTACCATAGAAAGTGTTTTATGTCTCAGCATAAATGTATCATATGGGAGCTGTAGGAAAGGAAGTGTCAGGTTCAAACACCTAAAACATTCATTAAACAACAAAGGGAAGAAAAGACAACCTTAGTTTGGTTTTATTTGAGAGGAGAACAGCAAAGATGTGCACAGATCACACATCACAATGATAAGTTTTTAACAGTTTAATAAAACTTTTCTATGTTAGCCCTGTGACTGGAGACCTGTCCAGGATGGACTCTGGATCCCTGCCTCTCGCCCATTGACTGCTGGAGAGTCACCACCGCCCCACGATCCTTTGTGACGTCGAGACGCGTCTCCCCATCAGATACGGCTTGACGTAACATCTGTACAGAAAAGCGGGTAAATAAAATCCATGGATGGATGGATGGGATGTTACATTTTTAAAAAGTTTAATAAAACTGCTCAAAGTTTATTAGGAAAAAAAGCTAACTTGCTTTTAAATATATATATTTTTTAACTAGAAAAATGTTATTAAAGTTTTGTGTAAAGTTAAATATTGTTGAAGTAAATCTTGGCTGCTCTAGCTTGTCTGTCTGGCAGGTGTTTTTGGGTCAGAGTAAAATGAGTCCATAGATCCACAGGAGGCTTCTTCAGCTGCTTGTTGTGCGACTTGTTTCTATAATGTCGCTTCACATCGTTCTCCACTCCGTGTAAAAATGAAAAACAACTTCATAACAGCTTTCTGACAATCTCCTTTCTCTGGCTCCACCCAGTTAGATCCCGTTCTCCAGTCCATGTTGTAGCTGCAGTTTATTTTTTTATTTTTGATGTAGTTTCCTTACTCTGTACTACAGTGAGTCCAAGAAGTATTTGATCGCTTGCTGATTTTCTTCGTTTGCCCACTAATAAAGATGTGATCATTCTGCACGTTTAATGGTAGATGTATTCTAACATGGAGAGACAGAATATCACAAAGAAAATCCTGAAAAAAAATCTAAGGAATAAATATTAATTAATTTGTATTTCATTGAGGGAAATAAGTATTTGATCCCTCTAGCCAAACACAATACTTTGTGGTAAAGCCTTTGTTAGCAAGTACAGCAGTGAGACGTTTGTTGTAGTTAACCACAAGTTTAGCACACACACCAGGGGGAATTTTGGCCCACTCTTCTTTGCAGATCCTCTCTAAATCAGGAAGGTTGGTGGGCTGTCGCTTGGCAACTCTGACCTTCAGCTCCCTCCATAGATTCTCAATCTATGGCTGGGCCACTCCATGACCATCATGTGATGTTTCTTGAGCCAATCCTTTGTTGCCTTTGCTGTGTGTTTCGGGTCGTTATCATGTTGGAAGACCCAACCACGTCCCATTTTCAGCTTCCTGGCAGAGGGGAGGAGGATGTCCCTCAGGATTGTACGGTACATGGCTCCATCCATCTTCCCAGTGATGCGGTGAAGTAGCCCTGTACCCTTGGCAGAGAAACACCCCCAAACATTATACCCCCACCTCCATGCTTGACGGTGGGCACAGTGTTCTTGGGGTCATAGGCAGCATTTTTCTTCCTCCACACATGGCGGGTAGAGTTGAGGCCAAAAAGTTCAATTTTGGTCTCGTCTGACCACAGAACCTTCTCCCAATAACTTGGTTCATCTTTCAGGTGATCATTGGCATACTTAAGGCGCGCCTCCACATGTGCCTTCTTGAGCAGGGGTACCTTTCGGGCACTGCAGGATGTTAGTCCATTGTTGCGCAAAGTGTTGCCAATTGTTTCCTTGCACACTGTGGTCCCAGCTGCCTGCAGGTCATTTACCAACTCCTGACGAGTGGTTGCAGGATTATTTCTGACCGTTCTCAGGAGCATTGTCACCCCACGAGGTGAAATCTTCTTTGGAGCACCAGGCCGAGGTCTGTTGATGGTCATGTTATACTCTTTAAATTTTCTAACAATTGCACCAATTGTTGTTACTTTCACATCCAACACTTTGCTAATCTTTTTGTAGCCCATTCCAGCTTTGTGGAGGTCAACAATCCTGACTCTGAGGTCCTGAGACAGCTCTTTGGTCTTACCCATGTTGGAGACTTGAAATCTGTCAGATTGTCTGATTGTGTGAACAGGTGTTTTTCACACAAGTGAGTAGTGAGAACAGGTGGCCTCCGTTCAGGTAACAAGCTGATTGGGAGTGTCTAACTGCTCTGTGAAAGGCAGAACTCCTAATGCATACTGAGGGATCAAATACTTATTTCCCTCAATGAAATATAAATTATTTAATATGTATTCCTTAGATTTTTTTTCAGGATTTTCTTTGTGATATTCTGTCTCTCTATGTTAGAATACATCTACCATTAAACGTGCAGAATGATCACATCTTTATTAGTGGGCAAACGAAGAAAATCAGCAAGGGATCAAATACTTCTTGGACTCACTGTAAATCCTCTTTATCAAATTAGTCTTTTTAAGAAATCTCAATTATAAAGAATAACCCTCCAATTTAGGTTCCATGTCTAAAAGGTCTTTTATGTTTAGCTTTAATTTACTGTTTTGTTTTTTTGTAATCTGTTTAGCTATTCATTTCTCTCAATAACATATTTAGTGCAAAAACCACACTTCCCTGTAGCATGTTTCCCTATTTTAAATAACCTGCTATTGAAACCTGCATGGCCAAAGCATAACCTTGATATTACCATTTCCTCCTTTCTATTCCTTGATGTTTTTCTCATAAAGCCTACTTTTCTTTGAATATTACAAAACCATGTTCCAGTTCTTTCTTCTTACCACTGTTTCTGCCATCTTGCTCTAATCCTTTTCTTAGTTATTTTTTTTATTTCACCTATACTAAATGGAATTATCAATTATATAATTGATTGCTTGTTTTGCATATCTATCTGCCATCTCATTCCCTTTTATTCCTATATGAGAAGGAATCCATGTAAAATAATATCAATCCCATTGCTTGTATTCTGTACAATAATTGCTGAATTTCTAATAATAGATCAGGTCTGCAGTCTGAATGATTGTGTTTAAATTAATATAGCGCTGAACTAGAATCAGAGCAAACTAAACTTCTTAATGGTCTGATGTCTTCAATCCATTCTAAGGCCAACATGATACCAAACATTTCTCCTGTGTAAACTGAAATTCCATCACTGATTCTTTTACCTGACTTAAAATTAAATTCTTTAATTACAAACAAAACAATATTCCTATTATTGTAATCTTTTGAAGCATCTGCAAAAATGTTAACATATACAACATATTTTTTATCTAAATATTGCTGAACCATACTTGCATCTGAAATATTCTCCTTGTTTTTCCGTTTAAACAGCAAAGTTAGATCCGTATCAATATCAGGAAACAGAGATGGATGAATTAATGATCTAATAACTGTTTTACTGACATTTATTTGAGATAATTCAAGATCTTTTATAGTACTATCTGCTGACCATCCAAAAGAATTTAATTTCTTTTTTCCAACTTGGTTTTAAAATTTCTTGACATGGATTATCAGCAGTGTGCGAAATACCTGTCAATATTTAGGGGGGGTCCCCATCTCCCGATTGTTGCGCAATACCGATCTAAATTTTCTCAATATGCAGTAGGCCTATAACATTACAATGTCAAAGTCAAAGTCAGCTTTAATGTCAATTCTTCACATTCACCAGACATACAAGAACTCGAGAGGACGTTTCTCATTCACCAACAGTGAAACAGATAAAGTGCACAGGCACAACAGATAAGATCAGTTCCTAATACTACAATGTAAACATTTTTAGTATTAAATTTTTTTAGTATTGTCAATGCTATGTCTTTCTTCTGTTTGGCGCGCACATGGCTAATTTGCATACGCGAACAGGATTGGCTGGCTCCACTTGGCAAAAAACAGAACATATTTGTGAATAAATGCTTTGAATTTTAAATACTGGACATGTTGAGCTTAAAAACGTTTTAGTGACAAAAAATATTTCATTTTTAATTTTTTTGACACAATTTAAGACCCCCTATAAATTTTGCTTTTAAGGCTTTTAGGGGGTCGCATGAGTTAATCGGGGGCGGGGGGGGGGGTCGAGCCCCCCCGTATTTTTCACTCTGATTATCAGATAAGTTACTGGAAGGGAGGGAATAAACGCTGTCAGGTGACCTGGTCACAGGTGGAAATAACTCATTAACTGCAGGAGCAGACAGCCACGCTTACCGAGGGAAGTTGTTGTCAGATGTTCAATCCGCTGCTGGTTCGCTTAAATCCAAAGAAAACCTTTGACCACCACTACTTCCATTCATGCATCTGTGGCCAGTTTGAGACCCTCTGCCAAAAGTTAAAATGATTGAACACCAATAAACCTCAGACTGGCAGATGTCCACTCAGCAAAGACCCACCCTACTCTCCTGATTGGCTAATGCTCCGGCTTTGCCAGGTTTCATTGGTTGAGCGCAGCTTCTGTTTAAAATCTTAAGTAAAAATAACAAACTAGATGGAACTTTGTGCTGTCCTTTCGCAAATGACGGAAATCCGTTGCAGCGACGGAGAACTTAAACCCCTGATCTAGACTCATTTATGCAGCATGAGTTCATTGAAGAAACAGATGCATCTCCACTGATCCCACAATTCAAATTGCTGCACATGTTCAAAACAAACAAAAAAAAAAAAAACAGGGGAAAGAACGTATACCATAATCTAATGATAATCTCATTAGAGCCCTGAATATATTTAACAGCGCATGCTAATCTTCCTCCATCTGATTACCGCCACAACATTCAGAAATCTTGACCCGTTTACATTTAGTTTCTAAATATTTCATTTGAGTTTTCCACGTGTATGAACTATCTAACCATAACCCCAGTTATTCAGTCTGTTACCATTTCTAACGGTAATCCATATAATGTTTTCCCAAAAATAGTCTCTTATTTGTAGGTTAAACAAGACTTGGTTGCCGAGTTTGAAACCCCATCAATATGACCAGTGTTCTACTTAATTCCGTTATATTTTCTACCAGGTTTTCCCCTCATCCATGTAGCCTCGTTGTCTGCACAAAGTGGATAATTTCACTCCTATTTAGGTTTGAAAAAAAAGTGTCATGGAAAAAATGATAATCAAGAAGCAGGATAGTCTTTCAATACAGAGACCGGTCTTTATTGAAGGCAAACAGCATTCAAGATACATTCTTCCCCAAATGCACCCCTAGTAAGACAAACCCTGTCTTTATAGGAAACAGATGTACACAAACAGGAGGAGCCTGTCATGGAGAAACTAACAAAGAGCCTCATATGACGTATAACAGCTTCATCTTGGCTTCTGACCTTTAACCCCTCCTACAACAGGGGGAAGAAACAGCTCTCCTCACCCACTCTAAATTACCATCATCTCCTCACTTTGACCCCCCAAAAAAATATAGCTTTAAAAGTACTTCATGAACATGTAAGCACACATTGATATATTGAGCTCTGATTAACCTTAAATCTCTGAAACACAGGATATAGACTATATATGCTTTCTGCTAAAGGTGACATGTTTTGCACTAGGTTTAAATTTAGAAACACACAAGAAAATTTTCCATTACATTTTGCCCTTTGATTAAGGAATGATCACACAAATTAAATTAGATTTGTAAACCAAATAGTAACATAAGAACATAAAATAAAAATCATTAAAGCTTCACGAGTCAGTCTCATCACACAAGATCATAGTCTCAGCATTTATCTGCAATTATTGGTTCGATTAATTAAGTAAAGGCTTTTGGGAGATTTGGCAGTGAAACATACAGGGAAAGTTTTGTGTTGAGGCGGTTACATTGTGTTTTTAATGGGGTACCGCGAGCGAGCTATTTTTAGAAACGTAACGTCACGATGACGTCACATCACGTGGTACGCAGTAGGACAAACTCCCAAACCCACAGCTGTTTTGCTGTGGAAGAGACGTGCGTTAGCCTAGGTTGTACTCGTTTAAAAGACTGCTTTTTCCAAAATCTAAGACCATGGTTTATAAACATTGTTGCTATGGAACGTGCAACAGCGACTCGAGGTACGCTGATCGGCCGCATATGAAGGATGTTCAGGAAATTCAAGAGTGCCAAGGAGAAATGTGTGCGCTTGGTCCATCGGTGCGGTCGGCCTACATATGTAGCAAGCATTTTGTCGGAGGAAAGGGCACAACCGAAGAACATCCTGACCCAATTCCAGCGACATCAAGTAGTGAACAGGTAAGATTATTTTGGTGGACATGTTAATAATGAAGCGCCTGCTACCATGACAGCATATAGGCTATCATGGTAGCAGGCGCTAACACGAAACCCTGCTACCAGGATAGCCTACTCAAAAACATTTCAAATGAGACAAACATTAAACATATACCGATCCCTGGACGGTGATTACAAACAAAAAAAACGGCCGACGACGGCATGACCACCGCGCAGGAAAAAAAAAAAAAGCTTACCGTTCGATCGACTCGGCCCGTTTTCCGGTCTTTTTAAGCCCTCGACACTCAAGCCATCGTTTGAGCTGAAGGTTGGTGTGTTCTTCGACAGTGCGACCAGTAAACCGTGCGCCTGGGACATCGTTTTGGGAAAGTTTAATGGCTGCAAAGTCGGTCATATCGCTGGTTCTGTTGCTGGTTGCTACGTGCGTTCTCTATCGGTTTGTCCTACCTAAGCGGCAAAAGGGGCGTTGCTCTTGAGGCGGTGACGTCACATGCGCGGTACCCCATTCATGGAGCTGACCAACATAGCTTCTGTTAGCATTTTGATATCATGCCATTGCCAAAGTGTTTTTTTATGGTAGATAAGATTTAAGAACAATAGTTGAAAGGAAGATTTCAGCATTGGCATTCTTTTAAGAACAAATTCTGTACACATGTGGAATAAAAGATTTTTTTAAAGGTATAAATTAACATCCAGAGAACATCACTATAGAATGCTGTTAATCTGATTTAACACTGTTTCAACCCACAAATCCTCTCTGCTAGGTTAGTGGAACTCAGCTAAAACTAATTAGCAAAATTAAGATAAAAAGAAGCTAAAGAAATATGTACACATAATAGAAACAAAAAGACAAATAAAATGGTTGAAAACCATCATCAGAATGACTTAGTGAATCCTGGTTCACTGCAGATCCAAGTTAGGGAACCAAAGTTCATCTTAAAGAATATGGGTTGAGGTTAAATTAGCTTAACTAATTTAGAACATTTGATGTGTTTCAACCCATTCACAAAGCAAATCTGAATTAGTCAAAACATTGTTTGGGGAAATAACATTTTAAATAGTGATTTGCTCACTGAATTCTTTCATATTATTGCCTTTTGCACCATTAATTGAAACAGTTTTTTCTCCTACACTGTCACATTCTGAACACTGCTGCCCTTTATATTGTAATGTTATCTATATTCCAACTGCAATCTCACTACACTGTCACAAGTTGTATGCAACAAAATTTTGTTTTAGTGTACACCCTGTGCATACAAAATCATAATAAATTTGTCACTTGAAAACAGGGCTTTGAACCGGTTCAAGGAACGAAAACGAAAACCGGGAACTTTTTGTATTTTACAGGGAACAGAAACGAAACCGGAAACATTATTTTTTATGTTCTGGAACTGGAACACTTTTTTAAAAATAATGGTAACCGGTTAATACCGGTTTTATTTCGTTCCTCAAAGTTTCCGTTGCCTAATTATCTAAAAAAAAAAAAAGGTTATTATTTTATCGGGGCACATCCTGTGGTCATTGTTTACATTAGCTTGATGAGTCTAGTGGTTACAGCAGTGTGCATAGACTGACACCACAGATGTGCTACAGCTCCGTCGGAACAAAATAAATAAAAAAAACTTGAAATGTTTTAACACAAATCTGTAAATTAGCTACAAGAGAAATGCTGAAAGTACCAAGTGAACTCTTGTGCATTTGATGACAACACACAAACATCCGTCAGCAAACTATTGCTGTGTTTGAGTTGGTATTAATAGATTTTTCTCTCTTGTATGGTTTCTCATGTGTGTATTTAAATTTGATATTTGGGTAAATCTTTGTCCACATAAATCACAACAGAAAGGCTTCTGTCCTGTATGGATTCTCGTGTGTATTTTTAAATACCCTTTTTTGCTAAAGCTTTTTCCACATATATCACAACTGAAAGGCTTCTGTCCTGTATGGATTCTTGTGTGTATTTTTAACTGAGCTTTAGTACTAAAACATTTTCCACATGGATCACAACTGAAAGGCTTCTGTCCTGTATGGATTCTTGTGTCTTTTTAACTGAGCTTTTGTACTAAAACTTTTTCCACATGGATCACAACTGAAAGGCTTCTTTCCTGAATGGATTTTCATGTGGGTCTTCAAAGCTCTGCTGTCAATAAATGTTTGTCCACATAAATCACAACCGAAAGGCTTCTCTCCTGTATGGATTCTCATGTGTCTATTTAAACCTGATGTATGGCTAAAACTTTTTCCACAAAGATCACAACAGAAAGGCTTCTCTCCGGTGTGGCTTCTTGTGTGTATTTTTAAATTTGCTTTTTGGCTAAAACTTTTTCCACATAGATCACAACAGAAAGGCTTCTCTCCGGTGTGGCTTCTTGTGTGTATTTTTAAATGTTCTTTTTGGCTAAAACTTTTTCCACATAGATCACAACAAAAAGGCTTCTTTCCTGTATGGATTGTCATGTGGGCCTTCAAAGCTCTGCTGTGAATAAATGTTTGTCCACATAAATCACAACAAAAAGGCTTGTTTCCTGTATGGATTGTCATGTGGGCCTTCAAAGCTCTGCTGTCAATAAATGTTTGTTCACATAAATCACAACCGAAAGGCTTCTCTCCTGTATGGATTCTCATGTGTCTATTTAAACCTGATGTATGGCTAAAACTTTTTCCACATAGATCACAACAGAAAGGCTTCTCTCCGGTGTGAATTCTTGTGTGTATTTTTAAATTTGCTCTTTGACTAAAACTTTTTCCACATAGATCACAACAGAAAGGCTTCTGTCCTGTGTGGATTCTTGTGTGTATTTTTAAATGTTCTTTTTGGCTAAAACTTTTTCCACATAGATCACAACAGAAAGGCTTCTCTCCGGTGTGGATTCTTATGTGTTGGTTTAAAGCGTATTTTCCAATAAATGTTTTACCACAGTCTTGGCAGCTAAGCTTCACTCCTGTCTGGACTTTCCTTTGCGGGTCCACATTTTTCTTCTCTGTAGAGCATTTCTTATATCCAGAGTATGACAAGTCTTTCAGCCCAGAGAGAGGGTGCTCTACATCACTGTCCTCTTCATCCTTCTCAGTGTCTTCAGATTCTAAAGAAATGGAAGCATCTCCATGATCTTGTATCCTGATGGATTCTTCTCCATCATTCTCCTTTGGAGGCCCTCTGCCTTTAATTTGGTCTGGATAAAACTGTGAGAGCAGCAGAGACTCTTCATCATCCAGAGTCTTTATGGGAGCAGCAACTGGAAACCTGATGGCATTAATCACCTCCTTCCCATGGAGCTCCTCTCCTCGCAGACTGATGTAGACTCCCTTCTGTTCCTTTATTATGTGAGGGGGACTTGGCTCATGCAGGTCGGCAAGAGGTTTTTGGTCTAAAGAATCTTCTTCGACAATCCGCTTCTGAGCACCATCTGCAGTAAGCATTGAAACATTATGCAAATTAGAAAGGATATCAATCTCAGCCTCAACTGAGGCACATTTTAATAAAGATATATTTAAGTAATTAAGTTAGATTTAATTCTTGGATTTAAATTCTACTTTTTCTTCGAGTTTAGTTTTAACTGTTTCTTATGTCTTTGCCATGGTCTTTTAAAGTTAATTTGTTCTGCAAAGGTAGTAGAACAAATAAATTACTTGAACCTACAGGATGAGGACATTCTGTAAAACTATAACAAGAAATATATTTAGTCAATAAATGTAAGAATAAAAAATATCAATGTACAGGAATGGAATTAACTTCACATTTATTAAGATGATAATTGATGATATTGCAGACATGCTGACCTACATCTGTAACTTTTTTGTAAAATTGCAAATGTTATTCCTTTGTTCAAATATGTTGCTAATCACATTTGAATTAATAATATTATTATTATACAGATCATCATCGATGGCATTGATGCATTTAACAGAAGAAATCATAGAATGGATAAAATTAAATTATCAACTGGTGTATTTCTTGATCTCAAGAAAACATTTGATTCCACCAATCATGACATTTTACTAAAAAACTGAAACGGTATGGATATATAGTGGTAGCATTTAGAAATAGGTAATCACAAATCAGAGTTATTAAACAAATTATGGGGTCCCGCAATTGTCTATGCGGGGCCCCAAACTTTCTAAAATACATATTTGAAGATGATGCTAACATCTTCTGTATTGGA
Source organism: Fundulus diaphanus (assembly GCA_037039145.1). Lineage (NCBI taxonomy): Eukaryota > Metazoa > Chordata > Actinopteri > Cyprinodontiformes > Fundulidae > Fundulus > Fundulus diaphanus. The sequence goes on from CM073131.1 coordinate 50,448,287, forward strand.
GAAAAAAAATCCACCAACTCACAAAGTGGTCACTATGGAAACTGGTTCAAAAACTGGTTTAAAAATATTATGTTTTACTAAATTTAATGATAATTAGATTTTTGAACTAGAATAAATTAGAAAACAATGCAATCAAAACTATTGACATTGTTGATTTAGAATGAGTCCATGAGATCAAATTTCTGGGTGTTTTATTGGATGATGAATTTATCTTAAAACTTCAGATCTGCCAAGTAAAATCAAGACTAGTCAAAAGTGTTGCTGTTTAGAGGAGAATATGATTTGTTCTGGACAACAAATATCTGTTTTTTTATTTAATACTCTCATTGTACCATATTTGAATTATTGTGTGGAAGTTTTAGGCAAAATATTCAAAACAAATTTCCAGCCAGTATACATCATACAAAAAGTGCTAAACTGATTTGCTATCTTGAGACTCTCAGTCATGTTCAAAGTTAACAGTGAGAACAGCAGCACTACAATCAACAGCTAACATGATTTAATAAGCTTGTTTTACATGTCTTACAGGGTCATGACAACAACTCTCATTTTCTGGGGTCTTGGGGATATAATATGGTCTGTTGTGCCCTGATGAGGCCGTGTTAATGTCAAAGCTGAATCCAGAGGACCTGCTCAGGAGCTATCAGCTTTGTAGCTTTGCTCAGAAACGGTCAGATCACAAAGGAGTTGTCTTTCCATTTAGATTGGAGAATATGAATTGCATAGAAAGACAATCAGAGCACACCATCAGGAAAAACAGCCTTCACCCTCCCTCCTCCCCCAGCTGATGCACAGGCTGCCTTGAGAGGAGGAAAGGCTGAGTTATACTCGCTTGTTTTGTTGTCGTGGACCTCCGAATTTTTGTAACTTAGCACACAAGCCTCATTTATAATTGAATTGATTGAAAATAACTCTCACTAAACAAGTTTGCCTGTACAGACAAAATGGCCCAGAGGTTCCAAGTGGCATAAATTAGTTTTCTTTGTAATCACCATTGGGCTGCAGAATGGTGCAGTGGGTTGTGCTGGTGTGGGGCTGGACGATAATTCAATAACAATATATATCGATCGATAGACGTGTGGCACAATAGGAAAAAAAATAGGTCGATAAAACTTCGATAGAGAGTTTTCCTTCCTTCCTTCCTTTCAACCTATCGTATTAGTTGATGCTACAGTCACTACATCCTTTCAACCAATCGTAATCGCGGACCCAGGCATACCGTCACAAAGCGCTGTCCTCTAAAACCACAACACTGAGCACGTGAATATGTCGCAGTAAGTAGCGGCGGAGGAAACGGTCCCAAAACGGGGTTTTACTAGTTCGCCAGTCTGACAGAAATAAACCAGTGATTTGTAAAATTCTCAAGGAACCGGTAAAAACAAAGTCTGGTAACCCTAAATTGAGCAACTAATGCAGGGAATCATTGCAAAATGAGCTGCAGTCTGTGTCTTCCCAAGCCACAACCTTTGACCTCAGCCCTGCATCAGCCTCTCAATTGACTATAGACAGAGAATGGAACCTGAGGAGTAACTAGTGTACTATTCCCACCTAAACAGGCTATTCTATATTATTCTATTTATTTTGGTCATTTTACTGGTCACTTTAGTTTATTCTTTGTCAGTATTTAATAACATCACCCAGGTCTCTTAAGTTGAGTTATTTTTCTTTCACAAATCAGTTATTGGTAAAAATGTTGGTTAAATAAGGATTTAATTGAGATTTAGTGTTTGTGTGTTCTTTATTAAAAGTAAGTCATTTAACAATATAATACCCAGGTTTAAAATCTTTTTGATAATTATCGATATCCATCAATGTTTTTTTTTCTATATCGTCCAGCCCTACGCTGGTGCCTTGCAGCAAGAAGGTTCTGGGTTCAAATCCAACCCTGGGTCTTTCTGCATGGAGTCTGCATGTTCTCCTTGTGCATGCGTGGGTTCTCTCCAGGTACTCCAGCTTCCTCCCACAGTCCAAAAACATGACTGTTAGGTTAATTGGCTTCTCTAAATTATCCTTAGGTGTCAGTGTGTGTGAATGGTTGTTTGTCCTGTTTGTCTCTGTGTTGTCCTGCGACAGACTGGCGACCTGTCCAGGGTGAACCCACCTCTCATCCAGTGAATGCCTGAAATAGGCACCAGCAACCCTCAGGACCCCATGAGGGAATAAGCAGGTCAGAAAATGGATGGATGGATAACCACCATTCGAGTTTGAAACAAATTAAATATCTCTATCTCGCTCTGAAATGTACTTTATTTTAACAAACTAACACCGCCTGCTCTTTCCTGTCTGGCTAGCTCAGCTACTGCGCCGCGATGCGCTGGTCTCAGGAGGGAAGGAGGACTAGAGAGGACAGTCCAGTGTTGATCATTTAGCGTCTTTGTTGCTATAGCAACTATTCAGACTCCTGTAGCAATTTCTTTCAAAAAGCGACAAGCAGCAACGACTTTTAGCGACTTCTTTTGTTTCTTTTGGATTAAAAAAAAGAGGAAACCCTGAAATCCTTACTGTTGATAGGAGCAGCAGTTAATGGAAAGCTGGTATCAGTCTCCTCCTTCACCAGGAGCTGCTCTCCTTCCTGACTGGTTCCTCCTGTTCCTCCTTTACATGCATTATCAACAACTAGATCAGATTTTCAAATAGACCCCTTGCATCTGACGTCACAGTCACGTGATCGGGGGTGCGCGCCTCCATCTTGGTGGGCAGGCTAGCCTGACAGCCCGTCTACTACATGACAAAACGGGTGATTTAGAGCGTACTTTTAGTTAGTTTATTTTTGGAATCTAAACAATGTCTACCACTTGTTGTGCTCCCGGTTGCACACAGAGGCATTCCAAATCGTTGGATGTACGTTTCTGTCGTTTACCAAAGGATGAAGGACGGAGAAAGAAATGGATATTTTCAATGAAAAGAGCGGCAGTCCATTGGCAGACACTCCCAATGGACTGGGGGGGGGGGGGGAATCATACGAGAGAATTTGCAGTCTACACTTCATCTCCGGTAAATACAACTTAATTCTGCTCTATTCATTGTTCTACTTAAATAGCGGCGGAGGGGAGGTGGCGATCGCTACACGGGCCGGAGAAGCCGCTGTTGCTGCCGCTGTCTGGAGCAGCACCCGCTTCCTGCTGCTTCAGACAGCGGCGCTACACGGGCCGCTTCTCCGGCCCGTGTAGCGCCGCTGTCTGAAGCAGCAGACAGCGGCGGCTGCGGCGGGGCTTTCGTGCTCTCTTGTCCGTACTGGCCTGCGTGTTTATAAAGCAGCTGTATATGTCGCGGTACTGAACGCTTGGCAGCATTTCACAGACTCGCTCCGTCCCTTCAGGCTTTTGCTGTGTGGATCTGGCAGTCTGATACCATCAACCATCAACTTACTCTTAAAACGATCTTGTGATACGTTATCTAAAGAAGAAAAATACCTGGAGAACTCGTCATTTTGTCAAATGGGGTGCCAACCAATATGGCCGCCACGCAAGGGGTTCTGGGTAACGGAGTCACATGGTTGCAAGGGGTCTATTCCTTGAATAGGCAAAGATAACCATGCGCCCCCCCCACCCCCCCCAACCACAAACCTACCCCACACAGGTTCCTGCAGCAAATGCATCTTTCTTTTGTGTTCCTGGAATGCTGTGTTTCACAAACATCTGATAGCCCAATCTATCATTGTGGGGTTGTGAGGGGTGCTGGTGTCTATCTCCAGCTGTCAATGGGGGAGAGGCGGGTTCACCCTGGACAGGTCACCAGTCCATCACAGGGCAACACAGAGACAAACACAACATACAACCATTCACACACACTCTCACACCTAAGGGAGATGGAAGTAGAGGTGGAAATAGATCACTGTTTCAGAATTAAAAGGACATGTTTTAATATGTTGGGATGTAAATATCACATCCAATCACATACAGCAATCACATCACATGTTGGGGTGGGTGATGCTACGATTTTTTAATATTTAGATTTCCATTAATATCAAAGAATAAAGCTTTTTGCCAGCAGCCAGCTTCTGTCTCTCAGTTATCCATCTGTCTCTTTTTTATGTTTATCATGTATTTTTATACATGGCTACATTTTGAAGCCTACCTGCCTTTCTTCCTTCCTACTTGTGAATAAAAATCTCTTTAAATCTAGATCTGCCAGAGTTACAATATTTTTAGTGGAACTTAATAAAAATTCAATCTTTTTAGATTTGGGATGTGCTGATCCATTCTGGGGTCTATCTAGGGACAAAATGCCTTTTAAAGGAATAAATTCCCCTTCTTATATCATCGATGGACTCAAAAAGTTGGATTTTTGTTCCAACAGACAGTTTTGCTGATAAATGACCATAGTTCCGTTTGCTTGTTGAAAACGTGCTATATTTGGCTTAATGCTTATGATAAATCAACAGATGTTTGATCATCATCATCATATTTGAATTAAGCAAATGTTCTCAGTATATTGAAGTAATAAGAGCACCACATGAAATAGACAAATGCGTCCCTTTTCTGGTGTCACAACAGAAAAAAAATGCATTTGTCCTGTTGAATAAACCATCTCTTGATCAAGATGAGTTAGTAAATTACAGACCTATATCTAATCTTCTTTTCTTATCTAAAATTCTTAAGTAGTTGCTAATCAACTTTGTGAACATTTACAATGTAATGACCTACTTGAGGAGTTTCAGTCAGGCTTTAGAGCTCATCATAGCACTGAAACAGCTCTGGTGAAGGTCACTAATGATATTCTCATGGCCTCAGATAATGGACTTGTGTCTATACTTGTCCTGTTAGATCTCAGTGCTGTATTTGACACAGTTGATCACAATATTCTCCTACAAAGACTTGAACATACTGTAGGGATTAAGGGGAAAGCATTAGGCTGGTTTAAATCTTATCTGTCGGACAGATTCCAGTTTGTTCATGTTAATAATAAATCTTCCTCAAACTCTAGGGTCACCTGTGGAGTACCACAGGGTTCAGTCTTTGGACCAATTCTCTTTACTATATATATATATATGCTTCCGAAGTTATCAGACAACATGGGATTAATTTCCACTGTTATACTGATGACACTCAGCTATATTTATCCATAAATCCCGAGGAATTCAATCAATTACTTCGACTGCAGTCATGTCTTGATGACATCAAAAGCTGGATGACTTTAAATTACCTGCATCTAAATTCTGACAAGACCGAAGTTGTAATCTTTGGACCAGATTCCTCAAAAAACAAACTTCTTAATCAATCACTTAATCTGGGTGGCATTAACTTGGCCTCTGGTAATAAAGTAAAAAATCTTGGTGTTATTTTTGACCAAGACATGTCATTTAAATCCCATATTAAAACAGGTTTCCAGAGTTTCCTTTTTTCACCTCAGGAATATCGCCAAAATTAGAAACATTCTGTCCAGGAGTGATGCTGAAAAACTGGTCCATGCATTTGTTCCTTCAAGGCTGGACTATTGTAATTCTTTACTACCTGCGCGGCGTTCATGGCGTCGTCTGCCGTTTTTTTGTTTGCAATCACCGTCCAGGGATCGGTATATGTTTGATGTTTGTCTTATTTGAAATGTTTTTGAGTAAGCTATCCTGGTAGCAGGTTATCATGTTAGCGCCTGCTACCATGATAGCCTATATGCTATCATGGTAGCAGGCGCTTCATTATTAACATGTTGGCCACCAAAATACTCTTACCTGTTCACTACTTGATGTCGCTGGAATTGGGTCAGGGTGTTCTTCGGTTGGGCCCTTTCCTCCAACAAAATGCTTGCTACATATGTACGTGAATATGGTAACTTTTTCAGGGTTGAACTGTTGTGTAGGCTGACCGCACCGGTGTACCCAGCGCACACATTTCTCCTTGGCAGTCTTGAAGAAAACATCCTTCATATGCGGCCGATCAGCGTACCTCGAGTCGCTGTTGCACGTTCCATAGCAACAATGTTTAAAAACCATGGTTTTAGATTTGGAAAAAGCAGTCGTTTACCGAGTAAAACCAAGGGTAACGCACGTCTCTTTTACAGCGACACAGCGGCGGGTTTCCGGAGTTTGCCCTACTGCGTATCACGTGATGTGACGTCACGTTTCTAAAAATAGCTCGCTCGCGGTACGACATTCCGCTATTTTAAGGTTCACATTCAGTTCTCAAAAATTAAATGTTGAACATGGGTCAATAGTCATTAAAACCTTAAAGTAATCAAAAGTAATTAGTTACATTACTTTTTAAAAGTAATCGAAAAAGTTACACTACAATTACATTTTAAACAAAGTAACTTGTAACTGTAACGGATTACATTTTTTAAAGTAACTTACCCAACACTGACCGTAATGCTCCTGATATCCATTGAGCGGAGCGATTTTGTTGGCAGGGCGAAGTTCCCACTTAAAGAACGGTAGGGAAAACACTGCACTTCTAATAAATATACAAGATAAACTAAACAGTTAAAAAAACTGATTTAAATTAGTGGTTTAAATTAAAAAAACATGCATCAAAGCAAAGAAATGAAATATGACTTAAATTTTTGAAGAGAAATGTACCATTTGTAGCTCTTTTGTTGGTCAATTATTGAATAAATATTTTTAATCTATTTTGTCGCGTTTTATGGAACACAAATGTATATTTAAGCTACTTTTTGGCCCAGTATATATTTTATTGACTAATTTAATTATTCTGGATGTATCCTGAATTATGGCAGCATTGGACTTCCATAGTGAACAGACAGAAGAAGATACGCAATCCTCTTTCTAGAAAGAAATAACCAAAAAGGCCTTGTTTGGAGGAAATGTTCCAGGCAGACCGACAAAAACCTGATTCTTAAGGGTACTACATGCTACGCTAGCATTAGCACCTCTATGCTACATGCTAAGCTAGCATTAGCACCTCTATGCTACATGCTAAGCTAGCATTCGGACCTCTATGCTACACGCTAAGCTAGCATTAGCACCTCCTATGCAGAGCTGCAGGTTTAGCCAGTTTTCTGGGGGAAACTCTGCAACAATGAAGAGGAGGAATCCATCAGCTGCTGAAAACGGCTCCTAAACTTTAGCTCCATCCACACAGTTAGCATGAAGAAGGAAATCTCCAAACCTAATCGGTGCAGCAGAACTCTGGGCTGGAAAACATCCCCCATCATCGGTGTCTCCTCTGCTGCGTCCTGCCGCTCTTTGAGCTCCTGCTTCCCTCCAGTTTCTCCGCTGTGCCTCCAGCTGCTGGACTTCTTTCCAGACTTCATCACCTGCAGCAGCTGCTGCTCTCTTTCAGCTTCTGGCCTAACAGCAGAATAACAAAGAACCAGGAGGATCAACGTGGCTGCGCGGTATGAACACTTGCAGAAAGTGGCGGGGACAGACCACGCGACAAACCCATACCATATATGGAAATGACGTCATCACACTCCGGAAGTGAAGGGGGCGCTATTTGCTAAACCAGCAGAAGTTTCTCACGTTTTTTTCCTTTTGAAATATTTATTAATTCTGGCTGTTAAAACATAACTTAACTGTGGTATCTCATTTTTTTTTAAAGAAAATAAGTATTGATTCCGTCCACAGTTAAAGCAGAACTTTGATACAATAAATACATTTTCAACTAAAGCTAATGTTGGTAGTTTGCTTGTATTCTTCCAATCCAGAAAGCTTTCTCAAAGTGTCTGGAGCATAGACATCACTGATCTCTATTTATTCACTGGATTGCCGGTTTCCCCAATAAACTGAAGTCACTGGCCGCCATCTTGCTACTCTCTACTCTCACAGAGTCCCCATAGGATTTGGTTGCAACAACAAGCAGTTTTCTGGCTGTGTGAAAACGTTTCACAGGTAATTTTACAGTCAGTGAATAAAATAAAATAAGATAATCTTTATTTATCTCACAATGGAGAAATTCACTTGTCCCATCGCCTCAATAGTCAAAAGTTAGAAGATGGAGTTAAATACAATTATACAGCTATATACAATTCTATACAATCCTATGTATAAATAGGTTATTGCACATATGGTATTATACACTTTATACAGGATTATTGCTCAGGATTATTGCACAGGTTATAGCACCTTGTTTAAATATCTTATTGCACATAACTTATTACAGTTATTGTTCCAGCTAAGGTGCATGGTTGCAGTTATAAAGCAGCAAAGTATGATCAGGTAGCAGCAGGAATGAGTGACCTTTATGTTGACAATATAACACAGCACATTATGGCACATAGTTACTGCAAAACACTTATTACAGTAATTGTAACAGTTATACAGTTATACGTATAATCCAGAGTTTGAAGTCACATGAGTTGCACATTATTGTACGTTAGTTATTGCACATTACTTATTACGGTTATGGTTACTATTATATTGCAGCGTTATATAATCTGGTAGCAGCAGGAATGAATGACCTGCGGTAGCACTCATTTTTACATGCACTTTTATCAAGTACTAGGAAATTATGTGCTGAAACATTTTGCATGGTATTTATATATATATATATATATATATATATATATATATATATATATATATATATATATATATATATATATGTGTATAGCGACCCCATGAGGGTTTATGCGGGTCAGAAAATGGATGGATGGATGGATGGATGGATATATATTCCTTAATTTTTAATAAGATTTTAGCTTCTGTTGTACTAACATCAACAGCCAAACCTATTGATAAGGGTCTAGTGGCTTTCTGTGCAGCCTAATCTGCCATTGCATTCCCTGTGAGGCTATAATGAGCTGGTGTTCATAAATAAATATCATTAAACCCAATATTTTGATTCTGAACAATGTTTGTTAAATTTCTATGAAGATATCTGGTCTGCTCTGAATAGTCATTAGTGTCATTAGAATAAGACACCATAGAATCTGAACATATTACTGATCTCATTTGTCTAATTTCTAACAGCTAATAATGTTGCAAGCATTTCTCCTGTATATACTGGAAGGCCAAAGTATTTATTGATATAATTCTGTACCAAATGTGAATTTACAATGAGTTCCTTCTCCTGACTTCTCTATGACATCTGGAAGTATCCAAGCCTGTATTACTGGTAAAGAAGTATTTTGAATTCTGTTGTTTTGTGATTCATAATACAACCAAGATTTTTAATATCTTTTATTTCTTTTTCCCAACAAGGGTTTATTATGTTTTGGGTTGGATGATGCTGTCCTGTCCTTTTCTGAATACATGATGTATTAATCACTGCAGGATGGAATGAGAATTTTATCCGGTATATTAAGAAGTATTTCTGAACAGATTAACAACTGCAGCTTTAAGGTGTTTGCAGACGTTCAAAAAACAAAACAAACATCCAGAGCAAAGGGCGAAACCTGGTTATCTGTGTCTCTAGAGGCCTTAATTCGCTTTACAGCCTCTGAATAAGAGATGCTTTCTAACTTCTTAAAATCCTCTAGTTTTTGGGTTTGGATATGGGCAACAAATCCTCCAAAAGCCCTGGTTGCCCCACAGTTACATTAATCACATTATCATTTGTACATTGAGATTGATCATGTTCTTTGCCACATTTACCTGACCTCCCTTCACCCCTGCAGACTGCTGCAACAAGTCCAGACCTCTGACACACGTTTGGTTTCACAGGATACACTATGGATCCTAGAGTAACTGATTGATTGTTTCTTCTTTGAATATGAGAAGTACCAAAGTAGTTTTCTTCAAGACTTCCTCTCCTGGTCTTAAACGTCTTTACTCCCACCTCAGTGCCTCCCCCTCAGGGTTTTGAGTAGGTCTCCCTCATAAATGTCTGGATTAATGTAAATAACTCGTTTTGAACCTGGATCAAACTCTTGACCGAGCCCTAGCACAAATCCTTAAACTTCTCATTTACCCAATTCACTGAGCTTCAGATCTTTCACTTTCTGGACTTCAGACTTACAACAGATCAATATGTTCCTATTAGACTACATCCTGGCGTGAAAAATATCACAAACTTTGTCTCAGATCTCTGAGGATAGCTCGAATGGGTTAGTGATTTTATTAAAATTTAAAGATAACTCTGAATTCTGCTTCAGCCTGTCTGCTCATTTTGAGCCCCTCTCTGTTCTTGCTCTCTTCTAATAAATTATCTTCCTCGCTTACCCCCTTCAATGCTAGAACTCAACCCTTTCCTTCCCATATACCAGGAGTGACACCACAAAGGAAAAGTACAAAATATACAACTGTTACTGTTAGCTTAACTTTAATGATGAAAATATGCTGATCTAACGAGAACTCCAAATGCTTACACATATAATCTACTGTGTCCTTTCAGTACGGTGGCCGACAGGTGCAAACGCCCTGCAACTTCAGAAAACACGTGCAAATAGGCAAAAACGCGATTCGAAAAGAAAACCAACTCCACAACGGAAGTGCTCCAGGCCTCTAGGAGGAGCACTAAGTGGAACAGCTGATTATAGACCCCACGGAGCTTGTGCGTTCTTCAGACTGACCGCTTGCCCAGAATGCACCGCGGCCGCAGCTTGATTCGAGACAGCGCAAACAGACCTGATAGTGTGCGTAGTACCGCTGGTTAAGATTTATTGGTTTTGTGTTTATCTCACTGACGCGTGTTGCTTTATTAACTCAATACTTGTTGGAATAAATTGTAAATGTCTCCCAAGGACAACAGCAGCATATAAAATTAATAAATAAATAAAATCTACAAATGTTTTTCATATCTCAGTTTCTTCTGAGTCAGGACACGAGTAATTGAGAGGAGAGAGAGGGAAAGAAAACAATAGTAATAATAGTATATGAAAATAACAGACATTTATTTTATACAAATGTTTTATCTATGGAACAGAATGAAGGTGTAATATATTCAACAAATTAACAGTTACTAACATGGTTTAAAACAAAGAAATAACTCATTAAGATGTTATACAAATAGACAACACCTATAAACTTACAATTAAAAATAGTGGGAATGGAAATTAATTTACTGATTATTTAATGTATCTTCACAGGTGGTGAAAAAAATGAAATGAAGCAGCATGTTAACATGACTAGAACTGATCTACGTTAGGTCAGGTGTAGTCATGTTCACTTAAACATGCAGCCAGCTGCAGCAGCTCCCTGTCTTCAGCCGCTGGATGGTCATCCTCCTCATCCTCCTCATCTAGCTGGTCCCCTGCCTCTATACAAATACTGTGGATGATGCAGCAGGCGCCGATTACTTTTGGGGCAAACGTCGGGCGGACCTCCAGCGCCCTGAAGAAGATGGAACGCCACCGTGTGGTGTCTGTTGTAGCGTGCCTCCCCCTGACCTGCAGCAAATAAAAAATTAACTTGTAATTTAGGTAATATGCTGATATGTCTTAATCTTCTGTCCAATTAATATAATCTATGTATCAATTGTGTGTCATTGCTGACTCTATTTAAGGACAAGAAGGTAAGAGATTTTACTGGCAAGCTGTTTCCCTATAGGATGCACCACAGGTCAGCCAGTAGAGGGTCACCAGCACCTCTATCTCCTGTGGCCATCCATGGACCTTCTGGATGGGCAGCAGCTGAAGGAGGAGGACGATGGTGGACCTGTTTAGCTAGAAGGCTGGTTTCAGGTCTCCATTAAAAAATATTTGGAGGATTGGCACAGTAGGTGCCACAGTAGGTGCAATAAAGTAGCTTAACTTTACTGTCACACTGTTTCTAATGTTAAAATTGGGTCTTCATTTTAATTATTTATAGAAAAACAGTCACAATTTCAACCTGATCACGTTTTTAATACCATCCTCAATGCTTTTTAAAGATAAAAGTAGGAAATAGGCTGTCAATCTTAAAATGCCTACCAGTTGGCAATAGATGGGTGAGCAAAGCCTGCCTTCTGAGCCTCCTCTCCTGCATCAATCTTCTCCTTGCTCGGATTTGCCTCCTTAATTGCATCACCTCCTCTTCAGCCTGCTGGTAAAGTTGACCAACGACCGAAGCAACAGCAATATTGCTCGTATAGCTAATTTTGTTTCTACAAAGTGCTGATTTTTTTTAAAAAAAATATTCAATCGCCTCTACAATTACAACTCCCAACAAATAAATTCCCGCAGTATTGCAATTTTAGATATTTTTTTAGACTTTTTAGAAATTAATAAAAAAAAAACGTTTTCAATAAGATATGATTGTGTAGTGTGTATAAATAGTTTTGAATGTTAAAGAAATGCTCAAGAGCTGTGGGTGTGATGACGTCACGAGTATACTTCTGTATACTCGTGTACTCGTTTGTACACGAATTGATGAAGTTGGTTTTCTTTTTGAATCGCGTTTATGTATATGCAGCGCGTTTGCTGAATGCCGCACAGGTGCTGTCAAATTGATGAAGTTGGTTTTCTTTTTGAATCACGTTTTTGCCTATTTGCACGTGTTTTCTGAAGTGGCAGGGCGTTTGCACCTGTCGGCCACCGTATTTCAGAGCCACTAAAACCATCCAGAAAATGAATCACAGTACATGTGATAAATGTTATGAATTGTTTCTGTTCTTTTTGAATACATTAACATTTTGTTTTCAACTAATAAATGTTTAGTTCAATGTTATAACAAAACACAGAGGACAGACTTTAAACCGGCTGTCTCAAGCTCAAATCCTCGAGGGCTGGTGTCCTTCAAGGTTCAGATGCTCTTCTTCAGGAAACTGAAAAGGACTGGACTTTCCACTAAACTGCTAAGAAATTTCCACAGACCTAACATAGAAAGTGTTTCATGTCTCAGCATAAATGTATCATATGGGAGCTGTAGGAAAGGAAGTGTCAGGTTCAAACACCTAAAACAGTCATTGAACAACAAAGGGAAGAAAGACAACCTTTGTTTGGTTTTATTTGAGAGGAGAACAGCAAAGATGTGCCCAGTTACAACTCCTTACTGCTCTGAAAACACATCCTGCGCCTCCTCTCTCTTTATTGTTTAAAAGGGAGATCCTTAGTTACAAAATTCAAGATAATACAACGTTGGTCACACAGTTCAGTTTAGCTCTTGGAAAAGAGTCATATCTCTGCAGGCAATGATAAAACAGACAGTTGAAACACATAGTATGAGGTAGGATGAAGCATGGTATATGCTCCAGTAAATAAATGACAATACTAATAAACAATACATGAGAGATATTAGTCATGTGAAAAACTTTAATATATGAATAAACTTCAACCTTAAAACCTAATAATAATAATCATAATGAAATAATGAGTAAATATGTGATAAATAGTAAATAAAGTAATATATATAGAATAGTAAAATAATTCCATCAGGAAGGATTTAGCACCGGTGGTGAGAACAGTTTAGAGAATTATGGGATGCCGTCTGGAGGATCTAGACCAGGGGTTAAAGCAAAAATAATCAGTTTGACTGAAAATAATTTTCAGGTCAGCTCATATATTCTCAGGGCCGTAGACGTCATGCCACATTAGTGACCTCGCTTACTTATTGTGCAAAGTCAACTTTAACCAAATCAGTAACATATTTAGTGCCAAAATCACACTTCCCTGTAGCATGTTTCCCTATTTTAAATAACCTGCTATTTAAACCTGCATGGCCAAAGCATAACCTTGATATTAGTATATTCTCCTCTCTATATCTTGATGTTTTTCTTATAGAGCCTACTTTTCTTTATTATAAAACATTCTTAACACTGTTTCTGCCATCTTGCTCTAATCCTTTTCTTAATTACTGATTTTATTTCACCTTTACTAAATGGAATTATATCAATTATACTACGTTTACTTGCTTGTTTTGCATATCTATCTGCCATCTCATTCCCTTTCATTCCTATAGGAGAAGAAATCCATGTAAAAGAAACTATTAATCCCATTGCTTGTATTCTGTACAATAATTGCTGAATTTCTACTAATAGATCAGGTCTGCTGTCTGAATGATTGTGTTTAAATTAATATAGCGCTGAACTAGAATCAGAGCAAACTAAACTTCTTAATGGTCTGATGTCTTCAATCCATTCTAAGGCCAACATGATACCAAACATTTCTGCTGTGTAAACTGAAATCCCATCACTGATTCTTTTACCTGATTTAAAATTAAATTCTGGAACTACAAACAAAACACCATTCCTATTATTGTAATCTTTTGAAGCATCTGTAAAAATTTTAACATATACAACATATTTTTTATCTACATATTGCTGAACCATACTTGGATCTGAAATATTCTCCTTGTTTTTCCGTTTAAACTGCAAAGTTAGATCCGTATCAGTATCAGGCAACAGAGATGGATGAATTAATGATATAATAACTGTTTTACTGATATTTATTTGAGATAATTCAAGATCTTTTATAGTACTATCTGCTGACCATCCAAAAGAATTTAATTTCTTTTTTCCAACTTGGTTTTAAAATTTCTTGACATGGATTATCAGCTAAATTACTGGTCACAGGTGGAAATAACTCATTAACTGCAGGAGCAGACAGACACGCTTACCGAGGGAAGTTGTTGTCAGATGTTCAAACCGCTGAATTTTATGACCTGCTGGTTCGCTTAAATCCAAAGAAAACCTTTGACCACCACAACTTCCATTCATGCATCTGTGGCCAGTTTGAGACCCTCTGCCAAAAGTTAAAATGATTGAACGCCGATGAACCTCAGACTGGCAGATGTCCGCTCAACAAAGACCCGTCCTACTCTCCTTCTGATTGGCTAATGCTCCGGCTTTGCCAGGTTTCATTGGTTAAGCGTAGCTTCTGTTTAAAATCTTAAGTAAAAAAAATGTAGACGGAACTTTTTGCGCTCGTTTTGCAAATGACGGAAATCCGTTGCAGCGACGGAGAACTTTAACCCCTGATCTAGACTCAATTTATGCAGCATGAGTCCAATGTATCTCCATTGATCCCACCCACCCTGCAATGTGCCATTCGCCCCTTATCTGGTTTGATTGGAGGGTCAAGGCAGGTTTATTTAGAAAGCACATTTCAATAATAAGACAATTCAAATTGCTCCACATGTTCAAAACAAAAAAACAAACAAACAGGGGAAAGAATGTGTACCATAATCTAATGATAATCTTAGAGCCCTGAATACATTTAACAGTGCATGCTAATCTTCCTCCATCTGATTACCGCCACAACATTCAGAAATCTTGACCCGTTTACATTTAGTTTCTAAATATTTCATTTGCGTTTTCCATGTTTATGAACTATCTAACCATAACCCCAGTTATTCAAAGTCTGTTACCATTTCTAACGGTTATCCATATGTTATTTTCCCAAAAATAGTCTCTTATTTGTAGGTTAAACAAGACTTGGTTGCGGAGTTTGAAACCCCATTCATATAACCAGTGTTCTACTTAATTCCGTTATATTTTCTACCAGGTTTTCCTCTCATTCATGTAGCCTCGTTGTCTGCACAAGGAGATAATTTTACTCCTCTATTTAGGTTTGAAAATAATTTGTCATTGAAAAAATGATTATCAAGAAGCAAGATACTCTTTCAATACATGGACTGGTCTTTATTGAAGGCAAACAGCATTCAAGGTAAACAGCATTCAAGGTACATTCTTCGCCAAATGCATATCTAGTAAGACAAACCCTGTCTTTATAGGGAACAGATGTACACAAACAGGAGGAGCCTGTCATGGAGAAACTAACAAAGAGCCTCATGTGACGTATAACAGCTTCATCTTGGCTCCTGACCTTTAACCCCTCCAACAACCCAGGGAAGAAACGGCTCTCCTCATCCACTCTAAATTTCCATCATCTCCTCACTTTCACCCATAAAATAATACAGCTTTAAGAATACTTCATGAACATCTAAGCACATATTGATATACTGAACTCTGATTAACCTTAAATCTCTGCAAACACTGGATATAGACTATATATGCCATTCTGGTAAAGGTGACATGTTTTGCACAAGATTTAAATTTAGAAGCACAAAAAATTTTCCATTACATTTTGCCCTTTGATTAAGGAATGATCACACAAATTAAATTACATTTGTAAACAAAATAGTAACATAAGAACATAAAATAAAAATCATGAAAGCTTCAGGAGTCAGCCTCATCACACAAGATCATAGTCTCAGCATTTATCTGCAATTATTGGTTCAATTAAGTAAAGGCTTTTGGCAGATTTGGCAGTGAAACAAACAGGGAAAGTTTTGTGTTGAGGCGGTTACATTGTGTTTTTAATACATGGAGCTGACCGACATAGCTTCCGTTAGCATTTTGACATCATGCCATTACCAATGTAACTCAAGTGTTTTTTTTATGGTAGATAAAAGGCTGATATAAGAACAATAGTTGAAAGGAAGATTTCAGCATTGGCATTCTTTTAACAACAAATTCTGTACACATATGGAATAAAAGAGAAAGAATTTTTTTTAAAGGTATAAATTAACATCCAGAGAACATCACTATAGAATGCTGTTAATCTGAATTAACACTGTTTCAACCAACAAATCCTCTCTGCTAGGCTAGTGGAACTCAGCTAAAAATAATTAGCAAAATTAAGATAAAAAGAAGCTAAAGAACTATGTACACATAATAGAAACAAAAAGACAAATAAAATGGTTGAAAATTATCAAGTGACATAATAAATTTGTCACTTGATAATAAATGAGTCACTTGATTTATTAATGTTATTATTTCTCCTGGAAAAATTTGACTCAAATGGGTAACTTAGGAAGCTAGAGGTCGCTGTTGTGAAAGATGGACCGGATATGACGTCTCGGGGCACAACCTGTGGCCTTTGTTTACATTAGCTTGATGAGTCTAGTGGTTACAGCAGTGTGCATAGACTAACAACACAGATGTGCTACAACTCAGTCTGAACAAAATATATAATAAAAAAACTTGAAATGTTTTAACACAAATCTATAAATTAGCTACAAGAGAAATGCTGAAAGTACCAAGTGAACGCTTGTGCATTTGATGACAACACACAAACATCTGTCAGCAAACTATAGCTCTGTTTGAGTTAGTATTTATATTTTCTCTCTTGTATGGATTCTCATGTGTCTATTTAAATGTGATATTTGGGTAAATCTTTGTCCACATAAATCACAACAGAAAGGCTTCTGTCCTGTATGGATTCTCGTGTGTATTTTTAAATACCCTTTTTTGCTAAAACTTTTTCCACATAGATCACAACTGAAAGGCTTCTGTCCGGTATGGATTCTCGTGTGTATTTTTAAATGTTCTTTTCGGCTAAATCTTTTTCCACATAGATCACAACCGAAAAGCTTCTGTTCTGTATGGATTCTTGTGTGTATGTTTAAATGTGCTTTTTGG
The DNA here is from genome assembly GCA_037039145.1 of Fundulus diaphanus. Taxonomy (NCBI): domain Eukaryota; kingdom Metazoa; phylum Chordata; class Actinopteri; order Cyprinodontiformes; family Fundulidae; genus Fundulus; species Fundulus diaphanus. Next base: position 50,465,461 of record CM073131.1, read on the forward strand.
CTAAAACTTTTACCACATATATCACACCAAAAAGGTTTCTGTCCTGTATGGATTCTCATGTGTGTATTTAAATTTGATTTATAGATAAAACTTTTACTACATACATTACAGCAAAAAGGCTTCTTTCTCGTATGGACTGTCACGTGGGCCTTCAAAGCTCTGCTGTCAATAAATGTTTGTCCACATAAATCGCAACCGAAAGGCTTCTCTCCTGTATGGATTCTCATGTGTCTATTTAAACTTGGTGTATGGCTAAAACTTTTTCCACAAAGATCACAACAGAAAGGCTTCTCTCCGGTGTGGCTTCTTGTGTGTATGTTTAAATGTGCTTTTTGGCTAAAACTTTTTCCACATAGATCACAACAAAAAGGCTTCTTTCCTGTATGGATTTTCATGTGGGTCTTCAAAGCTCTGCTGTGAATAAATGTTTGTCCACATAAATCACAACCGAAAGGATTCTGTCCTGTATGGATTCTCATGTGTCTATTTACATTTGATTTACATATAAAACTTTTACCACATACATTACAACAAAAAGGCTTCTTTCCTGTATGGATTCTCACGTGGGTCTTCAAAGCTCTGCTGTCAATAAATGTTTGTTCACATAAACCACAACCGAAAGGCTTCTCTCCTGTATGGATTCTCATGTGTATTTTTAAATACCATTTTTGGCCAAAACTTTTTCCACATAGATCACAACAGAAAGGCTTTTGTCCTGTGTGGATTCTTGTGTGTATTTTTAAATTTGCTTTTTGGCTAAAACTTTTTCCACATAGATCACAACAGAAAGGCTTCTGTCCTGTGTGGATTCTTGTGTGTATTTTTAAATGTTCTTTCTGGCTAAAACATTTTCCACATAGATCACAACAGAAAGGCTTCTCTCTGGTGTGGATTCTTATGTGTTGGTTTAAAGCGTATTTTCCAATAAATGTTTTACCACAGTCTTTGCAGTTAAGCTTCACTCCTGTCTGGACTTTCCTTCGTGAGTCCACATTTTTCTTCTCTGTAGAACATTTCTTATATCCAGAGTCTGACAAGTCTTTCAGCCCAGAGAGAGGGTGCTCCACATCACTGTCCTCTTCATCCTTCTCAGTGTCTTCAGACTCTAAAGAAATGGAAGCATCTCCATGATCTTGTATCCTGAGGGATTCTTCTCTATCATTCACTTCTGGAAGCTCTCTGCCTTTAATTTGGTCTGGATAAAGCTGTGAGAGTAGCAGAGACTGTTCATCCAGAGTCTTTATTGGAGCAGCAACTGGAAACCTGATGGCATTAATCACCTTCCCATGGAGCTCCTCTCCTCGCAGACTGATGTAGACTCCCTTCTGTTCCTTTATTATGTGAGGGGGACTTGGCTGATGCAGGTCGGCAAGAGGTTTTTTGGCCAAAGAATCTTCTTTAACAATCCACTTCTGAGCAACATCTGCAGTAAACACAGAAACATATTATGCAAATTAGAAAGGATATCGATCTCAGTCTTAACTGAGGCACATTTTAATAAAGATATATTTAAGTAATTAAGTTAGATTTAATTCTTGGATTTAAATTCTACTTTTTCTTCGAGTTTAGTTTTAACTGTTTCTTATGTCTTGCCATTGCCTTTTAATGTTAATTTGTTCTGCACAGGTAGTAGAACAAATAAATTACTTGAACCTACAGGATGACGACATTCTGTAAAACTATAACAAGAAATATATTTAGTCAATAGATGTAAGAATAAAATATATCAATGTACTGGAATGGAATTAACTTCACATTTATTAAGATAATTGATGATATTGCAGACATGCTGACCTACATATGTAACTTATTTGTAAAATTGCAAAGGTTATTCCTTTGTTCAAATATGTTGCTAATCACATTTGAAGTAATAATATTATTATACAGATCATCGATGGCATTGATGCATTTAACAGAAGAAACAATAGAATGGATAAAATTAAATCATCAACTGGTGCATCTCATTCCACCAATCATGACATTTTACTAAAAAACTGAAACGGTATGGATATATGGGGTAGCATTTAGAAATAGGTAATCACAAATCAGAGTTATTAAACATAAATTATGGGGTCCTGCAATGGTCTATGCGGGGCCCCAAACTTTCTAAAATAAATATTTTTAGAAGATGCTAGCATCTTCTATATTGGAGAAAAAACAATCCACCAACTCACAAAGTGGTCACTATGGAAACTGGTTAAAAAATCTAATTATCATTAAAATTTAGTAAAACATGATATTTTGAAACTGCAATAAATTAGAAAACAATGCAATAAAAATTATTGACAGTGTTGATTTAGAATGAGTCCATGAGATCAATTTTCTGGCTGTTTTACTGGATGATGAATTTATCTTGAAACCTCATCAGCCAAGTAAAATCAAGACTAGTCAAAAGTGTTGCTGTTTGAGGAGAATATGATTTGTTCTGGACAACAAATATCTGGTTATTTTATTTAATTTTCTTATTGTACCATATTTGAATTATTGTGTGGAAGTTTTGGGCAAAATATTTAAAACAAATTTCCAGCCAGTATACATCATACAAAAAGTGCTAAACTGATTTGCTATCTTGAGACTCTCAGTCATGTTCAAAGTTAACAGTGAGAACAGCGGCACTACAATCAACAGCTAACATGATTTAATAAGCTTGTCTTACATGTCTTACAGGGTCATGACAACAACTCTCATTTTCTGGGGTCTTGGGGGTATAATATGGTCTGTTGTGTCCTGATGAGGCTGTGTTAATGTCAAAGCTGAATCCAGAGGACCTGCTCAGGAGCTATCAGCTTTGTAGCTTTGCTCAGAAACGGTCAGATCACAAAGGAGTTGTCTTTCCATTTAGATTGTCTTTCTACGCAATTCATATTCTCCAATCAGAGCACACCATCAAGAAAAACAGCCTTCACCCTCCCTCCTCCCCCAGCTGATGCACAGGCTGCCTTGAGAGGAGGAATGGCTGAGTTATACTCGCTTGTTTGGTCGTTGTGGACCTCCGAATTTTTGTAACTTAGCACACAAGCCTCATTTATAATTGAATTGATTGAAAAGAACTCTCACTAAACAAGTTTGCCTGTACAGACATAAAATGGCCCAGAGGTTCCAAGTGGCATAAATTAGTTTTCTTTGTAATCACCATTGGGCTGCAGAATGGTGCAGTGGGTTGTGCTGGTGTGGGGCTGGACGATAATTCAATAACAATATATATCGATCGATAGACGTGTGGCACAATAGGAAAAAAAATAGGTCGATAAAACTTCGATATGGAGAGTTTTCCTTCCTTCCTTCCTTCCTTTCAGCCTATCGTATTAGTTGATGCTACAGTCACTACTTCCTTTCAACCAATCGTAATCGCGGACCCAGGCACGCCGTCACAAAGAGCCGCCCTCTCAAACCACAACACACAGCAGGTGAATATGTCGCAGCAAGTAGCGGCGGAGGAAACGGTCCCAAAACGGGATTTTACTAGTTCGCCAGTCTGACAGAAATAAACCAGTGATTTGTAAAATTCTCAAGGAACCGGTAAAAACAAAAGGCCCGTTTACACTACACCTAAAAACCGAGCCATGCCGAGACCAGTCCGAGCTTGGATCAGTTATCCAGGCCGAGCCTCGTTTCTGACGACCGTTTACACACAAGAGTTATCTCAGTTATCTCGGTTCCTTGATGCTCCTCGCCTCCTAGTGGCGATCTGCGGTACTACCGCTTTCTGGGATTGAAGGCGGGACCGAGCAAATCAAAATGGCGGCACCCATAACTTTCAGGATGTTATGCTGGAGTATTCTTGTCATATTTCGGCGTTTGCGGAGAGTCAGGCGAAGAAGGCAACCACCGGTGAACCTATTTGAGAGAGTCGGATTTTGGGGAGTTGATGATGAGACGAACGAACGTCTACTCCGGGTTTACAGACGTCGGAAACAACAACAGACGCTGAGGTTTATCACGCTGCTAACCAGAATCATCTCCGGAAATCGTGTGGCACGGTAAGAAGCTAGTATTTTTAGGACTGTCTGAAATTTCATCTTTACGGAGGCTTATCTACTGTTGCTTCCACCCACCAGCTGATCACGTTTTATTATATATTATTCGGTTTTATTTAAGTCTCCCTTATTTTTGTTGTGCTTACAGAACTGTTTGGACGCGAGAGCGGAGCGAACACTGGTGGCTGTATATTGTAAGAGAGACGTTCAACCCTCAGCAATGGATCGAAAACTTCAGGTACTAATTAAGGAAAAAATAGCTGATTTTCTCCCATTTTTATATGATAGGCTATTGTTTTGACACTATTATTTGTTTTGATTGATTACCGAATTAATAAGGTGAGAAATGCACAAAAAACTATGTATAATATGTATAATAACTAACACTAATATTGTGATTAATTATTTTTTTATATAGAATGAGCTACAGAACCTTCCAATGGCTTTGTGAGTCGCTCAGGCCTTACATCTCCAAGGAAGAAACCAGGATGCGACGGCCTATTCCTGTGGAGCAGAAAGTTGGTGCTGTCTTGTGGTTTCTGGGAACCACATCAGACTATCGCACCATTGCTCACCTTTTTGGAATATCCAGAGCCTCACTGTGCATCTTTGTCAAGGATGTTTGTGAGGCAATATGTTATCATCTGACACCACAGTTTGTGAAGCTACCCACTGATATAGAGGCTACAAATATTATGGAGTCATTTAAAGAAAAATGGGGATACCCTATTTGCATAGGTGCTATTGATGGCTCACACATACCCATTGTCGCACCGAATGAGAGCCGAGTAGATTATTTTAATAGAAAGGGCTGGTATAGCATTAATATGCAAGCACTGGTAGATGACAGGTATATGTTTAGAGATATCTGTGTTGGATGGCCAGGAAGCACTCATGATGCCCGTGTTTTAGTTAACTCCCAGCTCTACCAGCTTTGGGAAAATGGTGTGTTCCCCCATCTTCAAACAGTAATCGATGGTGTGATGGTACCTCCCGTTATACTTGGCGATCCAGCATACCCTCTCCTACCCTGGCTGATGAAGCCTTATCCAGAAAATGCAGGGACAACAGAAGCCCAAAAAAAATATTAACTTCATCCATAGCCGTAGCAGGATGGTGGTAGAGAACGCCTTTGGGCGGCTAAAATGGAGATGGAGAAGGCTATTGAAGCGAATCGACAACAACACATCAAATGTTCTGAATGTCATTGCTGCCTGCTGTACCCTACATAATATCTGTGAGACCCAAGGAGAGGATTTCCTTGATCAGTGGGCCAATGAGGCAAATCAGCCACCTAGTAACAATGTGGTTGATGGAGAAAATTATCCTGATATTGACAATGCCCACGATATAAGAAATGCTCTGTGTCGTTACTTTGCTAATCAAAATTAGCCTTACCTTGACTGAAGTATTCCATGTTTTGTACATAGTTTATTACAGTATAGGTTCAGACATGTTTTTGAAATTACTGGTGTGTAGTTTGAAAAACTTAATAAAGAAAACAGAAACAATTTTTGTATTCAGAATGATATGTATTGTAAATTTCTAAAACTTGACTTATATATTGCACAATTACTGATATGGTCCATAGTTTGAAAAGTTTGGGAAAGAAGTAGAAGGCGATGGAGGGTTCAGGGCCTGTAGTTGTGCTGGTTGCTGTGGCAGCCGCTGGACCATCATCTGCATCAGCCGCATCTCGTGTTCCTGTTCCTGTTTTCTCAATCTCTCTTCAGCCTGTTAAAATAAAAAGCATATTCATTTACGACCATGTCCAATATACATATATTACAATTGTTGAGTTATAAAAGAAATGCATTCTTACTTGAAGTCGATTTATTTCTACTTCGCGTATCAGGTTTAGGTGCTGTTCTTGCTGCTGCTGTTGTTGGTGGCGTTGGACCGACTCCTGCTGTTCTTTAAATGCTGCCAACCAGCGTTCATCAGAATGTCTCTGAGCATTTACGAAAGCCTCTATAGTGCTATCTAGGGCTTTTACTAATTTGCTCTTCCTCCTGGTTTTAACTTTATGAGCCTCAGCAGCAGGAGTCTCATCAACAGGAAATTCAGCAACACGACTTCCTCCTGGCTCCTCAGAAATAAAACTAGCTATTGACCCATTCAGTTCATCATCCATCTCTGTAACAAAAAAGCAAAAACAATTGATAAATACTTAATTTGAAATACATGGTCACTCTTTTAATTTAATCAATTTACAAGTAGAGCTACTTCATTTAATGCCGCATTATAAGATTAAACATAAATGTTTAAATTATCTACATATAAATAATAAAGATTAATTTTGACACATTTCGTAATGGCAGCAGATTTTGCCATTTTACTACTGATACTATAAAAAAAAGTTGTAGAAGCATACATGTGGAAATGGTGTAGAGCCCACTTACCATCCTGTGTGCTGCTCAGGTTCTCAGGCTGCTCCTCGTGGTCAGATGTTGCATCATCGTCCTCTAACAATGAAAATGAAAGAAATTAATGGAAAAAATAAAAAGGTACCGAGTTTAGTCATTTTTGATCATCACAATCAAAAATGAATGACTTTCGGGGACTTACTCGTTGCTGCGGTTTTCAGCGTAGAGCTCTCTAAAAGCACTGGAGGCCGCGACGATGCACGGTGGCCCAACACTTCATCCATGGCATCATAGAATCTCCACGATTTTCTTCCTCTCCCTGACTTGTTGTTATGATCAATAACCTTCTTGTACTGTATCCTGAGTTTTTTTATCTTCTCCCGACACTGTTTTGGGTCTCGGTCGTATCCCCTCACCTTCATTTCGTCCGAAATCTTTTGGAAAACTTTGTGATTGTGCTTAGCACCCTCCAACATCGCCTGGATAGCGTCCTCCGCCCAAACTGCAATAACAGCTGCAGTCTCGGCGTCATCCCAGGTCGCACCACGCTCTTTTAAAGCCATCTTTAAAATGTAGCGTGGAGAGGATTTCGGCTGTTGTTTACAGTTATTGTTGTTTTTCTTCTTCTTCCTCTCCTTCTGTTTTACGGTGGTTGGCAAGCTACTACCGGAAGAGCATTACCGCCTACTACTGGAATGAAGTGTGTGAATCGGGACGTGCAGCAGCCTGGGATGACGCGGTCTGCTCATGCGCTCCTCGTTCTCAGGTAACCGGGCTAAAAAAAAAAACAGTCCGAGACCTGCTGACGAACTGGTCTGCAGTTAGCGCGGTCCGGTTATCGTTAGCGCGGTCTGGTTCAGTCTGCTGACCGTTTACACACAAGAGTTATCTCGGTTACCGAGCTCGGACTGGTCTCGGCTCGGTTAAAAAAGTGTAGTGGAAACGGGCCTTAAGTCTGGTAACGCAACCAACTTGTTTCATCACATAAGCCTCTCACACCCACAGCAGAGCGAGCTGTGTCAGCCATGCGCAGCACCGCGTCTCCGTAGGAATTTTCTGGAACTTCCTCCAAAACAAAGCAGGTACAGCAGCTAAACTGGGCTCCTTCTCTGTGATAAGATAACAAAGCGTCCAAGCAGCATAAGGACATCACGCATGCATTAACATGCTTCATAGTGATGGATATGCTGCTGTTCTCTGCAGTTGAAAAACCTGGCTTCAAACAACTACCTACCACTCTTGATCCGTGATATAAAGTTCTGGGCTTCAAGTTTTTCTCTAACAGCGCTCCCTAAATTGAGCAACGAGTGCAGGGAATCAGTGCAAAATGAGCTGCAGTCTGTGTCTTCCCAAGCCACAACCTTTGACCTCAGCCCTGCATCAGCCTCTCAATGCGGTACCGCGCACGTGACGTCACGGCCTTAAGAGTAACGCCCCTTTTGCCGCACCGGTAGGGCAAACAGTCGTAGAACGCACATACAAACCAGCCATTACAAGCGCAACAGAACCAGCGATATTACCGACTTTGCAGCCATTAAACTTACCCAAGACGATGTCCCAGGCGCACGGTTTACTGGTCGCACTGTGGAAGAGCACACCAACCTTCAGCTGAAACGGTGGCTTGAGTGTCGAGGGCTCAAAAAAACCGGAAGACGGGCCGAGTTGATTCAACGGTAAGCTTTGTTTTTTTCCCTGCTCGGCGTTCATGCCTTTGTTATGATTTCCACCGTGCTCCGTTCACGTCGGCCTTTTTTGTTTGTTTGCAATCAACGTCCAGGAATCTGTATATCTTGCCAATAGGTAGCTACAAAACGATTGTTCACATCTCAGAATCTTTCGCTTAAGAGATTCAGGGCGTTTGTTTTTGAGTAAGCTATCCCGGTAGCAGGGTACCATGTTAGCGCCTGCTAACATGCTAGCCTATATGCTATCATCACCCTTTCCACCGACAAAATGCTTGCTACATATGTAGGTGAATTTGGTAACTTTTTCCGGGTTGAAATGTTGTGTAGGTCGCCCGCACAAGTGTACCCAACGCACACACTTCTCCTTGGCACTCTTGAGTTTCGGGAAATTAATGAAGAAACATCCTTCATATGCGGCCGATCAGCGTACCTCGAGTCGCTGTTGCACGTCCCATAGCAACAATGTTTATAAACCATGGTCTTAGATGTTGGAAAAAGCAGTCGTTTACCGAGTAAAACCTAGGCTAACGCACGTCTCTTCCACAGCAAAACAGCGGCGGTTTGGGAGTTTGCCCTACTGCGTACCACGTGATGTGACGTCATCGTGACGTTGTGTTTCTAAAAATAGCTCGTGCGCGGTACCGCATTGACTATACAGACAGAGAATGGAACCTGAGGAGTAACTAGTGTACTATTCCCACCTAAACAGGATATTCTATTTATTATTCTATTTATTTTGGTCATTTTACTGCTCACTTTAGTTTATTCTTTGTCAGTATTTAATAACATCACCCAGGTCTCTTAAGTTGAGTTATTTTTCTTTCACAAATCAGTTATTGGTAAAAATGTTGGTTAAATAAGGATTTAATTGAGATTTAGTGTTTGTGTGTTCTTTATTAAAAGTAAGTCATTTAACAATATCATAAGAGCCAGGTTTAAAATCTTTCTGATAATTATCGATATCCATCAATATGATTTTTTTTTTTATCAATATGTTTTTTTTCTATATTGTCCAGCCCTACGCTGGTGCCTTGCAGCAAGAAGGTTCTGGGTTCAAATCCAACCCTGGGTCTTTCTGCAGTCTGCATGTTCTCCCTGTGCATGCGTGGGTTCTCTCCAGGTACTCCAGCTTCCTCCCACAGTCCAAAAACATGACTGTTAGGTTAATTGGCTTCTCTAAATTCTCCTTAGGTGTCAGAGTGTGTGTGAATGGTTGTTTGTCCTGTTTTTCTCTGTGTTGTCCTGAGACAGACTGGCGATCTGTCCAGGGTGAACCCACCTCTCATCCAGTGAATGCCTGAAATAGACACCAGCAACCACCATGACCCCAAGAGGGAATAAGCAGGTCAGAAAATGGATGGATAGATAACCACCATTCGAGTTTGAAATGAATTAAATATCATGAAGCTCTAAAATGTAATTTATTTTAACAAACCAACACCGCCTGCTCTTTCCTGTCTGGCTAGCTCAGCTACTGCACCGCGATGCGCTGGTCTCAGGACGGAAGGAGAACTAGAGAGGACAGTCCAGTGTTGCCCATTTTGTTGGTGTTCTGATTGAAGTTAGTAAGTTGTCATATATTCATCTAATCTGGTCTGTTTTATGTGGTGCTAGTAATTCAAATTCAACTCATATTATGCAAATGGAGAATACCTTACCTTGTTAAAACATATGTGAAAAAATAATGTTTTAAGAATAATATTTTTTTTAAAAAAAATGTTGTTTTTGAAAAATTGATCATTCACTTCTTTTTTTGCCTTTTATTCAATTTAAAACATGCACTCTGACTCTATTCTTTAAATAATCAGTCTTGAAAGCTTCTAAAATACATCAGGGAGACTATTTTTTTTTTATTCTCCCCTGCAGGGCTCAGGCACCAGCAAAAGTGCACCCTCCTACCTGAGAGTGTGTGGCCTGCTATTGTAAAAAAGTTTGATTGCCCTGCTCTATCAGTCTATCAGGAGGACAGAGTAGCATAATGTTTCTAACATTATGCCAAAATAAATTTAACATTTTAATATTGAAGGTAGTGACACAGTACCGTAATGCTCCTCATAGCCATTGAGCGGAGTGATTCGTTGGCAGGGCTGAGTTAAAGAACGGTAGGGGAAACACTGCACGTCTAATAAATATACAAGATAAATTAAACAGTTCAAATAAACGGATTTAAATTAGTGGTTTAAATAATAAAACATGCATCAAAGGAAAGAAATGAAATACAACTTAAATTTTTGAAGAGAAATGTACCATTTGTAGCTCTTTTGTTGGTCAATTATTGAATAAATATTTTTAAACTATTTTGTTGCGTTTTATGTAACACAAATGTATATTTTAGCTACTTTTTGGCCCAGTATATATTTTATTGACTTATTTATTCTGGATGTATCCTGAATTATGGCAGCATTAGACTTCCATAGTAAACAGACAGAAGAAGATACGCAATCCTCTTTCTAGAAAGAAATAACCAAAAAGGCCTTGTTTGGAGGAACTGTTCCAGGCAGACCGACAAAAACCTGATGCTTAAGGATGCTACATGCTAAGCTAGCATTAGCACCTCCTATGCTACATGCTACGCTAGCATTAGCACCTCTATGCTACATGCTAAGCTAGCATTAGCACCTCTATGCTACATGCTAAGCTAGCATTAGGGGCTCCCGGCAAGATGGCGATGTGGGCACACGTATTATTCTGAGCTCCATCTGTGCAGCCCTCAACCAGCTACTTGAACTGGCCCTTTGCACATAATTTCGTCCACAAGGTGAACCTGAACATCCACGCTCTAAAGTAAGAGGGAAAAATAAGAGTCTTATAAAAGATGTCAGCTGTTAATGAGAAAGATTTCCCTAGTCTGAAGAAGGCTAATGATGCTAAGCTAAACATGCATAACTATGCTGCTGCTGCTGCTAGCGTTGAAACACCAATGGAGTTGTCAAGAAATGCCTCCGGTACAAGACGGCAACTGAATGCAACTCCAACCAAACTGCCACCTGCTAAAAAACAAGCCACTGAGACTGAGGTCTCCTTAGCTGCCGTCTTAGAAGCTATTAAAAGATTGGATAGCAAAGTTGATGACTTTGGAAAACAGCTAAAGGAAAATGCTGACATGTTTGGCCGCATTACCCTCCAAGTGGAGCAGAACACACTCTACGTTGCTGAATGTAAATCTACAGTAGAAAACCTTCAACAAAAGTTTGATTTAATGAATAAAGAAAACGCAAATCTGAAAGAAAAACTCATGGAGGCTGAAAGAAACAAGCGTCAATGGAACCTGCGATTGTCGGGGCTCAAAGAGCAAGAAGGAGAAAACCTCAGAGAAAAGGCTGAACAACTTCTCTCAAAAATCTTACCACAATGGGCGGAACAGGCAGGAGATATGATTGATACAATCCACCGTTTGGGAAGAAAAGAAGAGGGACGGAGCCGTCAGGTCATCCTGCAGTTCACTAGGAGGCGCCATCGAGACGCAGTCTGGAAAGTGACGAAGGATTCAGCGGTATGCAAAGAACAAGGTCTGCGTTTTGCTCAGGATTTTATTAAGGAAGACCGGCTGGCAAGAGAAGAACTTTGGCCTAAGATTAAAAAAGCCAGATCCCAGGGTAAGGTGGCCTTTTACAGAGGTCATATTGCAGTGATTGACGGCAAAGTGTTCAAAGCTTCATCTCCCTTCTGAGACCACAGATGTTTCTCTGTTTATAACATCCCCCTATTATAGGGCTAAAAAAATAAACACTGTTTTTTCCCTTTAATATTGAGTTATATCTCTAAGATGCTTGCTACAGTTCTCTTATCTGCACTCCAGAGGTTATTCCTCTTGTTTAAATGAAAACTAAGTCGTTTTAAGTTTAGTGAAAGTTGTGGATGCAAGGTAGATGTTTTTTTTCCCCATGTTATATTGTAAAGGGCACTCATATTTTCCAGGGGCTTGCCTTTAGTTCATTCTACCTTAACAAAAGTTCTTTATTAAGGTTTGTGTCTTTAAAACTTTTCTTTTCCTTTGTCTTTTTTATGTCTTTAAAATCTAATCTTAGGTTTTTGTCGTTAAATGTAAGGGGCTTGAGAGAAAATGTCAAAAGGAAGGCAATGTTTATGTATTGTAGAAACAAGAATCCACATTGTATTCTTCTTCAAGAAACCCATTCAACTGTCTCTGATGAAAAATTTTGGTCAAATCAGTGGGGAGATCAGATTTCTTATTCCCACGGTACTTCTAAATCAGCAGGTGTGGCTACATTACTGAATAATTTTCCAGGCAAAATAATTCATACAAAACATGATAGTGATGGCCATTGGTCTCTTTCCGTATTACATACTGAGGACACATTAATACTCCTAGGCAATATTTATGGTCACTGTAACATTTCTAAAAATAAAGAGCTTCTTACGATTATTGAAGTAAATATCGAACAACTTAAACAAAGATTTCATACTAAATATGTTTTATTAGGCGGGGATTGGAACATGGTAAAGGACGAAAATCTTGATAGATACCCAAACAAATCCTCAAATATCCATCCAAACCGAATTCTGTCTGATTTCTGTGAGAGATTGGGATTAATTGATTTATGGAGAGATAAACATATTAACAAAAAACGGTTCTCTTGGTTTAAATCAGATGCTTCAAGCAGATCTAGAATAGATTTTTGGCTAGGAACAGATGATATTCTGAAGCTAACATCAGACTGTAATATGTCTCCAACTCCTCTTACTGATCACTGCAGCATCGATTTATTAATTACTCCTCTTCCTGAAAGTCTGAGACACAGAGGGTACTGGAAATTCAATGCAAATCTCTTAAAATATGAGTTGTACTGCAAGGAAATCAAAGAACTAATAAAAAAGATTCTGTTAGACGATTCAATAATAACCTACGCCAAAAAATGGGAATTCTTAAAATATAAAATAAGGGCTCACTCAATTTCTTTTAGCAAAAATCTAAAAAGAAACAATGACATGGAAGAAGTAAGGTTAGTTAAAGAGTTAAACCTACTATTTGTGAAACAGACGTTGACTGATGATGATAAAAATAACCTCCTGATCTTACAAGCTAAATTAGACAGCATCTACGAAACAAAGGCCCGAGGAGCTTTTGTCAGATCCAGAGCTAAGTGGATCGAGGAAGGGGAAAAAAACAGTTCATACTTCTGCAGACTGGAAAAGAGAAGACAAGTTAAAAAATACATTCAGTCCTTAATTATTAACAACAATGAATGTACAGACCAAACTGTTATTGCAAAAGAAATTAGTAACTTTTATCAAAACCTTTACTGCTCTTCTTTTTCACCCCAAGAATGCGACCTTCTGCTAAACCAAGTCAAAGACTTTATCCCTCAAATCACTGAGGATTTTAAGGAAAATTGCGATAAAGATATTAATATTGAGGAACTAGATAACGCCATTTTATGCCTGAAACTTGATAAATCCCCCGGCCCTGATGGCCTTACCGCCAATTTTTATAGACATTTCTGGGATTATCTCAGAGAATTTTTATTCCAGGTTTTTAAAGAGATCCTATGTAACAATTCACTTCCACACAGCATGAAGCAGGGGGTTATCACCCTTATACCCAAACCAGGAAGAGACAACAAGATCCTAGACAACTACCGTCCTATCACCCTTCTAAACTGCGATTATAAACTGTTAACGTATATCTATACGAACAGATTAAAGACTGGTCTTAAGGATGTTATTTCTGAAACACAGACAGGTTTTATGTCCAAAAGATCTATACATGATAACATCAGACTGGTGCAGGATTTACTGGAATATAGTGAACTGATTGAGGATAAAGGATTCATCCTTTTCCTAGACTTTTATAAAGCCTTTGATATGTTGGAGCATCAGTTTCTTTTCAAAGTTCTGCACTTGTTCGGATTCGGGCCAAACTTCTGTAGAATAATAAAAAGCTTTTACAATGACACCACAAGTTCAGTTGCACTGCCACACGGTACGTCTCCACGTTTCACCATTAATAGGGGAGTAAAACAGGGATGTAATATTTCCCCTTTTCTCTTCATCTTGGCTGTTGAAGTGTTGAGTATTTTCATCAAAAACTCAAATATACCTAAATTGAGAGTTTTTGATGACCAAATTATAATCAGCCAACTAGCTGACGACACTACAATTTTTTTGAAGAATCTAGACCAAACCCCTAAAGTTCTTGAGTTAATTAATACTTTCTCCAAAGCATCTGGATTAACCTTAAACCTGCAGAAGTGTGAACTGATGGCGATTCATGACTCTGATCTGACGGAAGCTTATAATATTCCTATTAAATCCTCAGTTAAATATCTTGGAATTTTAATTACTAAAGATGCTAAACTCAGTGAAACTGTTAACATAGATAATAAAATACAGAATTGCAAATCTCAGTTAAATAGATGGCTCCAAAGAGACCTGACCTTGTTTGGGAGAACCTATCTAACCAAAATGGAGTCCCTGTCCCGGTGCATATACCCAGCTTACTCTATGGCCATACCCAACAAATACATTAAAGCTATAAATCAGTTGAACTTTAATTTCATCTGGAGAAATCGAATCCACTACTTAAAGAAAGCAAATATGGTTAAAGACTATAATGATGGTGGTTTACAAGCTATTGACTTTGATTGTTTAAATGCAGTCTTAAAAGTAAACTGGTTGAAATCCTTTTTAATAAATGTAAATAGTATCTGGTTCTGTCTCACCAAAGGTTTGTTTAAAAAAATTGGAGGCTTAGATTTTGTTCTCAGATGTGACTTTAATGTGCACAGACTTCCTGTTAAGTTATCTGCCTTTCATAAGCAGGTTTTGTTGTGTTGGAAACTTATGTACACACACAACTTTACTCCTCACCAAACGCCCATCTGGAACAACAGATATGTGTTACACAGAAACAAGTCTCTGTATTTAGATCACTGGATGGAAAAAGGTATTTGGTCCATAAAACATCTCCTTAATGACAATGGAGACTGGCTGTCTTATGACGAATTTTGCTTATTATATAATTTGGATTGTACACGCACTCAGTTTAACACAGTAATGAACTCTATCCCAACTGCAGTCAAAAATCTGGTTCAAAATATAATCACTCAGTCAGCTAACCTTCAGTTACCCACTCTTCAACTGTTTGGAGTTAACCTTTTGGACCAAAGTAACTCTAACAAACGGATGCGTCAACATCTAACTAATTCTATATTTCCTACCAAACCAAATAAAAACTCCATTTTAAATTTGTTTTCTGATTCAGAGGTTAATAAGTGGAGAACCGCTTACCTTAAATACCCTCTATGTCCTAAAGCTAAAGAAGTTCATTTCAAAATCCTCAATAACATTTTTCCATCCAGAGAACTATTAAGGCAAAGATTCAACTTTGATACCAACACCTGTACCTTTTGTGATAACGACATTGAAACAACAGATCATCTCTTCTTCTATTGTGTGCATACTGATACATTTTGGAGAAACTTTCAGGACTGGATCTCAACAAAACTTTCCCTCCATCATCCCTTTAAAAGAGAAGATGTAATATTTGGAACCACCCACAGAGACAGAAGAACTGACCTCATTCTTAACAACCTGCTAATTTTAGCGAAATTCTTCATCCATTCCTGTAAATGGGGTAATAGGAAACCTGTGTTTTCAGCCTTTAAAAACCTTCTAATGGACAACCACTTAAGGACCTTAAAACGGATAAAAAACAAGCATGGACTACAACTCCTGAATGCCTATATTGATCTAAATTTTTTTGAGAACTAATGCCCCAATGTTGTTGTTTTTTTTTTCTTGTTTTGTTTTGTCTTTTATTTATTTATAAATTATTTTTTTTTTTTGTTTGTTCTGTCTTCCGTTTGCTTTTCCCGTTTTTTGATTTATCGTTATCTTCTAATATGTGTGCCTTAACCTTGTACAACCTCATTTCTTTATATTTGTACATGCCATGTTATTTTGTACATTTGCTCAAATCTTTAATAAAAAAAAAAAAAAAAAAAAAAAAAAAAAAATAATAAGCTAGCATTAGCACCTCTATGCTACATGCTAAGCTAGCATTAGCACCTCTTATGCTACATGCTAAACTAGCATTAGCACCTCTATGCTACATGCTAAGCTAGCATTAGCACCTCCTATGCAGAGCTGCAGGCTTAGCCAGTTTTCTGGGGGAAACTCTGCAACAATGAAGAGGAGGAATCCACCAGCTGCTGAAAACGGCTCCTAAACTTTAGCTCCACCCACACAGTTAGCATGAAGAAGGAAATCTCCAAACCTAATCGGTGCAGCAGAACTCTGGGCTGGAAAACATCCCCCATCATCGGTGTCTCCTCTGCTGCGTCCTGCCGCTCTTTGAGCTCCTGCTTCCCTCCAGTTTCTCCGCTGTGCCTCCAGCTGCTGGACTTCTTTCCAGACTTCATCACCTGGAGCAGCTGCTGATCTCTTTCAGCTTCTGGACTCACAGCAGAACAACAAAGAACTCAGGAGGATCAACGTGGCTGTGCGGCTTGAACACTTGCAGAAAGTGGTGGGGACAGACCACGCGACAAACCCATACCATATATGAAAATGACGTAATCACACTCCGGAAGTGAAGGGGGCGCTATTTGCTAAACCAGCAGAAGTTTCTCACGTTTTTTTCCTTTTGACATATTTATTAATTCTGGCTGTTAAAACATAACTTAACTGTGGTATCTCAATTTTTCAAAGAAAATAATTATTGATTCCGTCCATAGTTAAAGCAGAACTTTGATACAATAAATACATTTACAACTAAAGCTAATGTTGGTAGTTTGCTTGTATTCTTCCAATCCAGGAAGCTTTCTCAAAGTGTCTGGAGCATAGACATAATATAAGAGTAGACGCGTCGTTGGGCGGGTTCTGCCTATGCTGCGATGCGTCAGAGCGTCCGCCATCTTAAATGTGGCAAATCTGCAGTTACTCAGTCACTTAAACAGTATCAGAGGGACTTTAATCTCTGAATATACTTTGTATTCGTAGTATTTTTTTTGTAATATTACAAGATTATTTTCGTATCCCTTTAGCTTCATTCTCCTGAATTTATTCTCTTAAAGAATAAATATATTTAACATAATCTAACCTGGCCCTGTTACTCCAGGAGTGAAATAATCCTGCAAACTGAATATTCTGGAAATGTTCCCCCTTAATTCTCATAACATGATGTTTTTTTCATAACATTATCACTTTTGTGTTTGTTTGTTTGTCTGTTTGTTTATTTTTACTTTATTGACCTAGGACTTTTTTTCCTCATATTAGTAATTTTACCTCTTTAATACTCACCCAAAAAGTCTGTTCCTAAAGGTTCAAATGTGACGCGGTTTTATGAAATAATGAAGATCACAATGTTTAGATTTAACAAATTGATCCTTATATTCATAACACAATAACACACAAATATATATATATATATATATTATATATATATGTGTGTGTGTGTGTGTGTGTGTGTGTGTGTGTGTGTGTGTGTGTGTGTGTGTGTATTTATTGCAGCACAGGAATGAGGCATCTTTTCTGATTCACGTTCACAATAACGGAACTCAACTTTTTTCTGCCACATACAATATGGCGGTGACGTTGACGTGCGAACCTGCGCCCTATGACGCGTCTACGTATATATGTCTGTGGTCTGGAGCATAGACATCACTGATCTCGATTTATTCACTGGATTGCCGGTTTCCCCGATAAACTGAAGTCACTGGCCGCCATCTTGCTACTCTCTACTCTCACAGAGTCCCATAGGATTTGGTTGCAACAACAAGCAGTTTTCTGGCTGTGTGAAAACGTTTCACAGGTAATTTTACAGTCAGTGGATAAGATAAAATAAGATAATCTTTATTGATCTCACAATGGAGAAATTCACTTGTCCCATCAGCTCAATAGTCAAAAGTCAGAAGAAGGAGTTAAATGCAGTTATACAGCTATATACAATTCTATACAATCCTATGTATAAATAGGTTATTGCACATATGTTATTATACACTTTATACAGGATTATTGCTCAGGATTATTGCACAGGTTATAGCACCCTGTGTAAATATCTTATTGCACATAAGTTATTACAGTTATTGTTGCAGCTATGGTGCATGGTTGCAGTAATTGCTATAATGGTTACAGTTATAAAGCAGCAAAGTATGATCAGGTAGCAGCAGGAATGAGTGACCTTTATGTTGACAATATACCGCAGCACATTATTGCACATAGTTACTGCAAAACACTTATTACAGTAATTGTAACAGTTATACAGTTATACGTATAATCCAGAGATTGAAGTCACATCAGTTGCACATTATTGTACGTTAGTTATTGCACGTTACTTATTACGGTTATGGTTACTATTATATTGCAGCGTTATATAATCTGGTAGCAGCAGGAATGTATAGCGACCCCATGAGGGATTATGCGGGTCAGAAAATGGATGGATGGATAGATGGATGGATATATATTCCTTAATTTTTATTAAGATTTTAGCTTCTGTTGTACTAACATCAACCGCCAAACCTATTGATAAGGGTCTAGTGGCTTTCTGTGCAGCCTAATCTGCCATTGCATTCCCTGTCAGGCTATAATGAGCTGATGTTCATAAATAAATATCATTAAACCCAACATATTGATTTTGTACAGTGTTTGTTGGATTTCTATTAAGATATCTGGTCTGCTCTGAATAGTCTATGGTGTCATTAGAATAAGACACCATAGAATCTGAACATATTACTGATCTCATTTGTCTAATTTCTAACAGCTAATAATGTTGCAAGCATCTCTCCTGTATATACTGGAAGGCCAAAGTATTGATTGATATAATTCTGTACCAAATGTGAATTTACAATGAGTTCCTTCTCCTGACTTCTCTATGACATCTGGAAGTATCCAAGCCTGTATTACTGGTAAAGAAGTATTTTGAATTCTGTTGTTTTGTGATTCATAATACAACCAAGATTTTTTATATCTTTTATTTCTTTTTCCCAACAAGGGTTTATTATGTTTTGGGTTGGATGATCCTGTCCTGTCCTTTTCTGAATACATGATATATTAATCACTGCAGGATGGAATGAGAATTTTATCCGGTATATTAAGAAGTATTTCTGAACAGATTAACAACTGCAGCTTTAAGGTGTTTACAGACGTTCAAAAAACAAAACAAACACCCAGAGCAAAGGGCGAAACCTGGTTGTCTGTGTCTCTAGAGGCCTTAATAAGCTTCACAGCCTCTGAATAAGAGACGCTGTCTAACTTCTTAAAATCCTCTAGTTTTTGGGTTTGGATATGGGCAACACATCCCCTGAAAGCCATGGTTGCCCCACAGTTACATCATTCACGTTATCATTTGTACATTGAGATTAATCATGTTCTTTGCCACACTTACCTCACCTCCCTTCACCCCTGCAGACTGTTGCAACATGTCCAGACCTCTGACACACGTTTGGTTTCACAGGATACACTATGGATCCTAGAGTAACTGATTGATTTATAGTTTCTTCTTTAAATATGAGAAGTACCAAAGTAGTTTTCTTCAAGTCTTCGTCTCCTAGTCTTAAACGTCTTTACTCCCACCACAGTTCCTCCCCTCAGGGTTAAGTAGGTCTCCTTCATAAATGTTTGGATTAATGTAAATAACTCTTTTTGAACCTCAATCAGACTCTTAACTGAGCCCTAGCACAAATCCTTAAACTTCTCATTTACCCAATTCACTGAGCTTCAGATCTTTCACTTTCTGGACTTCAGACTTACAAAAGATCAATATGTTCCTATTAGACAGCATCCTAGTGTGCAAAATATCACAAACTTTGTCTCAGATCTCTGAGGATAGCTTGAGTGGGTTAGTGATTTTATTAAAATGTAATGATATCTTTGAATTCTGCTTCAGTCTGTCTGCTTATTTTGAGCCCCTCTCTGTTCTTGCTCTTCTGTTTTAAATTATCTTCCTCGCTTATCCCCTTCAATGCTAGAACTCAACCCTTTCCTTCCCATATACCAGGGGTGACACCACAAAGGAAAAGTACAGAATGTACAACT
Source organism: Fundulus diaphanus (assembly GCA_037039145.1). Taxonomy (NCBI): domain Eukaryota; kingdom Metazoa; phylum Chordata; class Actinopteri; order Cyprinodontiformes; family Fundulidae; genus Fundulus; species Fundulus diaphanus. Next base: position 50,485,486 of record CM073131.1, read on the forward strand.
GTTACTGTTAACTGAACTTTAATGATGAAAATATGCTCATCTAACTAGAACTCCCAATGCTTACACATATAATCAACTGCGTCCTTTCAGAGTCACTAAAACCACCCAAAAAATTAATCACAGTACATGTGATAAATGTTATGAACCTGTTTCTGTTCTTTTTGCATACATTAACATTTTATTTTTAACTAATAAATGTTTAGTTCAGTGTTATCACAGAACACAGAGGAGAGACATTAAACCACCTGTCTCAAACTAATATCCTCGAGGGCTGGTGTCCTGCAAGGTTCAGATGCTCTTCTTCAGGAAACCGAAAAGGACTAGACTTTCCACTAAACTGCTAAAATACTTCTACAGAGCTACCATAGAAAGTGTTTTATGTCTCAGCATAAATGTATTATATGGGAGCTGTAGGAAAGGAAGTGTCAGGTTCAAACACCTAAAACATTCATTAAACAACAAAGGGAAGAAAAGATAACCTTAGTTTGGTTTTATTTTTCGAGGAGAACAGCAAAGACGTGCCCAGATACAACTCCTTACTGCTCTGAAAACACATCCTGCACCTCCTCTCTCTTTATTGTTAAAAAGGGAGATCCTTAGTTACAAAATTCAAGATAATACAACGTTGGTCACACAGTTCAGTTTAGCTCTTGGAAAAGAGTCATATCTCTGCAGGCCTTCTGCAATGATAAGACAGACAGTTGAAACACAGTATGATGTAGAATGAAGCATGGTATATGCTCCAGTAAATAAATGACTATACTAATAAACAATACATGAGAGATATTAGTCATCTGAAAAAAACTTTAATATATGAATAAACTCAAACCTTAAAACCTTTCTAATAATAATGATAATGAAATAACGAGTAAATATGTGATAAAAGCAATGAACATAGTAAATAGCGTAATATATATAGAATCGTAAAAACAATTCCATCAGGAAGGATTTAGCACCGGTGGTGAAAACAGCTTAGAGAATTGTGGGATGCCGTCTAGAGGATCTAGACGGAGGATCTAGACGGCAATTTTATTTATATAGCGCAATTTTATTTATATAGCGCCAATTCATGAAACATGTCATCTCGAGGCACTTTACAAAGTCAAAATCAGTCAGATTATGCAGATTGGTCAAAAATTTCCTATATAAGGGAACCAGTTGATTGCTTCAAAGTACCGGCAAGCAGCATTCACTCCTGAAGAAGCGTAGAGCTACAGGAAGAGTGGTCTGCATTGTCCATGGCTTTGCAGCAATCCCTCATACTGAGGAAGCATGAAGCGACAGTGGAAAGAAAAACCACCCATTAGCGGGAAGGAAAAACCTCCAGCAGAACCGGGCTCAGTATGAACGGTCATCTGCCTCGACCGACTGGGGGTTACAGAAGACAGAGCAGAGACACAACAAGAGAGACAAAAAGCACAGAAGCACACATTGATACAGTAATCTGTTCTACATTAGATGGTAATAGCGGGTGAGCCGTCTTCTCTGGATGATGTCACAGTTTAACAGAACGTCAGACCAGGTGTGCCTACTATGAAGAAAAAGAGAGAGCAAAAAGTTAAAAGCTGAAATGACGACAGTCATTTCAATGTAATACAATGCAAAACTGGAGAACAGTGGACTGAAGAACAGTAGAAATCAGTAGAGTGAGAAAATTAGACCCTGATGTCCTCCAGTAGCCTAGGCCTATCACAGGACAACTAAAGAGGTAGCTCAGGGTAACATAAGCCACTCTAACTATAAGCTTTGTCAAAAAGGAAAGTTTTAAGATTAGTCTTAAAAGTAGACAGGGTGTCTGCCTCACAGACCAAAACTGGGAGTTGGTTCCACAGGAGAGGAGCCTGATAGCTAAAGGATCTGCCTCCCATTCTACTTTTAGAGACTCTAGGAACCACCAGCAGACCTGCAGTCTGAGAGCGAAGTGCTCTGTTAGGAACATACGGGGTAATCAGTGCTCTGATATATGATGGAGCTTGATTATTAAGGACTTTATACGTTAGAAGGAGAATTTTAAATTCTATTCTTGATTTAACAGGAAGCCAATGAAGGGAGGCTAAAATTGGAGAAATATGATCCCTTTTGTTGATTTTCATCAGAACTCTTGCCGCAGCATTTTGGATCAGCTGAAGACTTTGAACTGCATTTTGTGGACTTCCTGATAGTAAAGAATTACAATAGTCCAGCCTTGAAGTAACAAATGCATGGACTAGTTTTTCAGCATCACCCCTGGAAAGAATGTTTCTAATTTTGGCGATATTCCTGAGGTGAAAAGAGGAAACTCTGGAAACCTGTTTAATATGGGATTTAAATGACATGTCTTGGTCGAAAACAACACCAAGATTTTTAACTTTATTACAAGAGGCCAAGTTAATGCCATCCAGATTAAGTGATTGATTAAGAACTTTATTTTTTGAGGACTCTGGCCCAAACATTACAACTTCTGTCTTGTCAGAATTTAAATGCAGGAAATTTAAAGTCATCCAGCTTTTGATGTCATCAAGACATGAATGCAGTCGAAGTAACTGATAAACAAACTGGAATCTGTCCGACAGATAAGATTTAAACCAGCCTAATGCTTTTCCCTTAATCCCTACAGTATGCTCAAGTCTTTGTAGGAGAATATTGTGATCACCTGTATCAAATGCAGCACTGAGATCGAACAGGACAAGTACAGACACAAGTCCATTATCTGAGGCCATGAGAATGTCATTAGTGACCTTCACCAGAGCTGTTTCAGTGCTATGATGAGCTCTAAAGCCTGACTGAAACTCCTCAAGTAGGTCATTACTTTGTAAATGTTCACATAGTTGATTAGCAACTACTTTCTCAAGAATTTTAGATAAGAAAGGAAGATTAGATATAGGTCTGTAATTTACTAACTCATCTTGATCAAGAGATGGTTTCTTAAGTAAAGGTTTAATAACAGCTACTTTAAAAGCCTGTGGTACATATCCATTTACCAAGGATAGATTAATCATGTCTAAAATAGGACCACTGATCAGAGGGAATACCTCCTTAAACAACTTGGTTGGGATTGGGTCTAACATACAGGTAGAAGGTTTAGATGAAGCTAAAATTTTAGATAGCTCAGAAAGCTCTACTGCTTTTAAACAGTTCAGACACTGCGCAGGTTCTAAAGATTCCTCCAATGCTGCCTCACTTACTGAGGACGAGGTAATCATGTTTGGGAGGATGCCAATTATTTTATTTTTAATGGAATCAATTTTATTTATGAAGAATCCCATAAAATCATTACTGCTAAGAGCTAAGGGAATGGATGGATCAACAGAGCTATGACTCTGTGTAAGTTTGGCAACTGTACTGAAGAGAAATCTAGGATTATTCTTATTCTCCTCAATTAATGATGAAAAATATGCTGCTCTAACTCTGCAAAGGGTCTTGTTATACAACAATAGACTGTCCCTCCAGATTAGGTAGGATTCCTCTTGGTGTGTAGAGCGCCACTTTCTCTCCAATTTCCTAACATTGTGCTTCATGGAACGCAGCTCTGAATTAAACCAGGGAGCCAGCTTCCTGTGAATAAACACCTTCTTTTTCAAGGGAGCTACATTATCTAATGCAGAACGCAATGACGAAGTCATAACGTTTACAAAGACATCTATTTGTGAATTGGAAGAAACAACATTGCTGCTATCTGCAGGGTATTTCTGTAATACTGACAATATTAACAGGGGGACAGACTTTTTAAAGTTTGATGTAGCATTGTCCGATAAAGATCTACTATAATGGAACCCTCTTTTGGGGGTGGAGAACTCAGATTAAACTCAAATGTTATTAAAAAATGATCAGATAGGACAGGGTTGTGAGGAAATACTGTTAATTCTTCACAATCAATGCCATATGTCAGCACAAGGTCTAAAGTATGTAGCCAAGAGTGCGTCGGTTTATGCACATTTTAAGCAAAACCAATTGAATATAGGATAGTTTTAAAGGCTACACTAAGGTTATCACATTCTGTGTCAACATGAATGTTAAAATCACCCACTATAATAACCTTGTCAGTGTTTATTACCAAATCAGATAAGAAGTCTGACAACTGATCCAAAAACTGAGAGTAAGGGCCTGGTGGACGATACAAAACAACAAACAGAAGAGGGTTTTTTTGCTTTGCAGTTTGGAAGAGGGAAACTGAGGGTTAAATGTTCCAAAGAACTGTAGTTATTAATTGGCCTGGGACTAATTAATAAATCAGACTGAAAGATGGTTGCCACTCCTCCTCCTCTTGCCACAGATCTAGGAATGTGGAAATTTGAATAATTGGAGGGAGTTGACTCATTTATACTAACGTAGTCCTCTTGTAGCCAGGTTTCTGTGACACAAAATAAATCAATCTGTTTATCAGAAATCAATTCATTAACTAACAAAGTCTTTGGAGGGAGAGACCTTATATTTAATAGACCACATTTATTGTTTTATTTTTAGGTTCAAGGTGAACCGTATTGATTTTTATTAGGTTTTTATGATTTGTTCCTTTTAGATAAGTTTTTGATCTGTTAAGTTTTGGCCGTGGGAAAGACACCGTCTCAATAGGATAATGGATGGGTAACAGTACAGAAGCTGCAGAGAGGTGTGTTAAACTACGGCTCTGCTTCCTGGTCTGGACCCTGGGTTGTCAGCATTTAGGAGAACTAATAAATCCGGCCAGATTTCTAGAAAGAAGAGCTGCACCATCCAAAGTGGGATGGATGCCGTCTCTCCGGATCAGACCAGGTTTTCCCCAGAAAGTTCGCCAGTTATCAATGTAGCCCACGTCATTTTCAGGACCCAGGTAGACAACCAGCGGTTGAATGATGACATGCGGCTAAACATGTCATCACTGGTCAGATCAGGCAGGGGACCAGAGAAAATTACGGAGTCCGACATTGCTTTAGCAAACTCACACACCGAAGCAACACCAACTTTAGTGACCTCTGATCAGCGTGACCGGGTGTCATTACCGCCAGCGTGAATAACAATCTTACTGTATTTACGCTTATCCTTAGCCAGCAGTTTCAGGTAAGATTCTATGTCGCCTGTTCTGGCCCCTGGCAGGCATTTAACTTTGGTCCCTGGTGTCTCTAGTGCCACGTTTCTGACTATTGAGCTCCCAATCACCAGGATCGGTAGGAGAGGAAGCCATTGTGGAGCTAAAGCTAGGCTAGGCTAAAGCTAGGCTAGCGCCCTTCTACCATGCCACGAGAGCAAACCGTGAAACACGAGGAGTTCCCAAGCGTGATGTGCAGCAACAGAAAATGTTTTAAAAGTGCTTATAGGCCCGTTTACACTACACCTAAAAATCGAGCCATGCCGAGACCAGTCCAAGCTTGGATCAGTTAACCGGGATAAAAACAGCCGTTTACACACAAGAGTTATCTCGGTTATCTCGGTTCCTTGGTTGCTTCTCGCCTCCTACTGGCGATCTGCGGTACTACCGCTCTCTGGAATAGCGTACCGCGAGCGAGCTATTTTTAGAAACGTAACGTCACGATGACGTCACATCACGTGGTACGCAGTAGGACAAACTTGCATAGTCCGCCGCTGTTTCGCTGTAAAAGAGACGTGCGTTAGCCTAGGTTTTACTCGTTAAAACGACTGCTTTTTCCTAATCTAAGACCATGGTTTTTAAACATTGTTGCTATGGAACGTGCAACAGCGACTCGAGGTACGCTGATCGGCCGCATATGAAGGATGTTTTCTTCATTACTTTCCTGAAATTCAAGAGTGCCAAAGAGAAATGTGTGCACTGGATACACCGGTGCGGTCGGCCTACATATGTAGCAAGCAATTTGTCGGAGGAAAGGGCACAACCGAAGAACATCCTGACCCAATTCCAGCGACATCAAGTAGTGAACAGGTAAGAGTATTTTGGTGGCCGACATGTTAATAATGAAGTGCCTGCTACCATGATAGCATATAGGCTATCATGTAGCAGGCGCTAACATGATACCCTGCTACCAGGATAGCCTACTCAAAAACATTTCAAATAAGACAAACATTAAACATATACCGATTCCTGGACGGTGATTACAAACAAAAAAAACGGCCGACGACACCATGACCGCCGCGCAGGAAAAAAAAACCCAAAGCTTACCGTTCGATCAACTCGGCCCGTTTTCTGGTCTTTTTAAGCCCTCGACACTCAAGCCATCGTTTGAGCTGAAGGTTGGTGTGTTCTTCGACAGTGCGACCAGTAAACCATGCGCCTGGGACATCGTCTTGGGAAAGTTTAATGGCTGCAAAGTCGGTCATATCGCTGGTTCTGTTGTGCGTGTAATAGCTGGTTGCTACAGGCGTTCTCTACCTGTATGCCCTACCTAAGCGGCAAAAGGGGCGTTGCTCTTGAGACGGTGACGTCACGTGCGCGGTACGCTATCGAAGGCGGGACTGAGCAAATCAAAATGGTGGCACTCGTAACATTCAGGATGTTATGGTTAGACATAGAGTCGGCTTTTGGGACGTGGATAAGACAAACGACCGTCTAATAAGGATTTACAGACGCAGGAAACAACAACAGACACTGAGGTTCATCACACTGCTAAGCAGAATCATCTCTGGAAACCGTGTGGCACGGTAAGGAAGCTAGTATTATTATGAATGTCTGAAATTTGTCTGAATGGAGTGTGAATCGGGACGTGCAGCCAGACACGCCGGAAAACCCGCGGACAGTCAGCTGACTGTAAGGGGATGACGCGGTCTGCTCATGCGCTCTTCGTTATCAGGTAACCGGGATAAAAAAACCCAGTCCGAGACCTACTAGGGAACTGGTCCGCAGTTAGCGCGGTCCGGTTATGTTTAGCGCGGTCCGGTTTACACACAAGAGTTATCTCGGTTACCGAGCTCGGACTGGTCTCGGCTCGGTTAAAAAAAAGTGTAGTGTAAACGGGCCTTATGTGTTAGAAACAGATGTTACAGCAAAGAGATTAAAGATAAAAGCGAGAGAATCTGGAGCAACAAACCGTTGCTCACGAAGTGAAAACAGGAAGTGACACAATACGCCTTACCGCAAACAGGAAGTGACGTCAGCAGATTGACCAAACAGCAGGTAACCGAGGGAGACCAGGGGTTAAAGCAAAAATAATCAGTTCGACTGAAAATATTTTCAGGTCAGCTCATATATTCTCAGGGCCGTAGACGTCATGCCACATTAGTGACCTCACTTACTTATTGTGCAAAGTCAACCTTAACCAAATCAAGTAGTTTTAAAATATCCATTGACAATTCCTGTATCTCTCCCACCTTTCAGCATCAGAGCCTTGGTATCATCCTGGACATCCTCTCCATCCTCTCCTTTACTTTCCACATCCAGAACATCACCTGGTTAACTTTCATATCTGCAGCATCAAGTTCTTCCTTCAGACTTTTGCCAAACTGGTCCACTGTCCACTCACCTCTCCACTTTACAGGTTCAGCTCTCTTCCCTCCATGTGTCCCAGAAAAACCTCCATAAAGTTCAACTAGTACAACAGACAGCAGCTTCATCATTACATCATCTACTTCATTCCTGAACATTAACTCCACTGGCTCCCTGTCAGATTCAATATAAACCAATCCTATGATCATACAAGGCCGACCACAACCATGGACAATGCAGGACACATAACCAACACTATGATGACGTCGTACATTTTAATTTAACACAGATCACACATCACAATAATCAGTTTTTGAAGTTTAATAAAACTGTTATATTTTAGCCCTGTGACTGGAGACCTGTCCAGGGTGGACAGGTCTCCGGTCACAGGGCTAATTTTTGGTTAGTGCAAAAATCACACATCCCTGTAGCATGTTTACCTATTTTAAATAACCTGCTATTTAAACCTCCATGGCCAAAGCATAACCTTGATATTACTATATTCTCCTTTGTATTCCTTGATGTTTTTCTCATAAAGCCGACTTATTTTAAAACCATCGTCCAGTTCTTTCTTCTTCACACTGTTTCTGCCATCTTGCTCTAATCCTTTTTTATAATTACTGATTTTATTTCACCTTTACTAAATGAAATTATATCAATTATACTAGGTTTACTTGCTTGTTTTGCATATCTATCTGCCATCTCATTCCCTTTTATTCCGATATGAGAAGGAATCCATATCAAAGAAACTATCAATCCCGTTGGTTGTATTTTGTACAATAATTGCTAAATTTCTAATAATAGATCAGGTCTGCTGTCTGAATGATTGTGTTTAAATTAGCATAGCGCTGAACTAGAATCAGAGCAAACTAAACTTCTAAATGGTCTGATGTCTTCAATCCATTCTAAGGCCAACATGATACCAAACATTTCTGCTGTGTAAACTGAAATCCCATCACTGATTCTTTTACCTGATTTAAAATTAAATTCTGGAACTACAAACAAAACACCATTCCTATTATTGTAATCTTTTGAAGCATCTGTAAAAATTTTAACATATACAACATTTATCTAAATATTGCTGAACCATACTTGGATCTGAAATATTCTCCTTGTTTTTCCGTTTAAACTGCAAAGTTAGATCCGTATCAGTATCAGGCAACAGAGATGGATGAATTAATGATCTAATAACTGTTTTACTGACATTTGAGATAATTCAAGATCTTTTATAGTATTATCTGCTGACCATCCAAAAGAATTTAATTTCTTTTTTCCAACTTGGTTTTAAAATTTCTTGACATGGATTATCAGATAAATTACTGGAAGGGAGGGAATAAACGCTGTCAGGTGACATGGTCACAGGTGGAAATAACTCATTAACTGCAGGAGCAGACAGACACGCTTACCGAGGGAAGTTGTTGTCAGATGTTCAAACCGCTGAACTTTATGACCTGCTGGTTCGCTTAAATCCAAAGAAAACCTTTGACCACCACAACTTCCATTCATGCATCTGTGGCCAGTTTGAGACCCTCTGCCAAAAGTTAAAATGATTGAACGCCGATGAACCTCAGACTGGCAGATGTCCGCTCAACAAAGACCCACCCTACTCTCCTTCTGATTGGCTAATGCTCCGGCTTTGCCAGGTTTCATTGGTTAAGCGTAGCTTCTGTTTAAAATCTTAAGTAAAAAAAATGTAGACGGAACTTTTTGCGCTCGTTTTGCAAATGACGGAAATCCGTTGCAGCGACGGAGAACTTTAACCCCTGATCTAGACTCAATTTATGTAGCATGAGTCCAATGTATCTCCATTGATTCCACCCACCCAGGCAATGTGCCGTTCGCCCCTTATCTGGTTTGATTGGAGGGTCAAGGCAGGTTTATTTAGAAAGCACATTTCAATAAGACGATTCAAATTGCTCCACATTTTCAAAACAAAAAAAACAAACAAACAGGGGAAAGAATGTGTACCATAATTTAATGATAATCTTAGAGCCCTGAATACATTTAACAGTGCATGCTAATCTTCCCCCATCTGATTACCGCCACAACATTCAGAAATCTTGACCCGTTTACATTTAGTTTCTAAATATTTCATTTGCGTTTTCCATGTTTATGAACTATCTAACCATAACCCCAGTTAGTCTGTTACCATTTCTAACGGTTATCCATATAATGTTATTTTCCCAAAAATAGTCTCTTATTTGTAGGTTAAACAAGACTTGGTTGCGGAGTTTGAAACCCCATCCATATAACCAGTGTTCTACTTAATTCCGTTATGTTTTCTACCAGGTTTTCCTCTCATTCATGTAGCCTCGTTGTCTGCACAAGGAGATAATTTCACCCCTCTATTTAGGTTTGAAAACAATTTGTCATTGAAAAAATGATTATCAAGAAGCAAGATACTCTTTCAATACATGGACTGGTCTTTATTGAAGGCAAACAGCATTCAAGGTACATTCTTCGCCAAATGCATATCTAGTAAGACAAACCCTGTCTTTATAGGGAACAGATGTACACAAACAGGAGGAGCCTGTCATGGAGAAACTAACAAAGAGCCTCATGTGACGTATAACGGCTTCATCTTGGCTCCTGACCATTAACCCCTCCAACAACCCAGGGAAGAAACGGCTCTCCTCATCCACTCTAAATTTCCATCTCCTCACTTTGACCCATAAAATAATACAGCTTTAAGAATACTTCATGAACATCTAAGCACATATTGATATACTGAACTCTGATTAACCTTAAATCTCTGCAAACACTGGATATAGACTATTTATGCCATTCTGTTAGAAGGTGACATGTTTTGCACAAGATTTAAATTTAGAAGCACAAAAAAATTTCCATTACATTTTGCCCTTTGATTAAGGAATGATCACACAAATTAAATTACATTTGTAAACAAAATAGCTTCAGGAGTCAGCCTCATCACACAAGATCATAGTCTCAGCATTTATCTGCAATTATTGGTTCAATTAAGTAAAGGCTTTTGGCAGATTTGGCAGTGAAACAAACAGGGACAGTTTTGTGTTGAGGCGGTTACATTGTGTTTTTAATACATGGAGCTGACCGACATAGCTTCCGTTAGCATTTTGATATCATGCCATTGCCAATGTAACTCAAGTGTTTTTTTATGGTTGATAAAAGGCTGATATAAGAACAATAGTTGAAAGGAAGATTTCAGCATTGGCATTCTTTTTACAACAAATTCTGTACACATATGGAATAAAAGAAAGATTTTTTTAAAGGTATAAATTAACATGCAGAGAACATCACTATAGAATGCTGTTAATCTGATTTAACACTGTTTCAACCAACTAATCCTCTCTGCTAGGCTAGTGGAACTCAGCTAAAACTAATTAGCAAAATTAAGGTAAAAAGAAGCTAAAGAACTATGTACACATAATAGAAACAAAAAGACAAATAAAATGGTTGAAAATTATCAAGTGACATAATAAATTTGTCGCTTGATAATAAATGAGTCACTTGATTTATTAATGTTATTATTTCTCCTGGAAAATTTTGACTCAAATGGGTAACTTAGGAAGCTAGAGGTCGCTGTTGTGAAAGATGGACCGGATATGACGTCTCGGGGCACAACCTGTGGCCTTTGTTTACATTACCTTGATGAGTCTAGTGGTTACAGCAGTGTGCATAGACTAAACAACACAGATGTGCTACAACTCAGTCTGAACAAAATACATAATAAAAAAACTTGAAATGTTTTAACACAAATCTATAAATTAGCTACAAGAAAAATGCTGAAAGTACCAAGTGAACGCTTGTGCATTTGATGACAACACACAAACATCTGTCAGCAAACTATAGCTCTGTTTGAGTTAGTATTTATATTTTCTCTCTTGTATGGATTCTCATGTGTTTATTTAAATGTGATATTTGGGTAAATCTTTGTCCACATAAATCACAACAGAAAGGCTTCTGTCCTGTATGGATTCTCGTGTGTATTTTTAAATACCCTTTTTCGCTAAAACTTTTTCCACATAGGTCACAACTGAAAGGCTTCTGTCCGGTATGGATTCTCGTGTGTATTTTTAAATGTTCTTTTCGGCTAAATCTTTTTCCACATAGATCACAACCGAAAAGCTTCTGTTCTGTATGGATTCTTGTGTGTATGTTTAAATGTGCTTTTTGGCTAAAACTTTTACCACATATATCACACCAAAAAGGTTTCTGTCCTGTATGGATTATCATGTGTCTATTTACATTTGATTTATAGATAAAACTTTTACTACATACATTACAGCAAAAAGGCTTCTTTCTCGTATGGACTGTCACGTGGGCCTTCAAAGCTCTGCTGTCAATAAATGTTTGTCCACATAAATCGCAACCGAAAGGCTTCTCTCCTGTATGGATTCTCATGTGTTTATTTAAACTTGGTGTATGGCTAAAACTTCTTCCACAAAGATCACAACAGAAAGGCTTCTCTCCGGTGTGGCTTCTTGTGTGTATTTTTAAATTTGCTTTTTGGCTAAAACTTTTTCCACATAGATCACAACAAAAAAGCTTCTTTCCTGTATGGATTTTCATGTGGGTCTTCAAAGCTCTGCTGTGAATAAATGTTTGTCCACATAAATCACAACCGAAAGGCTTCTCTCCTGTATGGATTCTCATGTGTATTTTTAAACTAGCTTTTTGGCCAAAACTTTTTCCACATAGATCACAACAGAAAGGCTTCTGTCCTGTGTGGATTCTTGTGTGTATTTTTAAATTTGCTTTTTGGCTAAAACTTTTTCCACATATATCACAACAGAAAGGCTTTTGTCCTGTGTGGATTCTTGTGTGTATTTTTAAATGTTCTTTCTGGCTAAAACATTTTCCACATAGATCACAACAGAAAGGCTTCTCTCTGGTGTGGATTCTTATGTGTTGGTTTAAAGCGTATTTTCCAATAAATGTTTTACCACAGTCTTTGCAGTTAAGCTTCACTCCTGTCTGGACTTTCCTTCGTGAGTCCACATTTTTCTTCTCTGTAGAACATTTCTTATATCCAGAGTCTGACAAGTCTTTCAGCCCAGAGAGAGGGTGCTCCACATCACTGTCCTCTTCATCCTTCTCAGTGTCTTCAGACTCTAAAGAAATGGAAGCATCTCCATGATCTTGTATCTTGACGGATTCTTCATCTTTCTCCTCTGTAAGCTCTCTGCCTTTAATTTGGTCTGGATAAAGCTGTGAGAGCAGCAGAGACTGTTCATCCAGAGTCTTTATTGGAGCAGCAACTGGAAACCTGATGGCATTAATCACCTTCCCATGGAGCTCCTCTCCTCGCAGACTGATGTAAACTCCCTTCTGTTCCTTTATTATGTGAGGGGGACTTGGCTGATGCAGGTCGGCAAGAGGTTTTTTGGCCAAAGAATCTTCTTTAACAATCCACTTCTGAGCAACATCTGCAGTAGTCATTGAAACACATTATGCAAATTAGAAAGGATATCAATCTCAGTCTCAACTGAGGCACATTTTAATAAAGATATATTTAAGTAATTAAGTTAGATTTAATTCTTGGATTTAAATTCTACTTTTTCTTCGAGTTTAGTTTTAACTGTTTCTTTTGTCTTGCCATGGCCTTTTAATGTTAATTTGTTCTGCACAGGTAGTAGAACAAATAAATTACTTGAACCTACAGGATGACGGCATTCTGTAAAACTATAACAAGAAATATATTTAGTCAATAGATGTAAGAATAAAATATATCAATGTACTGGAATGGAATTAACTTCACATTTATTAAGATAATTGATGATATTGCAGACATGCTGACCTACATATGTAACTTATTTGTAAAATTGCAAAGGTTATTCCTTTGTTCAAATATGTTGCTAATCACATTTGAAGTAATAATATTATTATACAGATCATCGATGGCATTGATGCATTTAACAGAAGAAACAATAGAATGGATAAAATTAAATCAACTGGTACATCTCATTCCACCAATCATGACATTTTACTAAAAAACTGAAACGGTATGGATATATGGGGTAGCATTTAGAAATGGGTAATCACAAATCAGAGTTATTAAACATAAATTATGGGGTCCCGCAATTGTCTATGCGGGGCCCCAAACTTTCTAAAATACATATTTGAAGATGATGCTAGCATCTTCTATATTGGAGAAAAAAAATCCACCAACTCACAAAGTGGTCACTATGGAAACTGGTTAAAAAAATCAAATTATCATTAAAATTTAGTAAAACATGATATTTTGAAACTG